>CM059189.1:93240001-93567019 GCA_030323885.1 Branchipolynoe longqiensis | reverse complement strand
TTGCTGGGATGTAAAGCCTCCAATAAACGACCAAACATCCCCGTTTCACATCTCACAACAAATGTCACATGAACATCCGGGCACACAGTGTGCACTACCGCCTGTTATACACCATCCATCCAGGGAGAGTGTATTTCCCGAACAGCTGAATGGCGATCACGAGACATAAGAGAACTGAACAATATGTGTATTCCAAGTTAGTGAAGACGCTGAAGCAATGAAATAAAAAACAACATACGTAGCTGTAATTCCCTCAGCTGGAATCTGTGGCTTGTGTAGGCAGGCTATAATGAAATCAATACAGGCAACTCCTACAGTTACATAGTCCGATGAAAACATCAAATTTTCAAAACCAAACCAGTTATCTAGGTTAGATTCTACATATGAAGAGTTTAGGCGCAAAACCAAGTAAATGCCAATCCAGAAATGTAGTTTAAATAAAAGATTTCTACCTTAAAATTATTTTAAATCTCACTAATTCCACTTGTCATGCGATCATATGGTTATGGAGCAATGAACAAAAGAGCGGGAATATAAACAAATTAAAATTTGAACGTTTGATTCTGATGTTTATCTCCATTTTTGGATTGGTGTTTACATGGTTTTGCGCCTGAACTCTTCATATATATATATCTATCTTAGACACTTAATAAGTATTTTTTGCTACATAGATGGGTGTACTAAGTTAAGGTATATGAAACTTTACTGCTGAAGCCTAGGGGGTAAGTGCTTTGACAACCACGCACTAAATTAATTTAGCACATTTACCCTTTCCAAATCTATTAAGGTAGTCATTTTATTTAAATCAAATCTATTTCAACCTAAAGCAAGGTAGATTATAGCGATCACCCAAATATATTTATTTCAGAAAATGACAAAAAAATTTAAATCATCGGACTGTGAAGGTTTCATATGTTACCCTAAAGGTAAAAGTGATCTACCTTAGGCCTAAATAGGCTTTACTAGATGCTTTATGGAGGACCCCCTCCCTGATCTCCCAATACCTAAAAAAACAAACACAAAAGAACCCAACGCAACACCAGCCTATTAACATTATTCTCAAAAGCAGAAAGCTATGTTATAATGGACTATAATGTAACAATAATAAAACAAAACCTAATCAGTTCACATTAATATTGAACTAGGATCTCTACCTAAGTTTGTCTGTGGGGATAGTGCAGGGCGGGTATATCAACTATGTCTATTTTTTACTAGAAAATTGGATTCTAGTCGTACATTATTCCCCAGGGGAAAGCCACAGGTAGATTTGTAGTTTTACTTATTTTCCATGAAGTTATGGACAAGTAGGATGTGTTACCCCATAACGAATCGCTCTGGTCACCAGCTGTGCTGACTGCATTATTTCCTAGATCACAGACCAAGCCGGCTCATTCGTCACTGTCGGACTGCAATCATCGATATAATTTACAGAACATTGTTGCTAGAGTTATCTGTGATTGCTCTTTTTGTTCGGGCTTAACAAAAAAAATATTTAAAAAAAAAAGATTTGTGGTGGGGGCGTATGTGATTTATTAGAAAAATACGACATTATGTTATGGTTGGTTGTTGTAGTTTTGCATCCTGGCAACATCTAGGGTAATATCAGGACGGGGATTATTTTATGTGTCGGCACAACTCACATGATTATATTGGTTTTCATAAATGACATATTGTGTTTTTAATGGGTTTTTGTTTTATCCCTACACAAATTAATTCAACACAATCAATTAAGTGATTTGTGCTTGTGGTGACAAATTCCTAATGAGTGCACTATTATCTAAGTTAGATTTGTAGAATCAAATCTAGATAATTGTTTTGGTTTTGGAATAATTTGATGTTTTCAACGGACTATGTAGCATTAATTAATAGGCAGCCGACTTTGTGAAACACCCTCTTATCATCACTACTCTTTATAATCTATATAAACGATCTAGAACAATGGTTGCAATCTGAATGCCTCCAACTATATGCAGATGACACAGTCATATACGCAAATGGCACTACAGAAGAGGAGGTAATAACTAAACTAAATAAACTCCTACTAAAACTAGATGAGTGGTGTGAGTCCAACAAAATAACCATCAACACAAGCAAATCAAAAACAGTACTCTTCTCGCATAAACAAATGCCAGAACAAAAACTACACTGTAAGTTACGAAACCAAACATTAGAAAATGTAGACCATTACAAATACCTAGGCCTTGAGTTGGACAGCCAACTAAACTACAACCTATTTATAAATAAAATTATCCAGAAAGTAAACCATAAACTGTGGCTATTTGCAAAGCTAAGAGACTACATGGCACAAGAAATGTCAATAACAATCTTCAAGGGCATGGTGCTCCCCTATTTTGACTATGGATATGTAAACTACATGAGTGTGAGAAAAGAACTACTAAAAAAACTGCAAATACTGCAGAACAGAGCCCTAAAAATCTGTCTAAGAGTAGACAAGCTGCACCCCACCTATGACATACACAAAAGAACCAAAGTGAAATTACTAGAAAATACACTTGAAAACATTAGCATATAGCTATAGTCAAAACAATAAACTCCTAACAATACCACAAAGGGCTACTAGAGCAAATAATGCGCCACTACTAAAGCAGACCAGAAGTAAAATAAGAGCTCATGAGAGAAGCACGCTGGAAATGGCTGCCAAGGTGTGGAATGCCCAAACGGTAAAGGAATGACAAATTCCTGACCTAAAAACTTACAAAAAATAGCTGTGCAAAATAAGGCTAGGAAACCCCCACTAAGCTGCACTGCAAAGGGGCATGTGATATGTCACGGCCCACCAGCGGGACGCCCAATGGAAGGTAACCATGCCAAAAGTAGCCAGATAACACACCACACAGCTACGTACAAGCCTATGATATGTAAATAGGAGTAGGCTAGTCTAGTAATAAGAGTAGAAAAAATAAAATACATATATGCCAAGAAAATTAAAAAAAACTAACATAGGCTACTAACCATACCAACCAAGTATCTATCTGCTACTGAAATGCAGGCAATCAAATACCTTATCAGCAGCCACTGTGTGGTAAGATAACACCAACACTACAACTGGCCAGCATTGAAAACAAGCCTGGGTACCCGGGCTTATATGCTATGGATAGTATAAATACAGCCTCAATAAAAAAAAATTAAAAAATAGACAGGGCGGATGGCGGTATGTGGGCGGGGTGGCTGGTAATAGGGTAATGGGGGAGTGGGAGGGGGAGGGATTGTGTGGGTGCAGGAGGGGTTGTTTTATCAGAGGAGAAGTGTGGCCATAGCCACACATTTAAATTAATGCTATTCAGATCTCACCAAATGTGTTGTGACAATGTGGAGCAACACCTAACAGGAACGCCGGTATCGACAACGATGGAACACTTCAGACAGACATTTATTTGTAAGGGGGTTTTGGTATTTAGGTCAAGATCACCCGGAGGTTATAGGATGGCACTGGCTGAAGGTCAGTCCTTATGGTCCACATGGACTGTCGGAGTAGATGGGGGGGGGGGGGGCATAAGGCTGTGTATCTATGAACTGTTCCCTTGTGGGATGTTCCCTTGGTCCGTGTTCGCTTCTGACCTTGTGACCTTGCGACCTTGTGATGTGCCACACAGACAATGAACATGTTCATTCTCTGTGTTCCTGATCAGTATGTCACATGTTCCCTGCACAAGGCCATACGATCCCTGGGTCCAACCAAATGGCTGGGAATGGCCACTAAGCGAAACACAGGTTCATTCTCTGTGTGGTGCGGCACAAGGTCGCTAGTGAACATCGAACAAGGGAACAAACAGTCTGTGGATACATTGCCTGATCCTCCCCTGTCAGCAGAAACCCGGAGTCAAATAAAACTCTTGGAAGCCCGAGCGTGGCCAGATCAACACAAACCAGGGTAGATTTCTCTGATACTAGAATGTAACAAATTACCCCTGACCAGAGTAGGGCTGAATGACAACCCTGACTAAATCCGAGCAAAAACTGCTTCAGTAGGAATTAACTGTGGAGGTAGTGGTTTCAGTGTGCAGTGTTTATCAACACTGGCATATAGTTGAGAAACTGGGAGAGCATGCAAAATTACAAGATGGCAGCCACAGACAGCTCTTAATTAGACCTTTCAAGTCTATTAATCTACATAATTTCGTAAATTATTCACCCCAAAAGTAGTGGGTTATGATAGATAAACATTTGACCTATGTATTTGGGTCGTTTCCTGGTAAACGGGGCCAATGTATTTTCCAGTATGTAATGGTAGAGGAGTTATTTTCTTTATAGAATTGGTATTCTTACATTTTGGGGGATAGATGTGAAAAACTTAAGGCATAATGTGATATAGTAAAAAAAGAGCCAAAATGATCATTCCAAAAATATGGTGTTTTAAAGGCATGAATTTGTTACATGGAGAATGGGGACTTTTCTACAGCTACTAGACCTTTATTTTGCATAGAATATTACCTGGTAGTCAATAAAATAATATAAGGAGATTCTTACTTGAAATAAATGTTCATTTTGCATGCATATATATATATCTTTTTATATCTAATATTCCATGGTGATTAAACTGGTTCTGGACGTAACTGTTTTGTCCACTGCTTGCCCCTTGCTTGTTAAATTAGGAAATATGTTAACCTGGGAATACCAGAGCTTCAGTAAAAAAGAGTTGCTAATTTTGCATGTGTAAGGCTATTTTCTAGTACCATGGCTAGTAATATAATTTTTCTACAAAGCTTAATGAAAACATTTGAAGTTGAAGTCCCCTACTTATTTTAGTGTCCACTTCTATTGTGCTACGTCCACAACTCAAAATTGGGAAGATTATAACTTCCCTGTACATATTTCTTCATAGTGCAGTTGTGTAATTAGGGGGTCATAGCATAACAAGTAAACGATCTTTTCCTTGACATGACTAGTATACATATGGACAAGAGTTGGCTACTCAGTGAAAAAAAAGAGAAATACACAATATTAATTGTTAACCCTCAAGTCACACTTTGGCTCCATTTACCATGAAAAGATCCATTCCGAATTTTAAATTGCAAATTGATGTGTTTATTTCCAAAGTCCATCTCCCCAACACTTTTTCTATTGGGTTGTTTAGCAGTCCTATTCTGGAGACAGTGCTGCAGGAGTAACTAGTTTCACCCCTGGACCAGTGAGCGGTGCAGGACCGGTCCAGGCTCAGGTTGCAGTCCAGGTCCTTCTCTGCATCCGGTTCCACTGGGTGTGGTCCAGGTCATGTCCAGGTCCGGCCCATGTCCGACCCAGGTCCAGCCCAAGTCCTGTTCCGGTCCAGTTCTGGTCCAGTTCCGTTCCGCTTCGGTCCAGTTCCGATCCATGTTCACTCAGGCATCTTAGCAATGGTAAGTACCCTCGAGGGGCTGGAGCAGAGTCGGTAATAATGTCTGACATATATATCACATTTTCTAATAGACAGTCTTTGGTAGTAATGAAGTTTGCTATTCATTTCGGGGAGGTGGGGGAGCATAGACTATAGCCGTGTTCACACGGGCAAAATATAAAGCGATTTAGACAAGGCGAATCATATGAATCGATTTAGTTTTGCGTTCACACGGCAGTGCTTTGAATCGGTTTAAGGCGGAAGTGGATATCTGCGCATGAGCACGTCCATAAGAACCAGTGCTTAAGCTAGTTCGCTTCATATAAACCACCTCGCTAGGTGGTTTATATGAAGCGAATCATATGAATCGATTCAGCCCTAATCCGCCTCACATCGCGTTCACACGGCAAAATGTGAGGCGAACTAGGCAAGGCGCTTCATATGAGGCGGATTAAATCGCCCGTGTGAACACGGCTTATGACTCTGTACTAAGGAAAGTGCGGTTTAGACTATTTAGGTACCATCTGGGGCCGTATGCACCAATTGGGGTTAGGCTTAGCCGGAGTTAAGGGAGTAGCCGCGGATAGCTACCTCAGGGTAGCGGGGGTTTTGAGAAATGTGTGAATCGGTATGCACCAATGTTTTAGCCGCTGCGGATAGCTAACCGTGAGTTTATTTATAGATTTGGGAATTCCCTCTGCGTTTGTACTCATATAAGGCTCAAATCTATTGAATGCGATCATATTTAACAGAATTACATACGCAATAAGTGAAATTTTATCAATTTAACCCTAAATTCGAAGCGTTATTAAGGCTACCGCCGCATTGGCGGCGATATTAATAGTTATATTTTCGAATCGACGAACGTAAAGTAAACAAATCGCCGCCACCGCCGCATCGACGTCGCTTTCCATACTGGCGGTGGCGGCAGTTTGTTTACTGTACCTTCGTCGATTCGAAAATATAACTATTAATATCGCCGCCAATGCGGCAGTAGCCTTAATAACGCTTCGCATTTCGGGTTAAATTGATAAAATTTCACTTATTGCGTATGTAATTCTGTTAAATATGATCGCATTCAATAGATTGACATCCAGACACGCACACTAACCACCCCGGCTAGCAGTAAAACCTGATTTGAAAATGGTTTAGCTTAGCCTAGGCTAAATTTCGTGGTTAGCTCTAACACCGATTCGTGCATACCGATTTCTCACATTTAGCCGTGTGGAGCGAGCCTAGCCGCGGTTACGGCCCTAACCCCGATTGGTGCATACGGCCCCTGATCTACTAGATGATTTACAATCTACCATAGATCCCTTATTATTTTACTTGAATACAGACTGCGTTCCAAGTTTTGCTGGTAGCTGAAGAAGGACAACAAATACACCACAGCATGCCGGGTCACAGCTACAGCCTAACCAGCGGAAGGTGGGGGAGGTGGTGAATACACACATACACAAAGTAGTATTTTAACTAATGTAAAACTTTGATAAGATAATTTCACTGCAATCTATTTTAGAAACAAATGCATGGCAGGCAGCTTACAAGGTTTGGTCATCAGGAGGCATGTGGTTCTAGGCACAAATTACGTTAAAAATATAGGGCGTATTCTGAATGGGGCTGTCACATTACGACGCATCGCGCAAACGTACGGCGACGTATGTGATTTTTTGCCGCTACTTCGGAATACGTCATTATGCACTATGCATGCATTAGGCGCGCATTAGTATATGTCAATGTACATCGACGTTCGTCGACATATGGCAGTATGCATCAGGAGGTCGGCGAAGTTTTTGATGTACGACAACGCATGGGTGCTTACATTACGCCTACATTAGGCATACATAGAGATACATTAGACGCACGTTGGAGGAACGTTGTTCTTACGTTGTCCTACATTGACTTTCATTCCTCTTACAGAGAGCGTTCAGTCCGCGCGTTGGCAACATAACGCCAACATATGATGACGTTGTTCTAACGTATGCGTAACGTATGGCTAACACGCGGTTGGCATTTCTCCACCATGTCTCGACGTATTTGACGTATAGGGCCATGTGTCTGACACCCGCTTAACGTATATAATGTTCCCCGGCATTCTGTGAATGTGCCGTGAGTGTTTTGCGGGAGGGTCGGGTGCCCCCACACATTGGCATGTATTACTCACTCATTACACTAACGTCACACGCACTGGGTGCATGCTGGCGCAATGCCGAAATGTGCTGGACTGTCGTTGGACATGCGTCACTCATGCGCTGGCACTACATTGTGCAACATGTTTAACGGTCGCTAGCGGAACGTTGGGAGCATGTTATGCCAACGTTAGGTAAATGCCGCAGGTGCGAGAGGCACGTTAACCACATGTTGTGCCAAACATTTTCCTTTTTTTTTCTAATGCGTCAACATTCGTTACCACTACATAGGACCGACGCTACGCTTACGTCCACCACGTTGCGCTGACGTCCAACTTTTCCCCCCACACCGAAAAGTTCCATGCATCTCGACATAAAAAAGTGATTTCATGCATTGGTGGCATGCTTGTAAGATGCGTCGTAATGTGACGGCCTGAAGGACAGGGCTGGGAGTGGCACCAACCCCAATTTCTACCGGGTTAGCTGTAACTGCGACCTGGTGTGCTCGGTCATATGCTTCATCATTCCTGAGGTACCAGCGGAACTTGTCGCTACCGAGCATGACACACGGCATTAATAGGATAAAGCAAGGACTTTTTCATCCGGTATCAGGATAATGTGACTGAGTGGGATATCAGGTCATGCTGTCGATGGACTGGTCATCGAGTCAGAGTGGGGGAGCACTATGAATTCACCATGAGTGTGCACTGTCACAAGTCAGTACTTATCCTGATATAAGCTTAGATGTTGTTCAGATATGGGTCACTCTCCTGAAAACTGGCCAGAAGTGTCACATGGAGAGCTAAAATTTAATATTTTAATTTTTTACATTTTTTGGTTGCAAATGAAACCTGGAAATCTCCCCTTTACATCTATGTAAAATATAAATTGATGAGATAAAAAATAAAGGTGTAGTCCATGAATAAGATATCTCTTATGGCAGTATAACATGTGTGTCACACGTGTAACACATGCTTAGGACACCACACAGTCTGCTTAATAAATATCTAATCAGAATTAAATAATATCATACTTAGAAGCATATTAATCATGGCATAATATACAGAAATATCTAGTGCTTATATTGATAACAAAAAGTAAATCCCAGCCATGCTTTATTCACTGAATAATTAGTGTACAATATTTGTGTGGCATCCAGACACCACGGTTAGACATGTGACGGAAATTTGTAATGTTATTTCTGAAGACATTAAATTTTTTTATTTTTTATTTAAGCATGCATACATGTTAATATATACTTCCTCTTTGATTTGGGAACAGTTTTGTTTGATATATCAATGCAATACAAGATGTTAATAAGGATTCAACCATGTCCCATATGTCATGTTACAAATGGCTGACTGTAAAATGTTTGTTTTTGGTACAAAAACAGTTCATAACTAAAAAGACCAAAGTTGCACACAGTTTCATTTTATTTCCCTTATTTCTTTCATCAAATCTGAACATGAATATGAAAAGTATAAGGAAAAAAATAAGTAGGAAGGTTTTTATTGATGTTTTAAAATCCCATCTCATGCTAACCAGTTTTCAGGAGAGTGACCCATATATAAAACCAAACAAACACATTTAGGCAGAGCAGACGACACACTGACACGAGTGGTGCGGGAAAAGGACCGGTAATGGTATGACGAACAGACCTCCCAGGACGGAAGGTCGCAAGTAAAGAACGATCCAAATTATTTGCTGTGGCTTCCCAAAGTGGTTGTATAGTTACCATAACTAGACGGCTATTATCCACAGAGAATGTGTGTGAGGGTGTCTGGGGGAAAGTGGGGGGGGGGGGGAAGGAGTAGTTCAAACTCGCACAGTTAGTATCTATCTACAACAGACACTAATCACAACAAACCAATCGAAGAAAAAAATGGGATAAAAGTCATTTAGCTTGATCTTCCACAGTCAGCCATACCCTCAAAGTCAGCCTCATCTCAGCATCAAACACCCTCGCCATCACCCTCATCTCAGCATCAAACACCCTCACCCTCACCCTCATCTCAGTATCAAACACCCTCACCCTCATCTCAGCATCAAACACCCTCACCCTCACCCTAATCTCAGCATCAGACACCCTCACCCTCACCCTCATCTCAGCATCAAGCACCCTCACCCTCATCTCAGCATCAAACACCCTCACCCTCACCCTCATCTCAGCATCATACTCAACCGCGTCTTGATATGACCTTGGATGATGGTAGGATATAGAACAACAACAAAACAAAACAATCACCCTCACCCTCACCCTCACCCTCACCCTCACCCTCACCCTCACCCTCACCCTCACCCTCACCATCACCCTCACCCTCACCCTCACCCTCACCCTCACCCTCACCCTCACCCTCACCCTCACCATCACCCTAACCCTCACCCTCACCCTCACCCTCACCCTCACCCTCACCCTCACCCTAACCCTCACCCTCACCCTCACCCTCACCCTCACCCTCACCCTCACCCTCACCTAGGCTGGTTGCAAACCACTCATCTTTGAAAGAAAAATGATATTTCTATTGTTGTACCTTTCTCTTTGGACTCGCGATTTCTTATACATCGGATGTTTGTTTGTTTATTTAACGACCCCCAGCACAAAGGTAAACATTGGCTATTGGGGATATACATCGGATGTAATCAAATTCCAATTAATGCGTTAATGATTCGATGCATTTAGTCTGTATTTAAAAATTGTTATCTATGGAAGCAAAATTTGAGGTGATTTAATTCCAGAATTATGAGACGGGGTGTTGAGTTCTGATGTCAAAAGAAGCTGCATAGGCCGAAGAATCAAATTTTCGAAACCAAAAGAATTATCTACGTTTGATTCTGCACATCCAACTTTGATACTCGTGAACTTAATAAGCCTTTGTTGCAGCATAGAAGGTCGTAATAAATCAATTTACTTGAACCTGTTACCACTGAAGTCTATGATGTCAGAATTTTGATGTGCTTGCCAAAATTAATTGGGCATGTATTTACTTCAAATATCTCCAAGACTAGCCATTTAAAAGAACATTTCTTCAAAGTAAAGCAATGTAGATCAATGATTAATATAATGTGTTTATCTCAGAAAATAACAGAAACTCAAAACCATGCAACTTTAAAGACCCAACCAACTGATCTCAGGCATGAACATGTAGCAGTGGAATCCATATTGCAATGCATTTAAAACATTAACAAAATCGACCAGACGGGATGGCCGAATGAGTTGAGCATCCGTCTCCGGTTTTGGTAGATCGTGGGGGGTTCGAACCCTGGCCGAGTCAAACCAATGACTTAAAAAGTGATACTTGTCACTTCCTAGCCAGGCGCTCGACATTATCAGGATAGGGCAAAGACTGGTTGGCTCAGTGTCAGGATAATGTGACTGAACGGGATATCAAGTCATGGTGCTGGCGACCTGGTCACGCAGTGTGGCAGCACTATAAAGTCACCATGAGTATGCACTGTCACAAGTCGGTACCCGTCCTGATATGACCTGCCAGGACATAAAAGTACAACTCCAACAACCGACCCACCATTAAACAATTCTGATCAATGTGCAACATATAACTGACGCGTCCGACATAATCTGACGTCAATCCGACATCTGTTTGCGGACTGTGTGGGCGAAGATATGGTAAATGGGGGTATTATTCCGCATTCCGCTGGTCCCTCGGTTAAGGACTGAAGCTGTGACCCAGCACACCACGTCCCACCTACAGCTTACATGGCGGAAGTTGTGGTTTGGTGCCCCTATCCTTCAGTTGGTTGTTGGAGTTTTGCATCCTGGCAACATCTAAGGTCATATCAAGATGGGTACCGACTTGTGACAGTGCACACTCACGATGACTTTATAGTGCTGCCCCACTGGGAGACCAGAGCTGACAGCACCATGACCTGATATGTCACTCAGTCACATTATCCTGACACTGAGCCAACCAGTCTGTGCCCTATTCTAATAATGCCGAGAGCCTGGCTAGAGAGTGACAATTATCAATTTTTAAGTCATTGGTTTTACTCGACCTGTGAGTTTGAATCCCACGATCTACCAAAACGGGAGACGGAAGCTCAACTCATTCGGCCATCCCGTCTCTATCCTTCAGTATACCACCTATCCTTTATGTCCCATACACGTTAGTGGAAGTAGTTGAACGTAGGTTAACGTAGTGGAGGCTTAACGTGGGTCAAACGTGGTGTAAGTATGTTAAACTACGTTGAAATACTTTAAGGTATGGCAGGTTTTGGTATGGATAAAAATGTTACGGCATGGATAAATACGTTACATTACGGAAAAATACATTATGGTACGGATGCCAGTACGTTCAACTATGTTCAACTACGTTAGCCTCCACTACGTTCACCTTCATCCACTAACAGCTATGTGACCAGGGCTTCATCCAAGTATGATAGAGTATGCTAGAGCATGCTAGAGCATGCTAGAGTATGCTAGAGTATATTAGAGTATGCTAGAGTATGTTAGCATCATGGATGCAAATTCAGCCTCTAACATAGCGCTCTTTTGAAGATTGAATCGGAACTCATGGCTCACCCACATTATTACCAAGGAGAAGTACGGATATCAGTACGTTCAACTACTTTCAACTACCTTCAACTACATTAGCCTCCCCTATGTTCAACTACATCCACTAACGTGAATTTGACCGGGCCTTTAAACTCACATTGACCGTACAACCCACATGTCTCCTGATGACCACACTTAATAGGATTATTGCCATAAATTTGGTTCGAATGGAGATTACAATGAAATTGTGTGACCAAATATTTTACGTGAGATAAAATACCACTTCCTGCATTCATTGTGTATGTGTATTCAACACCTCCTCCGACCTTCCACCATGTAAGCTGTAGCTGTGACTCGATGTGCCGGGTCCCAGCTTCAGTCCTTACTGAGGGACCAGCGGAACTGGGAATACCCGTCTTTTTTTTTACATGTCCACGATACTGCGATCAACCCTCAGTATCAGATGCTTTGGTTGGTTGTTAGAGTTTTACGTCCTGGCAACATCTAAGGTCATATCAGGACGGGTACTGACTTGTGACAGTGCACACTCATTGCGACTTTAAAGTGCTACCATACTGGGAGACCAGGCCGCCAGCACCATGACCTGATATCCCACTCAGTCACACTATCCTGACACCGAACAAACCAGTTCGGCCCTCGAAAACGGTTTCTCACTAACTGATTAAATCGGGGGCTCAAGTCAAAATTATCGCTTGGTGTACGCCGGCCTTAACTCGAACTCTTGTTCGTCGACTGGGCCCTGTGTCTGTGTCTGCGTTGAATATAGTGGGTGGGAGGGTGGGGTTTGGTGGGTGGGTGGAGTTGGGTGGGCGGGTAGGGGGTGGTTAGCTGGTGGGCGGAGCCTGGCGGGTGGGCGGGGCATAGTTACGCACGGGGAAACCAGGAGGTGGCGCTAGTCTAATGCTGGTCGTGGATAGACTTGGTCGGACTGTGTAACCTGCCGGAACTCTACACAGCACCACCACCACTACCACCACCACGGCATTCTGCCTACCCACCACCACCACCACCATGGCATTCTGCCGCTCCAGCACCACCACCACCACCACCACCACGGCATTCTGCCGCCCCAGCACCACCACCACCACCACGGCATTCTGCCGCTCCAGCACCACCACTACCACCACCACCACGGCATTCTGCCGCCCCACCACCACCACCACCACCACCACGGCATTCTGCCGCTCCAGCACCACCACTACCACCACCACCACGGCATTCTGCCGCGCCAGCACCACCACCACCGCAACTACTCTGCCCCTCCAGCAGGAGCACCACCACCAGCACCACGGTATTCTGTCCCTCCACCACCACCCCCACCTTCACCACAAACACCACTACCAGCACCACCACCCGCACCACATCATTCTGCCCTTCCACCACGACCCCCACGACCAGCACCACGACCAGCACCACGAGCAGCACCACCACCAGCACCGCGACATTATGCCCTTCCACAACCACCACCACCTTCACCACCAACGCCACCACCCACAGTACCAACACCAGCACAAGCACCACCACCCATCCCCACCACCACCACCTTCAGCACCACCACCAGCACTACCACACAAGTACCACCAGCACCACCAGCAGCAGCTCCATCACCACCATCACCACCACCACCATCGCCACCACTACCACCACTACCAACCACTACCGCCACCACTACCACCACCACTACTTCCACTACTACCACCACCACCACCACCACCATCACCACCACCATCGCCACCACGACAACCACGACCACCGCCACCACTACCACCACTACTACCACCACCACTACCACCACTACCACCACTACCACCACCACCACCTCCACCACCACTACCACCACCACTACTACCACTACTACCACCACCACTACCACCACTACGACCACCACTACCACCACCACCACTACCACCACCACTACTACCACTACTACCACCACCACTACCACCACCACTACCACTACCACGACCACACCACCATCACCCACATCACCACCACTCACACTACCGCCACAACCACCATCACCACCACCACCACCACCAACACCACCACTACCACCACAGCCGGTCCGCAACCACCCTCGCCCCCCCACCCCCGCCCATACCCGGCCGGGAGGTGGGCGGGCCGGGCCGCCTCCTTCCCGCTTGACACACATCCACCACAGACCTGCACCATATGTGTACTCTAAGATGTTAGGCTTCTAAACTGCAGATTAAACTATTGATTAAATTGCTCGATCCTTCCAGTGTAACATACACAATAAAGGATTACACACACCCATATATATAAATATATATAAATATATATATATATATATATATATACCAGACGGGATGGCCGAATGAGTTGAGCGTCCGTCCCCCGTGTTGGTAGATCATAGGATTCAAACCCATGGGTTCAAACCTTGGTCGAGTCAACCCAATGACTTAAAAATTGATACTTTTCACTTCCTAGCCAGGCGCTCGACATTATTAGGATAGTGCAAGGACTAGTTGGTTCAGTGTCAGGATAATGTAACTGAGTGGGATATCAGGTCATGGTTCTGGCAGCATGGCCTTCAGTTGGGCAGCACTAAAAAGTTGTCATGTGTGTGCACTGTCACAAGTCGGTACGCATCCTGATATGAGCTTAGATGATGCCAGGACGTAAAACTCCAACAAGCAATCTACATACATATATATATATACAGTAAAACCTCTCTGACCGACCACCGCCACAGATCGACCACTCCCCTATCAGCCTATATCGATCGCATTATTTGGGTCCCAACAATACCATCGCAACCATATTCTAACTCCCTAAACCGACCACCTCTCTAAATGGACCACTTTAAGTCAGTCCCAAAGTTGGTCTATAACTGACCACCTCCACAAATCGACCATTCCCCTATATCGATCGCTTTATTTGGGTCCCCAAAATACCATTGTAACCATATTCTAACTCCCTAATCTGACCACCGCCATAAATGGACCACTTAGAGTCGGTCCCGAGGTCGGTCGATTTAGAGAGGTTTTACTGTGTATATATATATATATATATATATAAATATATATATATATATGTATATATATATGTGCATCTCTCGGTACCACCAAGCGTTGACTCTATATTCCGTCTAGGCATGTCTCTCTCTCCCTGGACATTTTGCTCATGTCTGGCTATCGAGAATGTCTATTTGTTGCCCATTTCCTTTGCGACCTCTTGAGTATAACTCAAACCTGTCTGCCTCTGAGACTGTTGCTTCAACTCTTTAACAACATCTGGGAGTCGGGTGTCATCTTTGCCTCTTGGCGGGAGGCGACAGTAATACCGATTCCCAAACCTGGTAAAGACAAGAGTGAAGCCAACAACTATCATCCTATAGCCCTCACAAGTTGCATCTGTAAAACCATGGAGCGTATGGTTAACAAACGCCTCATCTGGCTACTGGAGTCAGGATACCACTTGTCCGACCTCCAATGTTGCTTCAGATGAGGCCGCAGCACCCTCGACCATTTGGTTTGCATGGAGACCTTCATAAGAGACGCCTTCCTTAAGAAGGAGCACATTGTGGCTGTCTTTTTCGATCTTGCAAAAGCCTATGACACAATGTGGCAGCATGGCATTATGGAGGATCTCCATGCGATCGGCCTTCGTGGTCACCTGCCAAATTTGATTAAGAATTTTTTTGCGCTCAGGCATTTTCGCGTCCGCATCAAGACTACTTATTCTAGTCTGCACTCGCAGGAATTGGGAGTACCCCAAGGCAGCATACTGGCAGTGACTCTTTTTGGAGTCAAGGTCAATGGTATTGCTGCCGCTGTTAAAAGGGGGGTCTCCTGTAGTCTTTTCGTGGAGGATTTTGTTTTGTACTACAGAGGTACTGGTGTGAATGTCATTGAGAGACAGCTTCAATTGTGTATAAATGGGATTCACCGATGGTCAGTTCTGAATGGATTCAGATTTTCCAAGGCCAAGACAGTCTGCATACACTTCTGCCAGTTGCGCAGAGTGCATGCAGAACCAGAGCTGACCCTCGATTGGGATCCCATAAAAGTCGGCAAAGAAACCAAATATTTGGGTCTCACTTTTGACACTAAGCTGTCTTTTGTGCCTCATATCAAGTACCTCAAAACACGATGCCTGAAAGCGCTAGATGTTCTGAGGGTGCTGTCCAGTTCAGAGGGGGGAGTGGACAGAGATGTTCTGCTCACTGTTGTACCGAACCCTAGTTTGGTCACGGCTAGATTACGGCAGCATAGTATATGGCGCTGCAAGGAAGTCGTATATTGGGCTGCTGGACACGGTGCATCACCAGGGGCTGTGTCTGGCCCTTGGTGCCTTTCGCACCTCTCCAGTTCAGAGCATATACGTCGAAGCCAACGAACCATCACTTGACACAAGGAGAACCAAACTGGCCATGCAATATGTTGTTAAATTAAAAACAAATGCATTGAATCCTGCGTACAGTTGTGTGTTTGAGACACACAATGACTCCAAGTATGAAGCCAAACCAAATTTCATTCGGCGCCTGGGGCTCCGAATGAAACCTCATTTGGAGGCTTTGTACTTGGATTTGGATGTATTGGAGGATACCCAGGTCCCAGATCATTCCCCATGGTCATTGAGGAAGCCATCGGTCATCCTCCAACTCACGGAACTGAGGAAGTCTAGGACACATCCACTTGAGTATCAACGACTGTACGCAGAGATTCAAGGCCAGTTTGAAGACAACTTCTCCCTGTAAACTGATGGTTCCAAAGACCTAAGCCGGGCAGCTGCAGTGGGAGTTTGCCAGGGCAAGAAATTCTGTGTTCGCATGCCCGATCAGAGCTCAATTTTTATGGCGGAAGCCCGAGCACTCCTTCTCGCATTGGAAGTCATTGAACTATCCAACTACACTAAATATGTCATATACAGCGATTCGTTTTCCTGCCTGCAAGCTGTTGCTGGGCTAAAAACGGACCACCCTTCCGTGGCAAAGGTCATTTACAAAATGAACCAGCTAGCAACAGATGGATATGACATCCACTTGTGTTGGGTGCCTGGCTATGCCGGCATCCAGGGAAACGAGCGAGCTGATTGGGCTGTGAAGGAGGCTCTGAACTATGATGTTGAGCCGTGTCTCACCCCACTCTGATCTGAAACCACTAATAGCCACCCACATCAAATCCAAATGGCAACATGAGTGGGATGAAAACATTAATAAACTTAAAGAAATTGAACCATCTGTGGGAAAACGACCACATTTTCATGTGGGGGGTCGGTGGGCCCAAGTGGTCCTTAGCCGCTGACGTATTGGCCACTCGTGGCTAACACATGTTTTCCTGCTCAAGGGGGACCCTCCCCCTAAATGTCCCCATTGACAGTCAAGCATATTTTTTACTAAACTGTGTTGATTTTATGGAACTGCACCAACAATTTTACACTGCAAACAGCATGCATGACCTTTTTACTAAAGTTAAACAAGGGATGTCCATGTGGAGCAACGGGGGGGGGTTGGTGATGAGGCATGCGGGTCGGGTCCTCCATGTGTGGAGTTGGTTCTTCAATTGGTGTGGATTGATTGGCTAGCGTGCGTGGGGGAGGGTTTTATAGGTTAAAGCTTTTAGGAATTAATTGTGCTCCTCATTGCACTAACTGTGATTGGCTTTGACTTTCATAAAGGCTGGGTTGTCGCTTGTTTACTTTTATGTAATGCGTCGAGGCTGAAAAAAATAAATAATTCATAATCATTTCTCATGGTGCCGTTGTGGGGGTGCGGAGTAGGGCCTATGCGACAGCGGTACTCGTCGTATTGAAGTAACGATTGGTATTTGTAAGTAATCAACCTGCTATGATGTGCTTGAAGAGTGGGGAGGGGGGGGGTGGAAGAGTGGGGTAGAGTGTGTGCGATAAAAGTGAGAGAGTGAGCGCAGTGTGAGAGAGGGAGGGGGGGGGAGGAAAAGAGAGGTGTTGGAGATGTGAGGGCGAGAGTGTACGGTGTCATAGGCAGGTTGAGATATAGGATTGGGGGAGAGAGGGGGGGGAGGGGCGGAGGATGATAAAGGAATGGGAGAGCGATGGAACTAGGAGAGGAGTGGAGAGAAATGAACAGGAGAGGGAATCAGAAGAGAGGGAGGAGGGTGTGAAGCAAAGAGAGAAATATAAAGAATGAATGAGGAAAGAGAAAATGAGTTAGGAGAAAGGGATAAATGAGAGAGAAATGGAGGGAAGAACGGAATTTGATGGAAAATATGGAAGAGAAGGAGGATAGAGAGAGAAATGAATTAAGAAGAGGGAAAGGGCGAATCAACTTGGGTGAGCAGAGGACGAAGAGGCGAGAAGAGAAGAAGCAGCGCAGCGCACGAGCAAGAAAGGGGAAGAGAAAGAAGAGTAGAAGAAGACGAAGAGAAGAGCAGAGACGAAGAGAAGCAAGAGAAGCAGAGCAGCAGAGAGAAGGCGAGAGTAAAGAAGGGGAAGAGCAAGACGAGTAGGACGTAGACGATGCGAAGCTGAGCAGAAAGAGAGTCGGAAGAGAAAAGAAGGGGAAGGAAGATGAGAGAGAAGAGGCGGAAGAAGGAAGGCAGAGAACGAAGGGGAAGAGAAGAAGAGCCGAAGTGAAGAAGAAGAAAGAAGAGACAGACAAAGACGCAGCAGAGGAGAGACGAGACAGAAGGGGAAGAGAAGAAGAGGAGCGAGAGAAGAGAAGAAGAAGCGGTCGGAGCAGACGCCGACGAGCGAGAACCGAGAAGAGAGGGGGGAAGCGAGCAGAGAAGAGCAACGACGGCGAAGAGCCAGGCCGAGAGAGAAGAGCCGGCCGAGAGAGCAGAGCCCGCTTGTGCCGATCCCGCCGTCGCCGCGACTCCCGCCTGCTCTCCGCCGCCGCGCCTGCCGCTCCTCCGCTGCTCACTCTGCTCTCGCCGCCGACGCCTCCGCTGCGCCGCTCCTCTTCCTCGTCTCCTCTTCTCCTCCTGTCCTCCTTCCTGGTCGCTCTCTCCCTCCTCGCTCCTTCTCCTGTCCTCCTAGTCCTTCACTCTCCTCCTCTCTCCCTCTTCCCCCTCTCTACGTTCTCCTCCTCTCCTCCTCTCCTCCTCTCCTTCCTCTCCTCCTCTCCCTTCCTCCTCCTCCTCTCTCCTCTCTCCTCCTCTCCTCCTCTCCTCCTCTCCTCTCTCCTCCCTCCTACTCTCTCCTCTCTCCTCTCTCCTCTTCTCCTCCTCTCCTCCTTCTCCTCCTCCTCCTCCTCTCCCCCTCTCCCCCTCTCCTTCCCCCTGTTCCCTGCTCCCTGCGCTTGTCTGCACTGCGGCCCCTACACGTCCACATCTCCAACGTCTCTGAGTCCCGACAAAAACAGAGAGCCTCGGAAAGAGGGCGGCACAAACACATGGTGGTCTACCCGGACAGGTTAGGAAAGAAAACATTGAGGCCCTACATATACATATACACTATACATGGTAGCAGGAGGTAGAATAGTTCTAAGCCTAAAGGTTAGGAAAGAAAACATTGAGGCCCTACATATACATATACATATACATACATATACACTATACATGGTAGCAGGAGGTAGAATAGTTCTAAGCCTATGCATCTTCCTGAGTGTAGCACGTCAGCGCTTTTAAAAGGAGCAATAAGATGAAGAACACAATTTAAATGATCAATAATCATCGGTATCGAATATAACTACTCATGATATGTACATCCATCTTGAAACTACCTATTTAGGGCCTAATCAACGCTAATGGCCAGTAATCCCAAGGTTATTCTCAATAGTTTCAATCCTAAATCAATTTAACAGAACCCGCGTTGCTGCTGAAGCCTATTCTGTCAGATCTTGTACATGCATGCCAAAATTACCGTCGTATGTTTGCAGTTAAAATATCTCAAAAGTTAGCCAATTAAAAATTTAATAAAGTTACTTTACCCTGAAGTAAGATTATAATATCAATATTTATCTTTTAATATTCCTCGCCGAAATGCTAGCTCTGTTTTAGTAAAGTAAAAGGCAAAATAAACTTGTTGGCTGAGTGTCAGGATAATTTGACTGAGTCGGATATCAGGATACGCTGCCCGCGGTAGGTACATCAGTCGGCACGCTTCCTGATATGAACTTAGATGATATCCCATCGGGAAGTGATATCCCAATCAATCAAATTGTTTGTTGGAGTTTTACATCCAGGCAACATATAAGGTCATATCAGGATGGAAACTGAATTGTGACCATGTGCACTGATGACAACTTTATAGTGCTACAACACTGGGAAGACCAGACAACCAGCACCATGACCCCATTCCCCACTCAGTCACATTATCCTGATACTGATCATACCAGTCATTGCCCTATACTATTAATGCCGAGCGCCAGGCTAGGTAGCGACAAGAATCTATTTTTGTAAGTCATTAGTTTGAATCGACCGGGAAATGAATTCGCGCCCTTCTGCATGGGAAGCCTGCGCTCTCAACGATTCAGCCACTGCATCTGGTCAATCAATCAGAAGATAGAGCATTAATACTAGCACTGCTAACCATAGTCGCAGTGCTTAGTGATAGAGCATTAATACTAGCACTGCTAACCATGGTGGCAGTGTTTGGTGATAGAGCATTAATACTAACACTGCTAACCATGGTGGCAGTGTTTGGTGATAGAGCATTAATACTAACACTGCTAACCATGGTGGCAGTGTTTGGTGATAGAGCATTAATACCAACACTGCTAACCATGGTGGCAGTGTTTGGTGATAGAGCATTAATACTAGCACTGCTAACCATGGTGGCAGTGTTTGGTGATAGAGCATTAATACTAACACTGCTAACCATGGTGGCAGTGTTTGGTGATAGAAGCATATAATACTACAACACTGCTAACCATGGTGGCAGTGTTTGGTGATGATAGAGCATTAATACCAACACTGCTAACCATGGTGGCAGTGTTTGGTGATAGAGCATTAATACCTAACACTGCTAACCAATGGTGGGCAGTGTTTGGTGATAGAGCATTAATACTAACACTGCTAACCATGGTGGCAGTGTTTGGTGATAGAGCATTAATACTAACACTGCTAACCATGGTGGCAGTGTTTGGTGATAGAGCATTAATACTAACACTGCTAACCATGGTGGCAGTGTTTGGTGATAGAGCATTAATACTAACACTGCTAACCATGGTGGCAGTGGTTGGTAAAGGGCATCTTGTATAGAGCATTAATACTAACACTGCTAAACCATGGTGGCAGTGTTTGTGATAGAGCATTAATACTAACACTGCTAACCACGGTGCAGTGTTTGGTGATTAGCATTAATACTAACACTGCTAACCATGGTGGCAGTGTTTGGTGATAGAGCATTAATACTAACACTGCTAACCATGGTGGCAGTGTCTGGTGATAGAGCATTAATACTAACACTGCTAACCATGGTGGCAGTGTTTGGTGATAGAGCATTAATACTAACACTGCTAATCATGGTGGCAGTGTTTGGTGTTAGAGCATTAATACTAACACTGCTAACCATGGTGGCAGTGTTTGGTGATATAGCATTAATACTCACACTGCTAACCACGGTGGCAGTGTTTGGTGATATAGCATTAATACTAACACTGCTAACCATGCTGGCAATGTTTGGTGATAGAGCATTAATACTAACACTGCTAACCATGGTGGCAGTGTTTGGTGATAGAGCATTAATACTAACACTGCTAACCACGGTGGCAGTGTTTTGTGATAGAGCATTAATACTAACACTGCTAACCACGGTGGCAGTGTTTGGTGATAGAGCATTAATACTAACACTGCTAACCATGGTGGCAGTATTTGGTGATAGTGCCAGTGGGTGTAGCATTGTTGTTTCAGACAACATCCACATATAGTTTCAGGAGGCGCCGTGTTGTCGGTACAGAGGATGACCTAGATTACACAACGCTCGGATGTGGACCGTGGTGCATTGCGCGTTCCGTGACCTAGATACACAGGGATACCTACGGATGCACACTCAGCAGTCCTCACACTCACAGGAAACACACACCCATGTCCATGTTTTCACACCAAGGAGACAAACACAACAAATGTGTACATGCATGCACTTATTACTAATTTGCATAACTAGGTCATTGTGATGCCGGGTATTGATTTAGCTAAAGGAGTTCTGCGCATGCTCATAATTTTTATTTGGAATAATTTCTTTTATTAAAAGAAGTGTTTATTTCTTTGCAAGGGAAGTTTATATATATATATATATATACATAAATCCTCTGATACAACTGACAATTGTCTACATCCGGTGGAGGTGAGGACGGCCGCAGGTGGCGCCACCAGTACAGTGTTGGGTCATATGGAGCATAACACTATAATAATAATTCCCTTACATATCTTCATGCTTGCATAATGCGTTAAAGATCACATAAATAAATAAACGTTTATTGTTTTAATAGAAGAAATTATATATTCATATATATATATATATATATATATATATATATATATATATATTGCCTACACTCTCGCTTATCTCTCGGTAGCGACAAATTACATTTGTGTACGTCATTAGTTTAACTCGGCTACGATTCCAACTCCCGACCTTCTACAGGGGAAGCCGACGCTCATACCGATATGACCACCACGGTCCTTTTTATAAGGTGGGGCGTTTACTTGTTGGATCTGGATCGTGAAGAAACCAAACCGACTACTGAATTCACCCCCTCCTCCACACACCCATTCAAACTCATGCCTCCACGTTAAAGTTACATAGTCCGATGGTTTTGAGCTTCTCTCATTTTCTTCTAAGATAAATTATATTAAATTGACTGTAATAATATACTGCACTTTAATTTGAAGTACCTTTTATTTTAAATGGCTAACTTTTGAGGTATTTGAAGTGCAAATATGTGGAATTAATTGTGGGTATGTGTGCCAAAACTCTGACACAATATGCTTCTGTAGTAACAGCTTATATTAAATTGACTCATTATTCCCTTTTATATCGAAACAGGTGCTTAATAAGTGCATCAGAGTTTAAGTTAGATATGTAGTATCAAGGCTATGTAATTGCTTTGGTTTTTTAAATGTTCATACTTCATCGGACTACACAGCTTGAACTGGCTTTCCAAAGATCCAAAGAACCCCTCCTGGTCATCGCCTCACGCATTGTTTTGTGCCGAGATTGCATACCGGCGAGTAGTATAGACAGAACGGCCGCAGTACCGGGCACTGGCTCCCCTGGGACCGGCCTGGGGAAGTGGAAGGGGGAAGGAAGGGCGAGGACGCGCCGCCCGGTGACTGGGGGCCGACAGCCCGGGGGGCTCTGCGGCCCCGCCCCGGTGTCGCGGCGCCGGGATGTCGGCCCGGAGTGCCGTCACCGCGGCCGGTACCGCCCGTACCCGCCGAGCCATGACCCCGTACGCCTGTCTAGACTGATCCTTTGGAGAAGGGAAGGAGGGCTTGGTAGGTGTGTGGGCGGGTGGGGAGGGGGGGGGGGAGATACTATTTATTCATTGAATAAAAAGGTTGTTTTCCTATTGCTATTTATATTGCCAGTGGTATTCCAAGTTCTTTTTCTGGTGGCAGAGCTATTATGAAATTCAATCTTTTACCAAATGTTTGAGTACTAACTGCATATAAAACATACCTACAGACACACACACACTTGAGGCTAACAATTAGGGATGGGGGTAAGGGAGCCATCACCATCCACCTCCCCTCCCCCCAACACACACCCTCCCTTTTCCCACCCCCGTCTAGTCTAGACTGATATTATAGAGAGGAGGGAGGGCAAGGTTGGGGGTAGGTACTATTTATTCATTGAATATAAATGGTTGTTTTCCTACTGTTGCCCAATGGTATTCCAAATTCTTTTATTAGTGTCCTAGCTATTATGCAATTCAAATTTTCACCGAATATCTTAGGATTAACTGCAAATAAAACACCGAGATGCACACATACACTTGAGGCTAACAATTAGGAGTTGGGGTAAGTGGATCCATCACCCTCTCCCCCACCCCACCCCTCCCTCCCTCCCTCCCTCCCTCCATCCCCGTCTCCACTCTTCCCCATCCCCACCCCCGCCTCTCTATTCCACAGGAACTAGTTGTATTGCAATACAGTTAAGAATCAGTATGTTCATAGGTGAGGTCTATATCCCTATGTGTACTTGTATGTGTGCATCTGAAGCTCACCATCATCATCATCATTCTGTCGGTCTGCGACAAAGACTGCTTTCATTACTTGACTGCCACTCTCCATTTAGCTCTCTGCTGTGAGAGTGATGTCCATGAGTCAGTCTTAATGTCTTTCAGCTTCAGGTTTCTCTTGATGGTATCCTTGAACCAGAGACGAGGGCGCCCTCTCTTTCCATAACCAGATGACAGTTGAGAATAGAGGATCTGCTTTGGTAGCTCGCCGTACAGGAGCTGATATCTTGCTTTTGAATCAAGTTCAGAGTAGATCGGGAATCAAGATTTGAGGTTCAGATAGGATTAAGGGATTAAATAAGAGGCTTGAAGTGTGAAATACTGGCAGTGTGCGCCATATCAAATGGGGGTGGTTGGAGTCGGGGTTGCGGGGTTGCGGGGGTCGGAGGGGGGTGGGTCGCCAGTCATTATCCGACTGGTTTGTTGGTGCCCGATCAAAACGATTGGAGTAAGATTACCACATAATGTGAGGCGGACTTAAGCTGGAACACGGAGGATAGAGAATGCTGTACTGTGAGCAAATATATTTATTCTACCGTGAGAGGTTTTGGAGACCCCAAATTCCACCCAAACACCCACACACACACTTACACCCGCCGTTTAAAAAGGTCGTATAATCTAGACGCGGAGCGCAAGGGCCGATGTAAGTACATTCCCATATATAGGACATATTGTAGTGAATGGTTGCCTGGGCATGCGGTGTTTACCAGGATGTGGGCATGTGTGGTGGGATAGAGACGAGACGGAACATGGGCCGGTGTGTGGGAGGTGGGAGGGGGGAGGGAGGGAGTGGGGAGGGGGAGGAGGGAGGAGGGGAGAGGGAGGAGGGGAGGGGGAGGGGGTTGGGGCGTAGGAGGGGGAGGGTGGCACAGTTGTTCTAGCGTGGGAAATTCTATGATAGACATAATATTATATAGCCAAGTTGAAGGCGGTTGATATAGCCTTACGTGTGCATGTGTGTGGTGTGAGTGTGTCAGGGAGAGAGGGTGAGAGAGGGAACAAAGGGAGGGAGATTCAGAAGGAATGAAGAGAGAGGAGGAGAACAAGAAAGGGAAAGAGAGCAACATGGGGAAAGAGAGCACGAGAGATAGAGAGCAAGGGAGGGAATGAGAGGAAGAGAGGGGAGAAGATCAAGAGAGGAAAAGAGAGCACGAGGGAAACAGAGCAAGTTAGGGAATGAGAGAAAGAGAGGGGAGAACAACAAGAGAGGAAAAAAGAGCACGAGGGGAAGAGAGCAAGGGAGGGAATGAGAATAACAAGATAGGAAGATAGGAAAAGAGCAAGACAGGGGAAGAGAGCAAGAAAAGGAAATAGCAAGAGCAATAGAAAGAAATATAGCCTGAGAGGGAAAGTTAGTTTTTTTGTTCAACGACCCCCCCACCACAAAAATGAAACATCAGCCATTGGAGAATGGAAGACAGGGAAGGATTGTTTGTTTGTTTGTTGTTGTTTTACGTCCTAGAAACATCTAAGGTCATATCAGGACGGGTACCGACTTGTGACAGAATGCACTCATGGCAATTTTATAGTGCTGCCCCACTGGGAAATCAGGCCACTGGCACCATGACCCGATATCCCACTCAGTCACATTTTCCTGACACCGAGCTAACCAGCCCCTGCCCTATCCTAATAATGCTGAGCACCAGGCTAGGAAATGACAAGTATAAATTGTTAAGTCATTGGTTTGACTCGACCGGGAACCAAACTCGCAAACTCCCGATCTTCCGCACGCGGGGCCTGTGCTCCACCGATTCGGCCACCGCGCCCGGTCGACAGTGAAGGAAATCCAGAGAGAGAAAATTCATTATTATTATCTACCTTACTTTAGTTTGAAGTAGGATTTATTTTGAATGGCTGCATTTTGAGATATTTGAAGTGAAAACATGCAACATTAATTTAGGGAAGCATGCCAAAGCTCTGATACCACACGCTTGCGCAGTAACAGGTTTAATTAAATTGACTCAGTATGCCCTTCCATGTGGCAACATGGCTAAGTTAGATATGTAGAATCAATTCTAGATATTTGTTTTGGTTTTTGAAAATGTGATGGTTCAGCGAACTAGGCAGCTTTAAGATATTTACAAAAAACTAACGTTATTTTCCTATAGAATGATTGCTTATGAGCTAAGGTAATATATGTCACAAGAAATCTCTTCAGACTGATAAGTAAACAGGAATAGCGGGAATCAATTCCTTTACTTAAAGCGGCATAGTCTGATGAAATATATAACTTTCAAAACCAAAATAATTATCTAGATTTGATTTTATATATCTAACTTAGATACTGATGCAATTATTAAACATTTATTTCTGCATTGAGGGGAATACTGAGTCAATTTAATAAAAGTTTTAGAACCTGTTACTGCTGAAGTCTATGTTGTCCGAGTTTTGGCAAGTTTGCCAAAACTAATTTTCAATGTTTGCACTTCAAATATCTCAGAAGTTTACCATTTAAAATAAAAGTAGCTTTAAAATATTGTTAAGTAGATACTGATGATCGGTCTACTATATTTATCTCAGAAAAATTACAGACATTCAAAACCATGAGACTGTGCAACTTTAAGTCTAATTAGATCACACTTTGGAATCAGCTGTCTGAGTCAAGGTCTATTAGGTGACATTTGCATTCAGAGAATTTAGATTGGAGAATAATAGTAAGAAGATTTGGTTTTGACTGTTGGAGTTTTACATCCTGGCAACATCTAATTCCATGTCAAGACAGGTACCGACTTGTGACAGTGCGCAGTCATGGAGACTTTATAGTGCTGCCCCACTGGGAAATCAGTTGGCTGGCACCATGACCTGATATTCCACTCAGTCACATTATCCTGATACTGAGGAGACCCATTCCTTGCTCTATCCTATTAATGCCGAACACCAGGTTAGCAAGTGACAAGTATCAATTTTAAAGTCATTGGTTTGACTCGCCAGGGAACTGAACTACTAACCTTCCAAACGCGAGGCTCCCGCTCAACCGATTAGGCCACCATGCCCGGTCAATAATGATAATAATAATAATAATTGAGCGACCCAAGACCAGATTAATATATAGTTGCAGTTTTATTTTCTTTTGTGCGATTACAGTAGTTAGTCATAGTTGTTTGATTTGTCAGAGTTCGAGGTCAGAGTTGGAGGTCAGAGTTCGAGGTTTCCAGGCACTTAACCCTAGTGAGTGTAGTTCTTGGTAGTTCGGTGGGTGGGATGGTGAAATTAGAGCTAGAGAAGTACACAGGTCCGATCGATTGAAACGCTCTGGTCGAAGTGAGTTCTGAAATATTTTACGTCACAAATTATTCTGTTTTTCACTCTAGGTGGCGCATCGAGCGGCGGCCATTTAGTTAGTTAGATGGTATGTTGGTAGGGGGCGCCAGCAATAGCATCCATAGCAACGAATGCTGGTCCGCGCGCTCAATTACCGATGTTGCGCATCAACATGGACAATATGAAGAAAAAGAAGACAAAGAAGAAGCAGAAGGAAAAGAAGAAGAAGAAAAAGAAGAAGAAAAAGAAGAAGAAGAAGAAAAAGAAGAAGAAGAAAAATAAAAATAAAAAGAAGCAATGCCCAGTTGTTCTGCGTCAGGAGACATCAGTGTGGAGAGTTACTGAAGTCTGAATAAGGCATGCCCACTGGCACTCGGAAGTCGGCGACGCTAGTCGGGGGGGGGGGGAGGGGTGGCTGGCGCTGTGTGCAGCCGGGCTTGGAAATGAGATGGGTGTCTGGGTCTTGACTCGTTTTATAAGCAACGCTGGCGGTTTAAAAGTGAGCTCCGCCATGACAGTCTCGGCCATTTCCGGTCGGCTCCATCAGAGAGGAATAGAACTAGGATCTTTAATAATGTGAAGTGTTTGTTGGCGATGTTAATGGTTGTGGTTGTGGTGTCCTCACACGGCCACACCCTCTCTGTCTCTCATCTCTTTCCCTCTCTCTCCCTCTCTTTCCCCCTCTCTCCCTCTCTGTCCCTCTCTCTCCCTCTCTGTCTCTCTCTCCATCTCACACCGCTCTCCCCCTCTACCCTCTCCCCTTTCCTGCATATGTTCCATTCCTCCTCCCCCTCCCCTCTCTCCAAGCCCCTCTCCTCCTGTTTCCCCCTCTTCCCCTCCCTTCCCATTCCACCTCGTTCTGCCTTCCCCTCTTCCCCCTCTCCCCCCTTCCTTCGCATCCGCTGTCCTTCTGGCTCCCCCTCTTCCTCCTCCCTTCCCATCCCCCCACTTCTCCTGTCTGCCCCTCTTCCCGGCCCCTTCCCACCCCATCTCCTCCTCTCCCCCTCTTTCCCCTTCCTTCCGATTCCCCCCTCATCCTCTCCCTTCTCCCCTCCCCATTTCCCCTCTCCTCTCCTTCCAATCCCTCTGCCCCACCCCATCTCCCAGCTACCATCTCCACCCTCTCTCCTTTCCCATTCCCCTCTCCCCCTCTTCCCTCTCTTCCCTTTCTCGCCCCTCTGTCTCACCCATTTGTCCCTTCTCACTCCTTTCTCTCGATTTCCCCCCTCTTCTCTCTCCCCCACCTCTCTTGTCCCACATCACCCATATCAGCTATATTCCTTAGGCATTTGAATGTGGTTAACAAGACTCGCACAATTGATATCAATGTGAATATGACCCTTTCTGCCGACACGGCGTTAAACCATCAGATATCAACCAATCAATCAATCAACCAACCAATCAACCAATCAATCAATCATTATTCCGTTCTCTTCCCATCTTCTCCCTACTCCATCCCCCACCCTCTCCCATGTCCTTTCCCCTTTTTGCTCTCTTACTCTCTGATCGTCTCCCCTTCCTCCTATTCCTCTCTCTCTGTTTGTGTCTTCCTCTCTTCCTGTAGCCACTCCCCATTTCAATTAAGCTAGGATTCCTTACACACGGTATGCGGCATGTGGCATGCGGCATGCGGCGTGCGGCGTGATTACGGGATGGGTCCTTTCACCCACACCCACACCCACACCCACACACAGTGTCAGGTTTCCTCACCACTGTTCTCTATGGCAAACGCAGCAGCATTTGCATTTGCATGCCGCACCGATCGGTACATGGACCGATTCAGTATTCGCATGCCGCATGCCGCATGCCGCATACCGCGTGTAAGGAATCACCCCCATTGACTTAGATGCTTTTCGATTTTTTGCCGCATTCGCATTCGCATTCGCATTCGCATACCGCATACCGCGTGTAAGGAATCCTAGCTTTAGTCTTCTTGCATGAGACTTCTTCTACAATATATGTCAGTGTATGTATGTTTAGTCTGTCTTAACAATCGATATATTAGATCAATGCATGGGGAATGGCTACACATATATGTACAAATGACTACATATATATATATATATATGTAGTGTGTGTGGCGTGAGGGGCCCCACCCACCAATTACCCCTAAAGCTGTGTTGGAGGGGGGGGGGGGTGGCACCACCAATGCGCCAAGGAGTAATATATATATATAAAGTATATGTTCCCCTTGCTCATGTACTCTATACTTGTATAATGCGTTCTACATCACATAAATAGTCATATATATATCGTCATCATCATGCTGTCGGTCGTGATGCGACGAAGACTGCTTTCATTACTTGACTGCCGCTCTCCATTTAGCTGTCTGCTGTGAGAGTGATGTCCATGAGTCGGTTGGTTTTCATGAAAGCTCCCTGCCAAAGTGTTGAAGTGCTGCTGGCTTTTGCAAGTTACCAGCAGCACTATCTCGGGGAGCAAATAGAGGTTTCACACTGGCAAGAGCATGTCCAGACAGGCGCAGAACTATTTGTCCATGTTATCTATCTATCTATATATATGTGCACATGGTTATCCATATGAATGGCTATATATGCACATATACATATATGTGCATATATAGCCATGTTCCATTCACGTTACTAGGCCGAACATTCCAACAACGAACCAACCATTCACCATGCATTGATCGAATAGCGTCATAGAGTGAGTGTTAACACATACTAATCTTGTACCGGGCGCGGTGGCCGAATCGGTAGGGCACAGGCCTTGCGTGTTGAAGATTGGGAGTTCGCGAGTTCGGTTCCCGGTCGAGTCAAACCAATGACTTAAATATTGATACTTGTCGCTTCCTAGCCTGGTGCTCAGCATTATTAGGATAGGGCAAGGGCTGGTTAGCTCGGTGTCAGGATAATGTGACTGAGTGGGATATTGGGTCATGGTGCCAGCGGTTTGATTTCCCGGTGAGGCAGCACTATACAATCGCCATGAGTGCGTACTGTCACAAGTCGGTACCCGTCCTGATATGCCCTTAGATGTTGCTAGGAGGTAAAACAACAAACAAACAATACTAATCTTGTACACTGATATATTGCTGTATGTAAGAAGACTAATTTCAGTGAGGACAGGGGGGGGGCGTGCATGAAGAAAGGAAGATACAGGCATAGAAAGAGAGCATACTGTTCATGCATCAACACATGAATTCTTAAGCAATTTCATCGACATCATAGGTCTTACTACGACTATACCAATATGGACACAACCCCCTGACATCGGGATTTCGCTTCCCAGTCGAGTCAAACAAATGGCTTACAAAATTGATACTGGTCGCTTCCTAGCCTGGCGCTCTGCATTAATAGGATAGGGCAAGGACTGGTTAGCACAGTATCAGGATAATGTGAAGGAGTGGAATATCGGGTCATGGTGCAGGCAGTGGGGCAACACTATAAAGTCACCATGAGGGCACACTGTCAAAAGTCAGTACCCGTCCTCATATGACCTTAGATGTTGCCAGGATGTAAAGCTCCAACAACCAACCAACCAACACCGACACCGGAAAGGTTATATTACGGTTAGCACCCTCTCACATAGATACAAGATTCACCCCGTACTGCTGCAGTAGGGGTGCAAACCAACCCTATGTAAAAGGTGGCGAAAATGCTGTGTCAAAGAATTGAGAGCCTAATTTCCCAATCTAAGAAGCAACATTTATTCTTTACATATGTATTATTGAGAGCCCGCTACCTTTGAGTTGAAAAATATAATATAATATCTAGTTTAATAAGATTTAAAAGTGAAATCGATGGCGTTCTGCGGCCGCCATCTTGTCTTTTTGCATTCTCTCCCATTTCACCAACTCTGTGCCTACTTGGGTAGCCATTTGATACTGGAGCCACAGTTTCTAGGTGATGTTCCATACTAAAGCTATTTTCGCCCGTATTTATATAAGGCTGATCTTCACCCGTGTACTACAAGTACCGGGTGAATCTTTTATCTACCTCTCACACTGTCACCTCAGGAAGTACCCAAGGAAAACGCGGCCATTTTCAAAATAGCTCATTAATGGGGGAAACATCAAAATGGGCACTCTCTGGAGATGATGAAAACGTGTCATCCCCTGTTCGCACTAAACAAGCACTGGGGTATGTTGGTTGGTTGTTGGAGTTTTACATCCTGGCAACATCTAAGGTCATATGAGGACGGGTACTGACTTTTGCCAGTACGCACTCATGGCAACTTTATAATGCTGCCCCGCTGGGAAATCAGGCCACCAGCACCATGACCCAATATCCCACTCAGTCACATTATCCTGACACTGAGCTAACCAGTCCTTGCCCTATCCTATTAATGCCGAGCGCCAAGCTAGGAAGTAGAAAGTATCAATTTTGTAAGTCAATGGTTTGACTCTTGATTTCCCGCATGGGAGGCTTGCGCTCTACCGATTCGGCCACCACGCCGACTCACTGTGTTTGGAGAGTGCCTAGACATGTTAGAAGCAGCACATACATACATGAGGGGTGACTCATGCGGTAGTTTGTTTACACAGTCTGTCCTCACCACTTTAATACTGACTTATGGCCCTGTCAAACTACGACGTAATGACGTCAGTGCAGGCACAACGTGAAAATAATTATATTACGTCGAAGTTCTCGGCGTAGTATGCAAATTGCGGCATAAGTTGGACGTCGATGCAGCGTAGTTGACGTGAGTCGAACGTGACGTAACGTCGGCCTAGCGTAGTCATAACGTGAGAGTGTCAACGTCCGAGTAGCGACACTCCAGCGCGCTCGAAGCCGAGCTAGCATGACTCCAACGTTGCTGTAACGTCTCGTTTCCCTCGAACGATGGGACGTCCGACTCGACCCTTAATTGGTGACGTGAGTGGACGTCGTTACACCGAGAGCATAACGTCGCCCTAACATGACTGTAAGGTGACTCTAACGTGGTCAGCGTTCGAATGACATCGCCGACGTTACGCGCACGCTACCGGGTCGTCAATGACATCAACCATGTCGGGACACGTTAGAGAAATGTTGGAGCGATGTTGCCCATGTGCCACCTCCACGTTCGGCCAACGTTGCGCTACGTTAGACCAGTGTTAACTTAACGCTTGCCTCACACTCCTCTCCGACAGTGCGTCGCTCTGACATAAGGGACCGTAGATCTAACGGTCATCTAACGTCAGCATGACGTCAGCATAACATCATCCCGACGTAACCGCTTCATGTCGAGCTACGTCAAAAGTTTTGGATATGTTGAAAAACCTTGACGCGCGCCGATGTAACACGATGTAACGTGACGTAGCTCGATGTCAGTCTAACGTCATTCTGATGTCATCCTAACATAACCCAACGTACCTCAATGTAATGACGAAAAGTCACCTACGCTAAGCTTACGTTGGCTCTTACGTCGTCGTGTGACAGCCCTTTTGGAAATGTGGAAGACACTTACCAATATTGGTTGCATATAATGCTTCATGCACAGATGGGTTATTCTCTCAAATTGGCCACCACGTATTTGGTGTCCATGTTTCTTTTGTGTGTGTATTAAATGATTAAGACGGGTAAATTTAAATCATAAACAATTGCTAATTGTCGTTTCATAGCCTGGCGCTTTGCAATACTAGGATAGAGCAAGGACTGGTTATCTGAGTGTCAGGATAATGTGACTGAGTGGAATATCAGGTCATGGTGCCGGTGGCCTGCTCTCCCAGTGGGTTGGCACTATAAAGGTACCATCAGTGTGCACTGCCACAAGTCGGTGGCAGTCCTGATATGGCGTTAGATGTTGCCAGGACGTAAAACTCCAACGAATAAACAGACATCTGCCTCATCGCGGCCGCGAAGGCCCGGGCTGTTTACTATGACTACAATATTGTTCAACCTTAACGGCACCCGGCACCCGGCACCCGGCACCCGGCACCCGGCACCCAACACCCGACACCCGGCACCCGGCACCCGCCACGAGCCTCCCGCCACCCGCCACCCGGCACAGGCCACCCGCCCACTCACACGCCGAGCCGACATGAGAAGGGCCCGTCAGTAGGACCAGGAGTCCTCCTGAGTAGGAGGGCTCACTTCTTTCTGCTTTCTGGTGGGCGATAAAAAGGGTCGGAAGAGTTGATACAGACACCCCTCTTTCACCCTCTATCCCCTCCACCTCCACCTCCACCTCCACCTCCACCTCCACCTCCACCTCCACCTCCACCTCCACCTCCACCTCCACCTCCACCTCCACCTCCACCTCCACCTCCACCTCCACCTCCACCTCCACCCCACCTCCACCTCCACCTCCACCTCCACCTCCACCTCCACCTCCACTCCACCTCCAACTCCACCTCCACCTCCACCTCCACCTCCACCTCCACCTCCACCTCCACCTCCACCTCCACCTCCACCTCCACCTCCACCCCCACCTCCACCTCCACCTCCACCTCCACCTCCACCTCCACCTCCACCTCCACCTCCACCTCCACCTCCACCTCCACCTCCACCCTACTCCCACCTCCACCTCCAGCTCCAGCTCCACCTCCACCTCCACCTCCACCTCCACCTCCCACCTCCACCTCCACCTCCACCTCCACCTCCACCTCCACCTCCACCTCCACCTCCACCTCCACCTCCACCTCCACCTCCACCTCCACCTCCACCTCCACCTCCACCTCCACCTCCACCTCCCACCTCCACCTCCACCTCTACCTCCACCTCTACCTCCACGCTCTCACCTCCACCTCCACCTCCACCTCCACCTCCACCTCCACCTCCACCTCCACCTCCACCTCCACCTCCACCTCCACCTCCACCTCCACCTCCACCTCCACCTCCACCTCCACCTCCACCTCCACCTCCACCTCCACCTCCACCTCCACCTCCACCTCCACCTACCTCCACCTCCACCTCCACCTCCACCTCCACCTCAAACTCCACCTCCACCTCTACCTCCCACCTCCACCTCCTCCTCCTCCCCTCCACCTCCACCACACATACATCTGTCTGGATACTCCCCTAGTGCTGGAGAAGGGGGGGGGTCGTGGGTGTGACTGGGTGCGTGGGTGCGTAGGTGGGCCTGGGTGCGTGGGGCATAGGTGTGACTAGGTGTGTGGGTGCGTGGGTTTGACTGGGTGCGTGGATGGGTGGGATATAGGTGTGACTGGGTGTGTGGGTGCGTGGGTACGTGGGTGCGTGGGGTATAGGTGTGACTGGGTGTGTGGGTGCGTGGATTTGACTGGGTGCGTGGGCGGGTGGGATATAGGTGTGACTGCATGTGTGGGTGCATGGGTGCGTGTGTGCGTGGGGTATAGGTGTGACTGGGTGTGTGGGTGCGTGGGTGTGACTGGGTGCATGGGGTATAGGTGTGACTGGGTGTGTGGGTGCGTGGGGTTTGATGGGTGCTGGGGGTTGTGCGGGCTGGGTGCGTGGGTGGGTGGATATAGGTGTGACTGGGTGTGTGGGTGCGTGGGTACGTGTGTGCGTGGGGTATAGGTGTGACTGGGTGTGTGGGTGCGTGGATTTGACTGGGTGCGTGGGCGGGTGGGATATAGGTGTGACTGCATGTGTGGGTGCATGGGTGCGTGTGTGCGTGGGGTATAGGTGTGACTGGGTGTGTGGGTGCGTGGGTGTGACTGGGTGCGTGGGGTATAGGTGTGACTGGGTGTGTGGGTGCGTGGATTTGACTGGGTGCGTGGGCGGGTGGGATATAGGTGTGACTGCATGTGTGGGTGCATGGGTGCGTGTGTGTGGGGGGTATAGGTGTGACTGGGTGTGTGGGTGCGTGGGTGTGACTGGGTGCATGGGGTATAGGTGTGACTGGGTGTGTGGGTGCGTGGGTTTGACTGGGTGCGTGGGTGGGTGGGATATAGGTGTGACTGCCAGTATGGGTGCGTGGGTGTTTGGAGGTGTGGGTGTGTAGGTACGTGGGTGTGTGGGCACATGTGTCTGGGTGCCAGGGTGTAGTTGTAAGGATGTAGGTGTGCGTGAATGTAAAAGGGTGCGTGGGTGGGTGCGTGGATGCGTTGGTGCATGTGTAGGTGTTTGTGAGTGGGTGCGTTGGTGCGTGGGTTCATCATGGGTTCACGGGGGTGTAGAGATGTTGAAATGTGTGGGTGTAAATCAGTGCGTGGGTGGGTGCGTGGATGAGTGGTGTGTGGAGGTGTAGGTGTGTGGGTATGACTGTGTCTGTGTGTAGATGAAAATGGATGTAAATGGGTGTGAGTGGGTGCAGAAGGCTATATGTGGGTGTAGGTGTGAGTGGGTGTGAGTGGGTGTGAGTTGGTGCGGAAGGCTATAGGTGGGTGTAGGTGTGAGTGGGTGTGAGTGGGTGTGAGTTGGTGCGGAAGGCTATAGGTGGGTGTAGGTGTGAGTGGGTGTGAGTGGGTGTGAGTTGGTGCAGAAGGCTATAGGTGGGTGTAGGTGTGAGTGGGTGTGACTGTGAGTGGGTGCGGAAGGCTGTGGGTGGGTGCGGGTGTGAGTGGGTATGAGTGGGTGTGGGTGAGTGCATGGGCATGTGTGTGGGTGAGTGTATGGGTGTCTAGTTAGGGATGAGAAACAATCGGTGCTGCCACCTGCTCAGAGAATGTCCACACCACTGTATAGTATATGTATACGACACGAGTGATGATTTTAGGGTATGCAGGTACCGAGGAGCGCCGGGGGTGGCGCCACCAGTCATGCACATAAAGGAGGAACGACTTACTATTTCTACTACTGGTGTTAATCTAAATAATAAGTCTAACCTGTATATGATACTTACAACAACAATGACATACATGTGAGAGGATATATGTGTACAGATCCTTCCACCCTTGCACCTGCCTTGATAGTACACGTGGCCAGTCCCTGGACCCCAGACGCGCTGGTGAGGGCTGTTTTATGGACAGTTCGATTCATGATTGGCTGCCAGTCGCGGTTTCCTGCCTCAACCGACGGCTGAGCGCTAGTATATCATATACTTAGTCAGTGCTAACCGTATATGATATGTACCATGTCATCTGCGGTCTGCTTGGCAGAACCAGCATGCGTGTGCCACCAGATCTGGTGTCATGCAAATTGTGTCGCAGTGGGATGGTGTGGGTTATGAGTTATTGCCATGCATTTGGTGCCCAGGCAGCATGGGGCAAATACCACTTCTCTCATAATTTTGGTGTTACTATTGCTGTCAGTAGCACTGGGGCTAGCATTTTCCTGTGTCCTACGGGGGGTTGCTGTGTACCTGATTGTGTGGTGTACATGGTGCGCCAGTAATTTGAGGTGCGTTTCCCTTCTACTTGTGAGTATGGTTGCTTTGCATTGTTTGTTAATTCGATTGTGGGATATTTTTGTTCACCTGAGAGCATACTTTGAGGGCTCTATGTTGTAGCACCTGTTGTTTGTTTAATAGTTTTGTATTTGCCTCCCATGTATACTACATCGCCATAGTCAAGTAGGGGGGATACATGCCTGTATATATTTTAATTGCCATGCTTTCAGTCATGTAGTGATCTCAGTTGTAGCCAGTAGCCAGTATTTTATGGTTTACTTTTTTTATAGTTTTGTTATGCAGTTAAATTTGGTTCTGTTGATCACAAGATATTGAGGGCTCTTGTGCATAGTTCGGTGGTTTCCCAGAGACGCTTTATTTTCTCATTACTGTTAGCTGGTACCAAATAGTACTGTTTTGACTTGCTGTGTTTATGGTTATCCTATTTAGTGGCACCACTCGTTTAGTTTTGTTAGTGTTAGATTCAGTTTCCATTTCTATTTACTTCGGTTGTTTTGCCTGCAGCATATATCACGTGTCATCTGCATATCAGTTGGATGTTTTCAATTTCTAGCAGTTGTTTTAGATCGTTAATTACTATAAGGAAGAGAAGTGGCCCCAGGACTGACCCTTGGGGTACTTCTCGCAGTTATTTTTCCTCATTGGATTGGATCCATTTACTGTGGTGGCATTGCTTTCTGTTTTCTAGATAGCGCGCTAGCCATTTTCCTGTTACTCCCGTTATTCCCAGTTGGTTAGTTTGCTCCTTAGGATAGGAGTGGCCACCGTGTCAGACGCTTTGCTGAAGTCTATGAACTTTGCTGCACCCACTAGGTTTTTTATGGATCCTGTTTGTTTTCTTAGATAGGGTGGCATATCAGTTATTAAGTTAGCAATTGTTTTTATTGTCGGGTGGTATTTTCTGAAACCGCCCTGTTTACTGTTTAATATTTTGTGTTCGTTTAGGTGGTCCATAATATTGCAAGTAAATAATTGCATGTCACTCGTCTTAACCAGTGGTCCACAACTGGTTCATCAAAGGCTGTGGTATGTGTTATCCTGTCTGTGGAAAAGTGCATATAAAACACCCCTTTTTGCTTATCGGAAATAGTAGACCATAAATGCCTAAGCTCGCCCGCATGTTCGCCCACTTCATATATACATCTCAAGGCCCGCGATCATCAGAGAGTACCTCCCCTCTCCCACGAGAGGGTCGGGTCTGCCGCCTGGCTCTTCCAGGCTGTGGTTGCACCCCCCTCCTATTAACGGACTACCACGCTTCACCCACTCCCATATTTGTCCTGTATGTATGTATGATGAATAGTCCATTGGTTAGGACACTTGTCACGGAATGACAGAACATTGGGTCTCACTTTTGCCTTGGGCCTCGTGTTCCACATTCTTGCAACACGCCGCCACATATTGAGATGTATATTTGGTGTGGGGTCGTGTGTATAGCTTTGTGCACATTTATTTTTTAACAATTTTTGTTCATTTAATTTATTCTATTTTAATTGGATAGCTCTACCATTATATATATATATATATATATATATATATATATTTTGCAAGATAGTTTAGGCTAAGGAAGCATGATTAGGTTAGGACACTTGTCTCGGAATGACAGAACATTGGGTCTCACTTTTGCCCTGGGCCTCGTGTTCCACATTCTTGCAACATGCCGCGACACATTGAGATGTTTATATGGTGTGTAGTCGTGCATATAGCTATGTGAACTTTTTTAGAAACAACATTTGTTAATTTAATTTATTTTATTTTAATTGGAGGGCTTTTCCATTATTTCGGTCCGCCTAATACACACATACATATAATTATATATATGTATCTCTCTCTCTCTCTCTCTATCTATCTATATATATATATATATATATACATACACACATGCATCGATACCAGCACTGGATTGGACGTGGTGGCTGAATTCGTAAAAGCGTTGGTGTTCGAATCCCAACCGAGTCAACACAATGACTTATAAAATTGATATTTGTCACTACCTAGCCTGGCACTTTGTATTGCTAGGATAGGGCGAGAACTGGTTAGTTAATATCAGGACAATGTGACTGAGTGGGATAACTGGTCATGGTGCCAGTCGCATGGTCTCCCAGTGGGATAGCACAATAAAGTTGTCATAAGTGTGCACTGTCACAAGTCGGTATCTGTCCTGATATGACCTTAGATGTTGCCAGGCTGTGAAACACCAACAAGCATACACAAATCTTGCACCATAGGACCATTGGCTAACAACAGAGAGAGCCGGGAACAAGCATAGGTAAGGAAAGGGAAGTTAGCATAGTAAGACACTTCAATATGGGAGGTTAACATAGTACGACAATGAATTGGTTCTTGTACATTCGTTATTGGCTCTTAGTCAATTATATCGCATGAACTTGCATATAATATGCATAATTTCCTTGGCAGTCAAGGTCAAGGACATTAGGCCAGTCAGTGTTATTTGTAGTTGGTAGCGCTTGGGCCATTAGGGGTTTTACGTCCTAGGAACGTCTAATGCCAAATCAGGATGGGTACAATGTTTGTTTGTTGTTGTTTTACTTCCTAGCAACATCTAAGGTCATATCAGGACGGGTACTGACTTGTAACAGTGCGCACTCATGGCGACTTTATAGTGCTGTCCCACTTGGAAACCAGGCCGCCAGCACCATGACCTGTATCCCACTCAGTCACATTATCCTGACACTGAGCACACCAGTCCTTGCCCTGTCCTAATAATGCCGAGCGCCAGGCTAGGAAGTAACAAGTATCAATTTTTAAGTCATTGGAAACTCATGGCAACATTAGGCCACATATCCATATATACTGTTCCCTTGTGCCATGTTCCCTTGTTCCATGTTCGCTTGTTCCATGTTCGCTTGTGACCTTGTGACCTTGTGACCTTGTGACATTGTGACCTTGTGACATTGTGACCTTGTGCCCTTGTGACCTTGTGACATTGTGCCCTTGTGACCTTGTGACCTCATGACCTTGTAACATTGTGACCTTGTGACCTTGTGACCGTGTGCCCTTGTGCCCTTGTGCCCTTGTGCCCTTGTGCCCTTGTGCCATTGTGACCTCATGACCTTGTGACCTCATGACCTTGTTACCTTGTGACCTTGTGACCGTGTGCCCTTGTGCCATTGTGCCCTTGTGCCCTTGTGCCATTGTGACCTCATGACCTTGTGACCTCATGACCTTGTGACCTTGTGACCTTGTGACCGTGTGACCGTGTGACCTTGTGCCCTTGTGCCCTTGTGCCCTTGTGCCCTTGTGCCCTTGTGACCTTGTGCCCTTGTGCCCTTGTGCCCTTGTGCCCTTGTGCCCTTGTGCCCTTGTGCCCTTGTGCCCTTGTGCCCTTGTGCCCTTGTGCCCTTGTGCCCTTGTGCCCTTGTGCCCTTGTGCCCTTGTGCCCTTGTGCCCTTGTGCCCTTGTGCCCTTGTGCCCTTGTGCCCTTGTGCCCTTGTGCCCTTGTGACCTTGTGACCTTGTGACCATGTGACCTTGTGACCTTGTGACCATGTGACCTTGTGACCTTGTGACCTTGTGACACTGTTCCCTTGTGACACTGTTCCCTTGTGACATGTTCACTTGTGACCTTGTGACCTTGTGACCTTGTGACCTTGTGACCTTGTGATGTGCCACACAGACAATGAAGCTGTGCTTTGCTTAGTGGCCGTTCCCATAGGTTGGACCCAGGGACTGTATAGCCTTGTGCACAGCTCATATGATGTACTGACCGGGAACATAGAGAATGAAAATGTTCATTGTCTGTATAAGTGTATGGAACGTCACAAGTTCACAAGCGAACACGCCACAAGGGAAGAGTCTATAAATACACTAGTTATAGTAGTTTTGCCCATTTGCAGACCGCACTGTTGGCACCATGTGACCAGATCTTTAAATCCTTTGGTTTATCTCATTGATCCCAAAACCTGCGCATCAGAGGTGAGTGCTCTACTCAGTCTGTCATCTCGTCCAGTTTATTGTGGGGGTTGTATGTGGGTTTTGTTTGTTTTATTTATTGTTACATCTGTTAATTAAACATAATATACTTAAATTGCAGACAATTGGATAAGTATAAATTATTAAATCATTACTTGGACTTAGCCGGGGATCGAACCCGCGATCTGCCCCACGCGCAGGGAGTGCTCTTTGCGCTGTCGTCCAGGCAGCCATCGCTTCCGGTTAGTTCCGGTCAGAGGCCGGGTGGTGGCGCCACCGCCAGTGCGTGGGTGAGAGGCTGCGTGCGCACAACATGTAAATCTGCCTTGCGCAGACAGGGGACGCTGCCCACCTGGCGGCGAGCGTCGGAACCCCAGAGTGGCAGTCTGCGCAACAAATCATAGCGCAAAATATTAAAACCAGAATTTAAAGAAAATCCCTAATTATGTGTACGGCGCTGCTAATGCATTATTTATATATTAGACTTAACAGATTAATTTATTTTCCATATGGCCCTGTCACATTATGACATATCTTGCCACCTTAACGTCGAGAAGCATCAAACTTTTCGGCATGGGGGGCAAAGTTGGACGTATACATACCCTATACACAGCGTATGGCAACGTATGACCAATGTATGGCTAACGTACCTCCCGGGGAAAAATGCTCGAATTATGCTCACAGTACCTTCACAGAACGCCAATGAACGTTATATACATTATGCGATCACCAGTACTACGCTTCATACGTTACATACATCAAGACACGCTGGAGAAATGCTAAACGTACGTTAGGCGTACGTTATCCATATGTTGTCAGTACACAGACTGTACATTCCCACTGCCTTTAAACTAGGTCAATGTAGTGCAACGTAGTGAACCATGTTTGACTAATGTACGTCTAAGGTACATTGACTTATGCCTAACGCTTACATAATGTGCGGCGGATGTAAAATCCACACGCTGTCGAACGTTGTTGTGGGTCGAAAGTTTTGTGCATGCACAAAACTTCGCCGACCCTCTGACGTGCACCACCGTATGTCGCCGAACGTCGACGTACATTGATGTATACCAATGCACGCCTAACATATACTAACGCATACTAACGTATCCCAACGTAGCAGCAAAAAATCACATACGTCGACGTACGTTGGGGCGAAGCGTCGTAATGTGACAGCACCAATAGCTGGAACCAATGAGTTGACAAGGTTGGATGTTGAGATTAATGTGTTTAATTTTAAACAAATTGATTCGGTTAATTTTTAGCACGACGGTGCCCATGTGTAAATGTTACGGTGGGCGTCTACAGGTGCCCACAGGTGTGCAATGACCACTGGTCAATTGGGGCCTGTACACGCCCATCACACGCCCACCACATGGCAATTACACGCCCATCACACGTCAAGCATGCCACTCTATGCATATGACAATACCAGGGCAGTTACACACAAGTAATGACTGTCCATTCCATATATCACAATTACTTACATTCTCACAAAGTGTCTAATGGTGAAAACAAGTCTATTCCGAGTTATCCATGATAGGTACTATCAATCTTCAAGAAAAAAAACCCACTGTGGTCATGAGTGACTGACTGACTGGGTTGTGTTTTTGTTATATATATTTGTGTTGTACGTCCTAGCAACATTTGAGGTGATAGCAGGTAAGGATGGAGACCAACTCCTAACTAGTCACTAGTAGGATTGGACAAAATTAGATGACACAACTCACCCGTATCCAGAAAAGAGGTGGTTGATAACCCGGGTTAAGTCCGAGCCAAGCCTGCCTTGGTATGAGTCAACTAGAAACAAGGTGTGGACATGCTTTCTCCAGTTCCCAGTGTTTAATTGCATTTGCATGCAGTGGAGGACCTTGGAGAGAAAGGAAAACAACAACAAAATGCCAACACTGAATGCTCTCAATTCGACTTTAAAATATATTAATCTACATGATTTGATAAGTTATTTACCTCAAAAGTGGTGGGCTACAATAGATTACAAGTACCTGAGCAATAGCAGTTTGGGCTATTTTACATTCCAACCTGTGGTCCAGAACTAGTTTATCAAAGGCTGCAGTATGTGCTGTCCTGACGGTGGGAAAGTGCATATAAAATACCCCTTGCTGCTTATCGGACTATATGGCGGCAGCCGGTTTCCTCAAAAGAAATATGTCAGAATGACCATATGTTTGACGTCCAATAGCCGATGATATGAAAATCAATGCGCTTTAGAGGCGTTGTTAAATAAAACAAGCTTTACTTTACTGAGCAATATATTTATTTAGCATATTAGATTGCAAAATCACGTGATTCTATTCATAGTGCAGCCTCCCAACACTTTCTCTAAATATTTGTTATCAGCCCTGTGAACAATGCAGGGATGCGGAAGTAATAGGACAGAATATGCCTCATTGTCAAGATAATGCGACTGAGTCGGGCATCATGGTGCTGGCATCACAGTATCTCAATCCAACAGCACAATGAAGCCACCAGGAATGTGTACAGCAACAAGTCAGTATCCAACCTGATCATGTAGGCTCACAGTCACATGTTTCCCGGGGCTTCAAATCAAAGATGGAAGCAATTCTCAAAACCCAAAACACTCAAACAGATTTGATTCAACAGATTTAACTTAGATACTGACCAGGTGCGGTGGGCGAATTGGTAGAGCGTGGGCCTCACGTGCCGGAGATCGGGAGTTCGGTATCTTGTTGAGTCAAATCAATCACTTATAAAATTGATACTTGTCGCTTCCTAGCCTGGTGCTCGGCATTAATAGGATAGAGCAAAGACTGGTTTGCTCAGTGTCAAGATAATGTGACTGAGTGGGACATCAGATCATGGTGCTGGCGGCCTAGTTTCCCAGTGGGGCAGTACTATAAAGTCACCATGAGTGCGCACTGTCACAAGTTGGTACCCATCTCGATATGTCCCCAGTCACACCTACCCGGATCGGGGGCCGGACGAGACCCGGACCGTGATCCGGCATGGTTCGCGGTGATCCAGCATGATCCATGGCTCATCCATGGCTGGTCTTTAGTGATCCTTGGTGATCCGTGGCTGGTCCGGCCTCGTCCGGGGTCCGCCCCAGATGTTTTAAAATGTTTAAAACATCCGGGGCGGTCCAGGGCATTTTGCGATCCAGGCTCGATCCGTCATCGTCCGGGATGATCCGGAGGTAATCTGAGAGTGGTCCGGGTAGTCCGGGGGTGCTCCGGGGGTAGTCCGTGTACCTTCCGGGGCCATGGTTTGACCTGGACCAACCCCAGACTAGCCCAGACTATCCCCGACATAGCCACGGACCACTTCCGGACTGCCCGGATAAGACCCGGAAAAGCTGGATGAGCATGGATTAGCCATGGATCGCCACACATAGCCCGGTTTACCACAGATCAGTCCAGGATGAGCCCCGTTTTTGTATATATATATATAGCAGGAGCAAGTCCACTTCAAGTCCGGGACTACTCAGTGGACCCACCGGGTAGTCTGGGGGTGGCCCGGCCCAGTCCGGGGCGATCCGGCCTCTGGTCCAGGGCTAGTCCAGGGCTCATCTGGGTAGGTGTGACCGCGAGGCCCAAAACGACCAAAATAGCGATTTTATCCGGGGCTGTCCGGGACAGTCCGGGCGACTGGTCTGGGGGTAGTCCGGCTAAAAATCCGGGGCTCTTTGCCGGGATGTCATCATCATCATCATCATGCTGTCGGTCGCCATGCGACACAGACTGCTTTTATTTCTTAACCACCGCTATTTCGTGCGATTGTGCATTTCAGAAAAGCTGCTTGCAAAGTGTTGAAGTGCTGCTGGCTTTTTTTTGCAAGGTATTAGCAGCACTCTCTCGGGGAGCAAATAGAGGTCTCACACCGGCAAGAACATGTCAAGACAGGCACAAACTATTTGTCCCTGCAGTAGCTGGCCAGGAGATGTTGGGAGTTCCCTTCATCACCGCCATTAATGCTGCCATGGAAGCATGGTTTTCTGTTAGGTTTGCTTCCTTAGCCTTCAGTTCTATCAAGAACCTGTACCACAAGGCAGTGGTTTATAACTTTGCAAGGCAGGGGCGTCAAACTCCCTGAGGTATTTTAGCAGATAGGTACTGCATTACCCACATACCCGTGCCGGGATGTAAAACTCCAACAATCAACCAACCAACCACAAGATGCAGTAACTAAGCTCATAACATTGCACTTTTCAACTATGTCCCTGCTTGTAGTATAAAGCTGAGATTCCTTACACGCGGTATGCGGTCTGCGAATGCGAATGCGAATGCGGCAAAAAATCGAAACGCCTTGAAGTCAATGGGCTGCAACCCTTACATGCGGTATGCGAATGCGAATGCGAATGCGAATGCGAATGCGACAACTCGATCGGTCCCTGTAGCGATCGGTCCGGCATGCGGTATGCGGCACGCAGGGTGTGAATAGAAACCTGAGTCTGTTGTGTCCATTAGTTTAACACTAGGAGAGGCGACTGAGCATTACGGAACGGTCACGCACAAGGCTTCTGAGTGGAAACATATGGTAGTGGTGGTGGTGAGGGTTCGGGTTGGTAAAAATGCTTCCAGAGCCACAAAAATATGAATACTTATCTATAATTTGGTAATTATAAAGGTAGGAACCTCCAAGTGACGTACCAAGAGTTACATAGATATACATGCCATATTAGGCCATGTACAGTGCAGTATGGAGTATACTTGTTTATTTTTATTTTTTAAATATAGCCAGTCGTGTGCCGCATGCCGCATGCCGCATACTGTGTGTAAGGAATCTTCCCATTCGCATACCGCATGCCGCATGCCGCATGCCGCATGCCGCATACCGTGTGTAAGGAATCCTAGCTTTAGATCTACGACCTGTAACAGTGACCCGCCCCCCCCCCCCCCGCCCGCCCAACCTCCCATCCCCCGTCCTTGTCCCTTCTCCTCCCCGCCCGCCCCCCCCCCCATGTCTCCCTCCACTCACCCCCTCACACACACACCCATGTTATGGGTCAACCGGTGGGTACACCAAGGACAGGTGACCGCCACCGCAAACCCCCCCCCCCCCCCCCCATCCTCCACCCCCCCCCCCCATGTATACATGCACACACACCGTAAGGACAAACCCGACCCAGGAACAAGGCCCTCACTTGTCCACAAAGGCCACACATGGCTCCGAGGCTGGGCGACCTTAAAATGGCCAGGTGCTGCGGTGAAAATGTGGGTCAAGGTCATGCGTCAAGTCGGGAAGGTCGCGGGCGGAGATCCACCGGGACCAGGAGCGGAAGGGACCGTTTTACTAATTGCGCGACCATCTTGGATCGGTGTCCTTTTGGTTGATGTCCTGAAGGAGAGTTTTAATGAGATTTCGTAGGCGTTCATCGAATTCTACTGTAAGAAGGAACGCTCTCTCTCTCTCTGACCCTACATCCCCAGTCACATTATGGCTTGCGACCACTTTGCGACCAAAAAGGATGACTGGTCATCGACTGGTTACTGACTGGTCACTGACCGGTCGCAAGTGCTGAAACTAAAAGTGGTTGGCCACCTCCTTGTGACGATTTTGGTTGCAGGGAGGTTTTTGGTGCAGAATCTCTGCAATCTCCTTGTGACCAAAGTGGTCGCCTGGAAATCGGCGATTGGTCAGCAATTACTGACTGATCACCGACAGATCGCCGACCTTTGTTTTTCGCACCTTTTTTTTTGCTTTGGTCGCGTGAAGGTCGCCCGCCGGCTTATGGTCGCAAAGTGGTCACAAAGCATAGTGTGACTGAGGCTTTAGACACTGACAAGTTTGAGTGGTTTCTTTCCACGTGAAGCTGAATAGTTCCACTCGTGTGTCGTGAGGGCGTTAGATCGGGGGGGGGGGGGGGGGCTTCCAAGTATTCTGGATTTCGGGAGTTGACTTAACGACCTCGTGAATCTCACTTTATTTGGTAACGTGAGATGCTGCCAGAGAAAGAGAGAGGGGGAGACGGAGAGAGAGAGGAGGAGAGAGAGGGAGAGGGGGGAGAGGGAGGGGTGGAGGGATCGAGTGAGAGGAGAGAGAGGGAGAGAGATGGAGAGAAAGGGAGAGAGAGGGGAGAGAGGGGGAGAGGGAGGGGTGGAGGGAGGGGAGAGAGAGGGAGAGAGGGCGAGAGGGAGAAGGAGAGAGAGGGAGAGAGAGGGGGGTGAGATAGATATGGTGAGGGGTGAGAGGGAGAGAGTGAGAGATGGAGAGAGGGAGAGATTGAGAGAGGGAGAGAGAGGGAGAGAGTGGGAGAGAGCGGGAGAGGGAGAGAGGCATAGAGGGAGAGGGAGAGAGGCATGGAGGGAGAGGGAGACAGGGAGCGAGAGAAGGAGAGAGGGGGATATCAAGGGAGAGAGTGGGAGAGGGAGAGAGGGGGAGGGGGAGAGAGGGGGAGAGGGAGAGAGGGAGAGAGGGAGAGAAGGAGGGAGGGAGAGAGGGAGGGAGCGAGAGAAGGAGAGAGGGAGAGTGAGGGAGAGGGGTAGAGTGAGGGAGTGATAGGGAGAGTAGTGGAGTGAGAGGGACAGTGAGGGAGTGAGAGGGAGAGAGATGAAGAGAGGGAGTCAGGGAGACAGGTAGAAAGTGAGAGAAGGATATCGGGACGAACTAGTTTATTTTATTTATTAATACGAGATCCTGCGAGAGAAAGAGATTCCTTGTAGTGCAAGGTCCCGAAAGAACGAGAAAGAGAGAGAAAGAGAGAGAAAGCGAGAGAAATGGGGAGAAGGCCCGGTCAGATTGATTTAATAACACTAGATCCTGTTGAACAGAAAGAGAGAACGTTTAATAATAGGAAAGGGCAAAGATCGGGTCAGCTTTATTCAGTAACGCGAGAGCTCGTGGGAGAACAACACAGACAAGGAGACAGGGGCGGAAAGATAGAAATACAGAAATACAGAGATATAGAGAAACAGAGAGAATGAGAGACAGAGTGAAAGAAAGACGGAGAGAAACAGAGACAGAGAGATAGAGGAATAGAGACAGAAAATATTAGAGACAGGGAGACAGAGAGGCAGGGCGATAGCGACAGAGACAGATAGGCATACATACAAACATACAGAGAAACAGAGAGGCAGAGAGGCAGACAGACAGCTAGACAAACAGCGAGACAGAGAGATAGACATACAGACAGCAAGACAGACAGACAGACAGAGAGACAGACATACAGATAGACAGACAGACAGCGAAACACATAGACAGAGAGACAGAGAGACAGACAGTGAGACAGGGAGACAGGCAGCGAGACATCGAGATAGAGAGACAGAGAGACAGAGAGAGACAGATAAACAGAGAAACAGACAGACAACGAGACAGACAAACAAAGAGACAGACAGATAGACAGACAGTTAGACAGCGAGACAGCGAGACAGAGAGACAGCGACACAGAAAGACAGACAGAGATTCATATACGCATAGATACAGTGATACAGTGGTCCCACCCACTTCCCCACCCCACAGAGATACAGTGACACAGAGACAGATACACAGAGACACAGATATATAGAGACAAAGATAGAGAGAGACAGCGAGACAGAAATACAGACATACAGGGAAAAAGAGTTACAGACTTACAGAGTTACAGAGATAAATAGATACAGAAATACATCGCTACATAATTACAAAGAAACAGATATTCAGATATACAGAAATACAGAGATACAGAGTTACAGAGATACAGAGAGACAGAGAGACATAAATACAGAGACACAGAGTTACAGAGATACATATATACAGAAACACATAGCTACATAATTACAGAAATACAGATATTCCAGAGATACATAAATACAGAGATACAGAGTTACAGAGTTACAGAGATACAGAGAGACATAAATACAGAGAGACAGAGAGACAGAGATACAGAGAGACAGAGAGACAGCCGGACAGAGATACATAGATACAAATATACAGAGATACAGATATACAGAGAAGCAGAGCGACAGACATACAGAGATACAGAGGAACAGAGGAACAGAGATACATATATACATAGATACAGATATACAGAGATACAGAGATACAGAGATACAGAGATACAGAGATACAGAGATACAGAGATACAGAGACAGCGATAGAGAGAGACAGACTGTGATAGACAGAGAAAGAGTGAGCGGCGGGTCAGCCTTACGGGATCCCGCGAGAGAGGGCGAGAGATTGCGAGAGAGTGCGAGAGAGGGCGAGAGAGTGCTGGAGAGGGCGAGAGAGTGACAGGTCAGCAGTGCGCGATGTTCACATGGACTGGAGGTGTTGGCGACGACCCGCCGACCCGCCCCCTGCTGGGCGAAATGGGAACTACTGGGGTTTGTCCAAGGTCGCATAGGGGCCCGGGCGGTATAATGGTTGCCGATCAATCCCACACCGACCGGCCGGCTTGGGAGTTGGTTGTTGTTGTTTTTTATGTTAGGTGGGTGGGGAGAAACATACCACGCACAGTTGAGACTGTGTTCCTGTAGTTGTTGGTGTTGTTGGTGTTGTTGGTGTACGTGTGTGTCTTCCCTCATTTGTTGTCACCATGAGTCATTTTTTTAAATTTGAACAGGCGAAAAGAATAGAAAAGCTCTGCATGGGTATACCTAAATTGCGCTATGGATAGCTGTGGCTAAATAAAGATGGTTTGCTTTAATTCCGCCAGGGGGAGTTGTTTGTTTGATTTTAAATAAATTATTTGTTAAAATATATATATATATGTGTGTATATATATATATATATATATATATATATATATATATATACTGCCTTCAGTACCAACGCGGTGGCCGAATCGGTAAGAGTACTGGCTTCCGTATGGAAAGTAATGGGTTCGAATCTCAGTGGAGTCAAACCAAAGACTTACCAAAGTGATACTTGTCGCTACCTTGCCTGGTATGACCATAGGACAGATGGGCTACTCATCAATGTCATATCACTTTATGATGGTCTAGTCATCATCAGTGTTGTTTTTTGTTCTTGAAGATGTATACTGCATATCATGGATAAGGCAGAATAGACTTGTTTTCACCATTAGACAGTTTGTCGAGAGAAAGCCCGAGCCTAGACTTTTACCGACCCAAGGGATTTTTAACCTCCCACACCACATAGACATGGTATGAGAGCAGCTGGCCTTTGTTGTAGCTGTAAGTTATACACAACGGTGGTGGGGGCATGGGGAATCGAACCACTGACCCTCAGATTAGGAGTCCGACCTAGAAAAAAGTCAGACACTCTAACCATTCTGCCACAGAGCACACCACAGACATGTGGTATGGCTTTAAGACAGTGTAGTACTAGTAACCAGTGTGGTATGGCCTTAAGACGGTCTGGTCACCAGTGTGGTATGGCCTTAAGACGATCTAGTTGTTAGTGTGAGGATGTCTTTACTGAGGTTGTAACCCACTCAGCTATTGAGTTGATTTGTTATTAACAATGTACGCCTGGCTTTGATGGGATTACTGCACCAGGCGCACCTTTGGTGCACCCCCCCCCCCCCCACCACCACCACCGTGCACTCCCATGTCCCGTGTACTCTCGTTAGCTCAACCCAATGGTCACGTAATCTAGCTTCAATAAAGGGCACCACTATTACCAGTGTCAGAGTTTCATTTCCCACCAGTTGAAATTCCCAAATGTCGCTTCTGCGCATGCGTGGATTCGAGTGACCAATGCAAACTGCAGAGTGTCAGAGTTTCATTTCCCACCAGTTGAAGTTCCCACATATCGCTTCTATGTCGCTTCTAATGCAGCGGCAGCGTTAATAACGGTTCGATTTTAGGGTTAATTTGATTAAATTTCACTTATTGCGTATGTAAATCTGTCAAATATGATCGCATTGAATAGATTTTGCTGTAATATATTGCCGCCGATGCGGCGGCGGCGGCCATGTTTAGTTGACTTTCGACAGTATGGATATCTACGTCCATGCGGCGGCGGCTATTTGTTTACTTTACATTCGTCGAATCGACAATATGAATAAGGCTGCCAATGTGGAGGCAGCGTTTATATTGGTTCGAATTTAGGGTTAATTTTGATCAAATTTCACTTAGTGAGTATGTAATTCTGTTAAATATGATAGCATTGAATAGATTTGGGCTCCATCCTGACACTGATGGGTTGGGATTTGAAACTGGTTAATTTTTTACGCATGCGCAGACGACGCTGTTGGATTCTGACGCATGCGCAGAAGCGATATTTGGGAATTTCAACTGGTGGGAAATGAAACTCTGACACCGCCCCCCCCCCAATGTACATCGACGCAAACTTACCCACATTCACTCCCGGCACCCACTTTCACTCCCACATTCAAACCCATATCCCCTTAATCGCACCCACATCCACACACACATTCACACCTATAACAACACCCATCCACACCCACATTCACACCCACAGCCATGCCCATAACCCCACCCATACCCACACCCACATTCACATTCACACACACCACACATCCACACCCACATTCACACCCACATCCACACCCACATCCACACCCACATCCACACCCACATCCATACCCACACCCACACCCACATTCTCTCCCACATTCAAACACATATCCCCTTAAGCATACCCACATCCACATACACATTCACACCCATAAACACACCCATTGCCACACCCACATTAACACCCACATTCACACACACCAGACCCACATCCACACCCACATCCACACACACCTCCACACCCACATCCACATCCACACCCACATCCATAACCACAACCACACCCACCTTCACACCCACATTCTGACACACCACACATACATCCACACCCACATTCACACCCACAACTACACCTACATCCACACCCACATCCACACCCATGGCCACATTCACACCAATAACCACGTCCATCCACACCCACATTCACACCCATAACCACACCCATACCCACACCCACATTAACACCCACATTCACACACCACACACATCCACACCCACATTCGCACCCACATCCACACCCACATTCGCACCCACATCCACACCCACATTCACACACACATCCATACCCACAACCACACCCACATCCACACCCACCTCCACACCCACATTCACACGCATAGCCACACCCATCGACACACACATTCACAACCACAGCATACCCCATTCACACCCATAGCTTGATAAATGCACACCCACATCCATAGCCACACCCACATCTACTCCGACATCTACACCCACATCCATGCCCATAACCACACCCACATTCACACCCACATCCATACCCATAACCACACCCATACCATCACCCACATTCACACACACCACACTTGCATCCACACCCACATTCACCCCCACAACTACACCCACATCCACACCCATATCCACACCCACATCCATACCCACAACCACATCCACATTCACTCCCACATTCAAACCCATTTCCCCTTAAGCGCACCCACATCAACACCCACATTCACACCCATAACCACACCCATCCACACCCACATCAACACCCACATTCACACCCATAACCACACCCATAACCACACCCATCCACACCCACATCCACACCCATAACCACACCCATCCACACCCACATTCACACCCACATTCACACGCACATCCACACCAAGATCCACACCCACATCCACACCCAAATCCACACCCACAGCCACACACATACCCCACCACTCCCTTCCCCCCATCACCATAACTACGAATACATCTAGACCTACCCACATCAACATTCCTATATCAACATCCTCCCCCAAATCCTCATTCCCATAAGTACACCTAGTACATGATCTACACTCCCATTCACACCCACAACCTCCCATTCCCACACCCACACCCACACCCACACCCACACCCACACCCACACCCACACCCACACCCACACCCACACCCACACCCACACCCACACCCACACCCACACCCACACCCACACCCACACCCACACCCACACCCACACCCACACCCACACCCACACCCACACCCACACCCACACCCACACCCACACCCACACCCACACCCACATCCACACCCACTTGACCACAATTAACTAAGTTGGTAGCGTGGCTGTGATGGTGGGTGATGGTGGGTGCGTTTAATGTCTTAGTGGTGTGCACTTGTACCGTAAAGTAGCCTGGTCCCCGACGACGTGTTGATTGGGGTAAGGGGGTGGTGTGGGTCCGGTCCCCCCACCGGTCCGGCCTTAAGGCGGTCCGGCGACCGGCATCTAGGTGCCGTCCCGCCGTCGGTACCACCCGATGCCGCTATCCCGACATGCACCTGCCCCGCGGGCCGTCCTTAAATCAGCGCCTAAACGCTGACCGCTTCATAACGCCGCCCGACACCGGTCAGGTGACTGTCCCCACCCCGCCCCCACATTACCCCCACCTCCACCCCCACCGGCACCTCACCCCCGCCCTCACCCCCACCCCACATCACCGCCACCTCTATACCTCATCCCCACCCCCTACCTCACCCCCACCTCACCCACAACTCGATACCCCACCCCTATCCCTGCCACACCCCTACCTCCCCCCCACCCCAACCTACACCACCTCCCCCCCAACCTCTACCCCCCCCCCCACCCCAACCTCTACCTCCTCCCACCCTACCTCTATCCCCACCACACCCCCACCTCTACCCCCTCCCCCACCACTACATGCATACCCCTACCACGTCCCCACCCCCACATGTATATCCCCTACCAAGCCCCCACCCCCACCTCTACTCCGCCTCAAACAACACTGCCATCCATGCCCCCCACCCTACCTCACCTCCACCACCATGACCATCCCCACCCCTAGCCCCATCGCCACCCTCACCTCACCCCCACACCTATCCCGCCACAACCTCCACTGCCATGCCAGCCCCCACCCCCAACCCACCTCCTCCCCCCCCCTAACCCTCACCCAATCCCTACCCCAACCCCTACTCCACCTCTATCACATCTCCACCCCACCCCTACTGCAACCGCCACCCGTACTCCACCCGCCATCCCCACCCCCATCCCCACCCCCATCCCCACCCCATCCCCACCTCCATCCCTGCGTTTACCCCATTCCCACCCCCATTCCCACCTCCACCTCCATCCCCCATCCCTTTCCACACCCACACCCAACTCCACCACCATCCCCACCACCATCCTCATCCCCACCACAATTCTCATCCCCACTCCCACCTCCTTCCCAACGCCACCTCCATCCCCACCTCCAGATCCCCCCCCCCCTCCCCATCTCCACTCCCTTCTCCACCCCAATCCTCCTCCGTCCTCTCAACTACCCCCCCCCCCCGGCACTCCTCGAATCCTCGTCACAGCCGTTCAATTCGTCGCACGTACTGTACAAGTGCGCAGTGGTTGGGAAAGGTGAATGGTGTGTGTGTGGCAGGGTGGTTGGGTGGGTGGGTGAAAGTGAGCGATGGTAGGTGGCTGGCAAGGTCAGTCCAGGTCTGATGTCTGAATGAACATTACAACAACATCTTTACTAACTTATTCATATGTGTAACATAGTTTTGTGTGTGCTTGTGAGACGTGTGAGTGGATGGATGATTATTGCTTGATTAAGCATGGAGACTTCCAAGGACATTTTCTAAACCAAAACACTTACTTCGAAGTTAGATTTGATCCTACATATCCACCAACCGATGGTTTGGAATTTCTCACATTTTCTGAGATAAACATATTAGGTTGTTCATTATAATCTACTTTAGTTTGAAGTAACTTTTAATTTAAATCGCAAACATTTTAGATATGTGAAATAGAAACATGCTAAATTAATTTTGACAAGCTTGCGAAAACTCCATCACCATAGGCTTCTGCAGTAACAGGTTATATTAATTGACTCAGTATCACCTTATACGTGATGACAAATGTTTAATAAGTGCACCTGCATATAAGTTAGATATGTAGAATCAAATTTAGATAATTGTTTTGGTTTTGAAAATGTTATGTGTTCATCGGACTATCTAGCTTTAAATATTGTTGCACTTAATGTGACATATTCAACATTTGTTGTTGCATAGAAGGAAATATTAAGCCAATTAAATAGAAACTGTTGTTGCTGCTGTCTCGCGAGCCTGCTTTGAACATTTCTACTTTTTTCTTTTTCTTGAAGATTTATACTGCCTATTATGGATAAGTCTGAATAGACTTGTTTTCACCATTAGAGAGTTTGTCGAAAGAAAGCCCGAGCCTCCACTTTTCCGACCCAAGGGATTTTTAACCTCCCATACATACCACATAGACATGGTATGAGAGCAACTGGCCTTTGATGACGCTGTAAGTTATACACAGCGGCGGAAATCCAAATTGGCAGCAGTGGAGGCACGGGGAATCGAACCACTGACCTTCAGATTAGGCGTCCGACCTAGAAAAAAAGTCAGACACTCTAACCACTCTGCCACAGAGAACAAACACCATGATTTCTGAAATTAATTTGGCATGTTTTTTTCAATTTAAATATATCCAATGTTAGCCATTTATAATAAAAGGCAATTAAAAGTAAAGTAACATAGATTATAGCGATCAGCCTAATATATATGTATCTTAAAACGTAGCAGAAACTCAAACCCCATCAGAGTATGCAACTTTAAATATTCAATTCTGTTCTAGAGAGTGACCAAGTTTCAAGTTATCACTGAGTGTAGGCCAAAACAAACCACCATGAAATCTAAACTCCCTATATGTACTGCGTAAGGTGCCACTTCCCATTGCCCAAATGTTACCATAACTCACCACGCCTCATATTTCTGTAGCTATATAGTAATATACTGCATAAAATAATCATATACAGTATAACCCCATTAAACCAAACTTGAAGGGACCCAAGAAATTTGTTTGGATTAACCGATCATTGGTTTAACCGAGCTTTGGCTTCGACTTTGACTTGGTTTTGGCAAAAATGTGGGTGCATTATAAATGTAATACTCAATGTATGTGGACACTTTGATTATTGTTTTTTTTATGTATATACAGTATAACCCTGTTAAACCAAGCTTGGTTAAACCAAACGATTGGTTAATCCAAACTTTTTCAGCGGCCCGGCCATTTATCATATAAAAAAGTTGATCGGATTAACCAATAATTTGGATTAACCGACTTTGGTTTAACCAACTTTTATATATGCTAAATGGTAGTATTTTGCCAGGCCGCCGAAAAAAGTTTGGATTAACTGCTTGTTTGGTTTAACCAAGCTTGGTTTAGCAGGGTTATACTGTATGTATATATATATATATATAGATATATATATATATATTTCTATATATATATATATGTGATGCATAATGTATTATGCGAGTATAAATTAAGGGTTCAGGTGCAAAAAGTGACATATCCATTTGAATTGGTTTTTATGTTGTAAAATAGAATCTCGTGGTGTGCTTTCCAGTTAAAGTCTATCGATTTCATATTGAGTAGGGCATTATATAAGTTATAGGGTGTATGGCATGGCAGCTTCTGCAAAACGCAGATTTTATTATAGGAATGATGGAAGCTTCAGCTAAAACGTGGTAGTCATGGTTTCATTTTAGCCCAAAAATGGCGTTAGTCAATGTTTGCGCCTGAAACCTTCAAATGCACAGAAAAAAACCTATCATCTATACCTCTCCTACCAACTCACTAATCACTACCGGTGGCGCCACCACCCGCCCACCTCTTCTTCCGCTTTGGTAGACCTGTGGCAGGCACAGTAGAGGAGTATACATATAAATATATATATATATATATATATATATATATATATATGTGTTTGCCTATCTATACAGTCAGCAGTAGGCCTACATGAATAACAAAATATAATGCCAACATGCATATACACATTTTACACAAATGCACCTCTTGTTCTAAGTAGCCTAGATGTAGCGGACAAACGGTGGTGTAGCGGACAAACTGTGCATTCACGTGACACTTCCGCTGCGCCTGCGCTGTCCCGGATCACGCCGATAGGCTACTTCCGCCAGGTCGCTGTGGCCGGGAATGTTCGCCCCTGTTGTGTTGCGGAGGTGGAGTTTATTGTCAACGTGTTGGACAGCCGCTGGTTATCACAGCAGGCGTTTTCATAGGTGTGAGGGTGGCCTGCAGTGAGGGAGAGTGTGTTGTGGGAGGTGTGTGGGGTGTGTGGGGTGTGTGGGGAGTAGACTGTGATTGTCAGCATTGAGGGGGACGTCTCTGTCAGAACGAGGCTGGATGTTTTACGATCCCACTCCCATCTGGCATGGTCCGAGTTGCCCGCACACCAGTCAGCCGTATCATTCCTACATGCATCTACATAGCTACATACACACTGCACCCACTTCTACATCACTTAGCTGTACACAGCTACCCACACACTGATCAGCTGTGTCACACCAACATGCATTTACACAGCTACATGCACACTTCACACACTTCTACATCATTCACCTGTCAATCAATCAATAGTTCCGTCCTCTAGTCGAGGGTTGGATGCAATGGTTCTCCACTTGTCCCGATAGTGTGCTGTTCTGATAGACTGTGAATAATTCAAGCCTGTCTACTGTGAAATATTTGTAAACCATGATGTTCTTGGTCTCCCTCTCCCTCTGCTGCCATTCACCTTCCCTTCCAACAATGTACGGTATATTGAACTCTGACGAATGATGTGGCCAAAATAAATAAGTTTCTTTGTCTGTATAGTGGCAAACAAGCTTTTCTTATTTATAATTTTTCTGAGAACTTCTTTGTTGGTGATCTTCTTTGTCCATGATGTTTTCATCATCCTTCGATAAGTCCACATCTCAAATGCTGCTAAACTTTTGTACATTTTCTTAGAGATTGTCCATGTCTCAGCCCCATACATTATGTAGCAGTCACACTACGACGACAATGGGAGGAGGACAGCCCGGCGGCTGGACTATTGAGAAATCACGACGACATATGCAAATTCGGGCTAAGTTGGACGACAATCGGACGACATACGGACGACATCGGGACGACAAACGGGACGACAGCGGGACGACAGTGTCTGTGTCTGTGTGTCTGTGACTGTGTCTCTGTGTGTGTGTCTGTGTCTGTGTGTGTGTCTCTGTGTGTGTGACTCTGTGTCTCTGTGTGTGTCTCTATGTGTGTGTCTGTGTCTCTGTGTCTGTGTGTGTCTCTGTGTGTGTCTCTGTGTTTCTGTGTGTGTGTCTGTGTGTGTATATGTGTGTCTCTGTGTGTGTATCTGTGTGTGTGACTCTGTCTCTGTGTGTCTCTATGTATGTGTCTGTGTGTGTGTGTCTCTGTGTGTCTCTGTGTTTCTGTGTGTCTGTGTGTGTCTGTGTGTGTGTCTCTGTGTTTCTGTGTGTCTCTGTGTCTCTGAGAGTGAGAGTGAGAGTGAGAGTGAGAGTGAGAGTGAAAGTCAGACTGAGAGTGAGAGGGAGAGTGAGAGTGAGAGTCAGACTGAGAGTGAGAGTCAGACTGAGAGTGAGAGTGAGAGTCAGACTGAGAGTGAGAGTGAAAGTCAGACTGAGAGTGAGAGTGAGAGTGAGAGTCAGACTGAGAGTCAGAGTGAGAGTCAGACTGAGAGTGAGAGGGAGAGGGAGAGTGAGAGTCAGACTGAGAGTGAGAGTGAGAGTCAGAGTCAGACTGAGACACACACACAGACACACACAGACACACACACAGACACAGAGACACAGAGACACACACAGAGACACACAGAGACACAACACAGAGACACACACACACAGACACATACAGAGACACACACAGAGACACAACACAGAGACACACACAGACACACACACAGACACAGAGACACAGAGACACACACAGAGACACACACAGAGATACAACACAGAGACACACACACAGAGACACACACAGAGACACACACAGAGACACACACACAGACACACACACAGACACACACACAGAGACACAGGCACACACACAGACACACACATAGACACACATAGACACACATAGACACACATAGACACACATAGACACAGACACACACATAGACACAGACACATAGACACAGACACAGAGACACATACATGGAGAGAGAAGCAACTACAGCTTAACGACAAGACGACAGTGCCGCCACAATGCCGCGACAGTGCCGCGACAGTGCCGCGACAGTGCCGCAACCTCGGCTGTCATCTGCTGTCGTCGAAGTTTTTCAACATGTCCAAAATCCCCGCGACAACTCGGCGACAGTCGAGAAAGAGTGGAGAAACTGGAGGTGTCGCGGAGGTGTCGCGGCGGCACCTGCGTGGCACCTGCGCGGCACCTGCGCGACAATCAGCGACAATCAGCGACAATCGACAGTGGGTGTCACAGGGCTGTCGCCGCTGCTTGTCGTCGTAGTGTGACTGCTACATTAGAGTAGACCACACATAACACTGAAGAATACGCTTCCTTGTTTGTATTAATATCTTACTTGATGTTAACACTCTATACATTTTGGAGAATGTTGTTCGGGCTATTGTTATCCTTCTTTTAATTTCTTCCTCACATCTCCCATCATTTGTAATCTTTTGTCCGAGACATATGAATTCGGATACTTGTTCTATGTTTGTGCCATTTATGGTTAAATTGATATTTGATTTATCTGTCTTTTTACTTATAACCATTGTTTTGGTCTTCCTGGCAGTCATCTTCATGTTGAATAGTATTCCAGCTTTATTGATTCTATTCACTATATCTTGTAGGTTTTTCTCACTGTCTGCTAGTATTACACTGTCATCGGCATATCTAAGATTGTTGACGTTCATGCCACCTATTGTCACTCCCTTGCAATCTTCAATGTGTCTGAAAATCATCTCAGTACAGGTTAAATAGACATGGTGACAATACACACCCCTGTCGAACTCCTCGTTTCATTCACCTGTACACAGCTACATTTGCTTGGTCCCCCGCGACGAACAAGCAGTCCATAGGCTTGGTGTAAAGGCTTATGTCATCGGGACCAGTGTAGATATTCCTCTGCGTGTGTGCTACTCTACGATGGAGCAGTCAATGTGTTAAGCCCATTGCCTGATTTATGGTTATATTGTGCAATAACTATGTACCGGCATCTCACTTTGAGAGTTTATTTTAATTATATATATTTAGGGAATGTATATATCAATCGAAAAATAGATGCCTGTATTGGTATATGTCATAGGCTTAATAAATTGATGGCCTATGGGCTTAATGCCCTGACGATGAGCCACCACAGAGTAGCGCATGCTGCATCGAGGAACAACTACACGGGTCCCTCCCTACAGATCTTCCATATATGCTCCGATGCTGTAATGGTTTGTGCCAAGCCTAAGGACTTCTTGTTCGTTGCGGGGGGACCAAGCTAACAGCTACCTATACACCAGTCAGCCTTGTCACCCCTACATGGGTCTACACAGCTACATGCACTCTGCATGCACTTCTACATCACTCACCTGTGCACAGTTACCCTCACACTGTTCAGCCATGTCACACCAACATGCTTCTACACAGCTACATACACACTGCATACACTTCTACATCACTCACCTGTATACAGCTACATACACACCAGTCAGTCATGTCACACCTACATGGATCTACACAGCCACATGCACACTGCACACAAATCTACATCACTCTCCTGTACACAGTTACATGCACACTGCACGCGCTTCTACATCAATCACCTATACACAGTTACCCACACACCAGACAGCCGTGTCAGTCCTACATGCTCTGGCTCATGTGATAATAAGAATAAGCAATGTTTAGGACCGACCCCTGGGCCGTATTCGATTAACACGACTCGGGTCACCTGAGTTCCGAACACCGCGAGTGGAGTCTGAAAAATACATATGTCGTGTGCAAAACGACCTGACCCCAGTAACCCATGTCTTGGCTGGGGTGGATTAAGCAGAGTAGCATGGAGGAACACTTAAACTGGTCCTGATGACGTCATCAAACCATATATGGAAGATTTGTAGGGAGGGACCAGTGTAGGTGTTCCTCGATTCAGCATGCGCCACTCTGCAGCGGGGCATCATCAAGGCGTTAAGCCCATAGTAAATTATTAACCGATCGTTGTCGTCCACCCTATGTGCTGCATAGCGATGTTCGAAGAGCTATTTCCCTTTCCGTTTGCTGGATTTTGGTTATTCAACATACTTATACAAATGGTGGCACCCATATTTCCATTTCCATTTGATGGATTTTGTTGTTCTATGAGTACAAGTATTGTTTATGTATATATACACGTGTTAGTCCTTAGCCTCCCCCCTGGGTGGGTCGGTATTAACACAACACATATATCAGCGGCATTTTTTATATAAAGTGATGTAGTTCCCACCTATACCACAACGGCACCACTTGGATGAAGCAACTGTCTACCATTAATGGCCAAAGCCGGTTAAATTTTAAGCTGCTTTCTGTTTCCATTACTTCACTGCTGATATATATATATGTAATAATATATATTTCTATATGAGTCAGAGATGGGTCTCCTGGAATGACGCTATGTAGGTGGCGCCACTGTTGCATGAAATAGATACAACACTACCACATTGTAGCGGGATGTATATATACAAACATATGTACATAGAAGAAGAAGGGGAAGAAGCGAAAATAGGAATGGAGGAGACCTAAACATACCAGTTCATCTCTTCCAGGATATTGTGAAAACACGGCCACCAGCCACTTAAGGTGGCTTCGATCACACTGCAACACTTCACAGCAATGGGGGACATGTGGGCTAGTTCGTTTTCCCGACACTTGGTGGCGCATCGGTACTAGTGGGTATAAACGGACATTGACAATGCATTGAGTTTGCCGGTATGCGCAGTGCAGAACGTTTATTTTATTCAAAATTAATAGAAATACAGCACCCTAACCGTATAAATTTAATATAATCTATTCGTTGGATATGTTCTCTATATGTGTACCAAGTGGGTTGTCTCTAGGTGGTGTGGTTTTAGAGATATTTGACTTTTTCTGTATGAATATTGGTCACGGCCATTGACAATGCATTGAGTTTTGCCGGTACGCGCAGTGCAGAACGTTTATTTTATTCAAAATTAATAGAAATGCAGAACCCTAACCTGACAAATTTAATATAATATATTTGTTTGAATATGTTTTCTATATGTCCTACCAAGTGGTTTGTCTCTAGGTGGTGTAGTTTTAGAGATATTTGACTTTTTCTGTATGAAGATTGCTCACGGCCATTGACAATGCATTGAGTTTGCCGTACGCGCAGTGCAGAACGTTTATTTTATTCAAAATTAATAGAAATGCAGAACCCTAACCTGATAAATTTAATATAATATATTTGTTGAATATGTTTTCTATATGTCTACCAAGTGGTTTGTCTCTAGGTGGTGTAGTTTTAGAGATATTACACTTCTTTTGTATGAAGATTGCTCATAGCCATTGAATTTGCAGTGTTACAGTGTGCCCGAGAGGCCCACTACTTCAGTGGCGATGCGAACGGCAGGAACTTGAACTAAAAAGTCGGAGGTCCCCCATTGTCGGACTGTTCAACTGCTCATGGCGTTGCTCAATAACATGAATCCAACCTTCAATGATAAACCTTTGGATTATATTAATATAAAACTGACCACCCACTATTTATCAGTTAAAATAGGCTTAAAGCAGTCCGATGAAAACATAACAATTTCAAAACCAAAACAATTATCTAGATTTGATTCTACATATCTAACTTAGATGCTGGTGCACTTATTGAACATTTGTCATTACATATAACGGGATACTGAATCAATTAATCGAACCTGTTACTGCAGAAGCCAATGGTGTTAGAGTGTTGGCAAGCTTGCCCAAATTAATTTAGCATGCTTCCATTTCAAATATCTCCAAAGTTAGCGATTTAAAATAAAAGTTATTTCAAACTAAAGTAAGGTAGATCATAATGAACAACCTAATATGTTTATCTCAGAAAATGAGAGAAACTCAAAACCATCGGGCTATGCAACTTTAAATATCACTTTATTCGGATACAAATGTCACCAGTTTTGTAAGCTTAAAGGTATATAAGTTGATGTTTTTTAGTTTCTGCCACATTTCTTTTAGATAAATATGTTAATCTACTTTACTTAAAGCTGCATAGTCCGATGAAAATACAAAATTTTCAAAACCAAAACAATTATCTAAATTTGATTCTACATATCTAACAGGTGCACTTATTAAGCATTTGTCACCACATAGAAGGAAATACTGAGCCAATTGAATAGAACCTTTTACTGCAGAAGCCTATGGGGGTCAGAGTTTTGACAAGCTTGGCAAAATTAATTTTGCATGGTTCCACTTCAAATATCTCAAAAGTTAGTCATTTAAAATAAAAGTTACTTCAAGCTAAAGTAAGATACATAATAACGATCAACCTAATGCATTTATCTCAGACAATTTCAGAAACTCAAAACCATCGGGCTATGCAACTTTAATCTATATCTTAAACTGTTATAGTGCTAATTTTGGAGATATTTGAAGTGAAAAGATGCTAAATTAATTTGAGTATTTCATATCGAAATACTGGACATCATGCGTTGCAGCAATGGTACGACTGGGAATCGAACTCCCGACCTTCTACACAGGAAAAATGCGTCCGATAGGTACCCATGAAGGTACTCATGCTGAAAACTGGCATCATTTTGAGATAAACTAAGCTTTTGTTTTTTGGGGATTTTTTTTTGCACAGGTTTGAAAAATGCTGACGCTTGCATGCCTCTATTTCCTACTCACATATCAGGGACAAGGTCGGAGGCTACATATTTTGCCCATCCCAGCCGATCCTAGTTGTTTCCACACCAAAACCACAACTATGTGTTTCCCTCTAAAGCCGTCCATACACCCGCCACTTCGTCGCCAGCCATCGTTGCCATGCACGAGCAATCTGCAGACGGGATGGCCGAATGAGTTGAGCATCCGTCTCCCGGTTTGGTAGATTGTGAGATTCCTACCCATGCTTTCATACCCTGGTCGAGTCAAACCAATGACTTACAAATTTATACTTGTCACTTCCTAGCCAGGCGCTCGGCATTATTAGGATACGGCAAGGACTGGTTGGCTCAGTGTCAGGATAATGTGAATGAGTGGGCATTCATAGTGACTTTATAGTGCTGCCTCACTGGGAGATCAGGCAGGAGGTGCGGTCTGCGCGGGTGTGTGTGGGTAGGTGGGGTTGTGGGAGGGTGGGGTAGTGGGTGGATGTGTGGGTGAAGAAGTGAAATTGTGTGTGTGTGTTTGTGAATATTTGGGTGTGTGGAAATTTGTATAGGTGTATCGGTGAATGGGTTTGTGCAGGTGTGGGTGTGAGTGTGTGGGTTGGTGTGGATGTGGGCGATTGAGGTGAGGTGTGTGTGTCGGAGGGTAATGTTAGATGAGGAATTTGAGTATTTGAGAGTGTGTGTGTGGAGACGGAGCGTGTGGAGGTGGGTGTGAATGTAGGGTGTGTGAGTGTGGATGTGTGTGTGTCGGGGTGGTATGTGAGTGTGTGTGGATGGGGTGAGGTGTGGGGGGTGAAAGGTAGATGAGGATATTGGGTATTTGAGTGTGTGTGTGGAGATGGAGCGTGTGGAGGTGGGTGGTTGAGGTAGGATGTATGAGTGTGGGTAGGGTGAGGTGTGTGTGTGTGCGTTGTGGGGTTTGTAGCACTAGTGAGTGGTCAGTGCTGGGTGGACCCCATGGCCGGGCAGTCTGCAGTCTGACATGGATGGGCGTGGCCGAGATTAGCGCAGGGCAGGCCGGGGTGTCTTTGAAGTCCATCTGTTCTCACGGGCGGGGGTCAGGTCAGCGTATCCCTGGACGCCGGCCCTCCCCCCTCGTGCCGCCGGTCACCCAACTCGCCCGGCGGTGGCCATGGCACCCCCCGCCCCCTCCAGCCCCCGAAGGGATTTCCACAACATAGCACACAGAGACAAGGACTGGTTGGCTCAGTGTCAGGATAATGTGACTGAGTGGGATATCAGGTCATAATGCTGGCGGCCTGGACTCCCAGTGGGGCAGCACTATAATCTCGGTATGAGTGCGCACTGTCACAAGTCGGTACCCGTCATGATATGACCTTAGATGTTGCTAGGACGTAAAACAACAACAAACAAACTGTTTCCTTCTCCCTTTTTCCACCCAACCCCGCATCCCACCTGCCTGCGTTCTTCCCTCGCTCCACCCCCTCCTATTCCCTCTAAGACTCTCGGAGCATCCCTCCTCCCCCTTCCACCCCCCCCTCCTCCCCCCTCCCCGCTAACTCCCTGTTTGGTCGTCATGGAGATGACACTCACCTGTCCCACAACATTACCTAGGTAGGGGGGGAGATGGTGGCCTTGTTACTGACCATTCACCGACCACTAACTGAACACTCACTAACCACTCACTTAACCACGCACCAACCACTAACTTAACCACTCACTAACCACTCACTAACCACTCACTATGTCACTGACCACTCACTGATTGGTTGCTTGTTGGAGTTTTGCATCTTGCCAGCATCTAAGGTCAAATTAGGATGGGCACTGACTTGTGACAGTGCACACTCATGGCAACGTTATAGTGCTGCCCCACTGGGAGACTAGGCCACCAGCGTCTTGACCCAATATCCGACTCAGTCACAATAAACTGATACTGAGCTAACCAGTCTTGCCCTATCCTAATAATGCCAAGCACCAACCTAGGTCGGGACAAGTATCACTATTGTAACTTGTAAGTCATTAGTTTGACACAGTAGTGATTCGAACCGAACTTCCGCACGGGAAGCCTGACCTTCCGCACGGGAAGCCTGCGCTCTTACCGATTCGGCCACCACGTCCAGTCGATTGATTAGTAAAGCCGGACTGACCTGTCACCTCCCCCCCCCCCCCACTCCCCCCACCCTCCACCCCAACCCCAACCCCTGTCTGCCCGGGCCTGTCCGCCCCTGAACACCGGTCAGTTTGGCCGCTCTGCTCGGCGCCACGGATCGTTCTTCTGGTCGTGGCGGCAGCACTGACTGACTGACGGTCTGACCCCTGCCGCCCGACCGGGGTCAAGGTCACGGTTCGTCCAGTCACATGACCACTGAAGACATCGACGGTGCCTGACGACGGGGAAATTGACCTTTGAGACGTTGTTTTATTGCAAGCGCTGCTTATTCAAAACTGACTTCAGCAACCCATGCGTAAAGCCCCAGTCAGACCTCACTGGATTGAGGAAACGGAGAGAAACCAGACACTGTCCGGTGAAATACGGCAATGTACGGTTTATATACGGTACCCATCCGGCGTGTCTGTTCTATCTCCGGTGGTGTCCGGCGGTGTCCGGTACAAGTTTGGAAAATGCACAAAACTTGTTCTGGACACCGCCGGACTGATGTGTATGGTTGATGTCCGGTGTAAGTCCGTTTTGTCTGTTTTGTCCGTTTCATGTCCAGTACCCATCCAGTACGTCTCTGGTTTGTTTCCTGCAGTGTCCATTTATGGTGCTGCGGTAATTCGGTCCGTCAGTTTTCGGCGCATCCATGATCAGTCCGGTAGGTGTCCGGTTGGTGTCCAGTTGGTGTCCAGTTGGTGTCTGGTCCATCCGTTAGACATTCGGTTGTCATCCGGTTATCGTCCATTTATCTTGCGTAGCTATTCGCTATTGTACGTTCCTTGTCCGTTTAGCATTCGTTTCGTCTGGTACATTTCGGTACATTTCGGTACATCTCGGTACATCTCAGTACATTTTGATACCGAACACCACCGGACTAGACAATTTTTTGTCCAGTGGTGTCCGGTACTCAGTCGGGTATGGTCTGACTGGGCGTTTAGAGATACTTAGATAGAGACAGATATATAGAGAGTGAGAGAGAAAGACAGAGATCAAGAGAGACCAACCAAAAAGTGTGGGTCAAGATTTTGATTTGCAACACAGAATGATGATTTATGATATATTCTACAGACACACAGAACACCGGTTTAAATTTGTTTTTATTTTTGAGTTTTACATCCTGGCAACAGGTCATATCAGAACAGGTACCAATCTTGTGACAGTGCACACTCCTGTTGGTTTTATAGTGCTTCCCCGCTGGGAGATTAGACCACCAGCACCATGACCCATTTCCCAGCCAGTGACATGATCCTGATAATTAGCTAACAAATCCTTATCCTATCCTAGGAATGCTGAACGCCAAAGTAGGTAGCGACAAGACCAGACGGGATGGCCGAATGAGTTGAGCGTCCCTCTGCTGTTTTGGGAGATCGGGGGATCCGGACCCATGGGATCGTGGGTTCAAACCCTGGTCGAGTCAAACCAATGATTTAAACATTGAGACTTGTCACTTCCTAGCCAGGCGGTCTGCATTATTAGGATAGGCCAAGGACTGGTTGGCTCAGTCTCAGGATAATGTGACTGTGTGGGATATCAGGTCATGGTGCTGATGGCCTAATCTCCCAGTGGGACAGCACTAAAAAGTCACAATGAGTGTGCACTGTCACTGACAACTATACATTTCGTAAGTCATTGGCTTGACTCGGCAGGAATCAAACCCCCGAACCTTCCAAATGGGAAGCATTAGATAAAAGATTCACCCGATACTTCCAGTACAGGGGGGAAAACCAACCCATTAGAAAAACTGGCGACGAATTTTGACATGCTGGGAAAATGAACTGAGCTGGTAAATTCTTAATTTAAGAAGCACAATATATTCTTTATGTACGTCTTCATATTTACCCGCTACTTTTGAGTTGGGAAATATAATAAAACATATAATTTAATGCAATTTAAAAGTGAAATCGATGGCGTTCTATGGCCACCATCTTGTCTTTCTGCATTCTCTCCCATTTCACCAACTCTGTGCTGATATAACTATCCATTTGATACTGGAGGCAGGCATTCTACTTCCTGTTCCATACTAAAGCTATTTTCGCCGTATTTACACTACGTTGTCGTTCACCCCTGTACTGAAAGTACGGGTGAATCTTTTATCAGGGAAGCATGGATTCGACCACCGCATCTGGTCATGTACATCCTGTGCATATACATATAATATGTGGAGTTCAAACGCAAATTCCCATAAACGCCAATCCAAAAATTCAGATAAACAGTGGAATTAAGCCTTTAAAAAGTTATTTCTTTAACATTCCTATTTTGTTGTCCATTGCTCCATAATCATTTCTTCACAAGCAAAGTGGAATTAAATAGAATTGAAATTAGCTTCATCTAAAATTCTGTTTTTTTAATTCAATTTTTCAGTTGGTGTTTACGGGGGTTTGCGCCTATATATAAATATATAAAAATATAAAAATATATATGAAGAGCTGAGGCGCAAAATCATGTAAACGCCAATCCAAAAATGGAGATAAACACTGGAATTAAACCTTCAAAAATGTAATTTGTTCATATTCCTATTATTCTATTCATTGCTCCATAACCATGTGATCATAGGAAACGTGGAAATGGTGAGAATTACAATTATTTTCGGGTAAAAATCTTTGATTTAAACTACATTTCTGGATTGGCATTTACGTGGTTTTGCGCCTGAACTCTTCATATATAAATATATATATAAATATATATATATATATATATATATAGGCACATGTGGACATATTCACTGATACACAAGTGCACACATATAGACACATACCCCACACAAACATATGCTGGTTCCCAGCTCTTCGTCACCTGAGGGGGAGATGGCTATATCGACACACCTGGGGCTCACTGGTGCCTGGCCGAAGTGCGACAGGTCAATGATCATGTACGTCCAGGTGACACGGCCGGCGTCCTTGCGTCGTGATTACAGGTGTGCCAGCGCACCTTTAACAGATGGCCGGCCAGGGCTCGTTGATATGGACATCTGATAATGTGATGGCCACACATCACACGCCGAGTGACAGACAGCAGACTCTCACTGCCACAGTTATCACAGTCTTGAATTATCACCGTCCTGAGTTATCACCATCGTGAGTTACAACCATCATCAATTATCATCATCCTGAACTGTCACCACCATCTTGAATTATCACCGTCCTCAGTTATCACCACCCTGCATTATCACCATCATCCTGAATGATCACCGTTATCAATCACCACCATCCTCAATTATCGCCACCCAGAATTATCACCAGCATCCTGAATTATCACCAGCATCCTGAAGTATCACAATAATCAAATATCACTACCTTGAATTCTCACCAACATACTGAATTATCACCACACCTGAATTATCACAATCATCCTGAATTATCAGCACCATCCTGAATGGTCACCGTTATCAATCACCACCATCCTCAATTATCGCCACCCAGAATTATCACCAGCATCCTGAATTATCACCAGCATCCTGAAGTATCACCATAATCAAATATCACTACCCTGAATTCTCACCAACATACTGAATTATCACCACACCTGAATTATCACAATCATCCTGAATTATCACCACCATCCTGAATGATCACCGTTATCAATCACCACCATCCTCAATTATTGCCACCCAGAATTATCACCACCATCCTGAATTATCACCAGCATCCTGAAGTATCACCATAATCAAATATCACTACCCTGAATTCTCACCAACATGCTGAATTATCACCACACCTGAATTATCACAATCATCCTGAATTATCACCACCATCCTGGGTTATCAGCATCATAGATTACAATCATCCTGAATTATCACCATCATCCTGAATTATCACCAGCATCCTGAATTATCACTATAATCAAATATCACTACCCTGAATTCTCACCAACATACTGAATTATCACCACACCTGAATTATCACAATCATCCTGAATTATCACCACCATCCTGGGTTATCAGCATCATCGATTACCATCATCCTGAATTATCACCATCATCCTGAATTATCACCAGCATCCTGAATTATCACTATAATCAAATATCACTACCCTGAATTCTCACCAACATACTGAATTATCACCACACCTGAATTATCACAATCATCCTGAATTATCACCACCATCCTGGGTTATCAGCCTCATCGATTACCATCATCCTGAATTATCACCATCATCCGGAGCTATCACCATCCTGAATTATTACCATTTTGAATCATTACCACTCTGAATTATCACAATCATCCTGAATTATCACATCATCCTTTATTACCATCATCAATTAGTTGGTTGGTTGTTGCAGTTTTATGTCCTGGCAACATCTAAGGTCATATCAGGATAGGTACCGACTTGTGACAGGGTGCACTCATTGTAACTTTAGAGTGCTGCCTCACTGGGAAATCAGGCCACCAGCACCATGACCTGATATCGCACTCAGTCGCATTATGATAACCCCTGAGCTAACTAGCCCTTGCCATATTCTATTAATGCCGAGCACCAAGTATAAATTGTGTATGTCATTGGCTTGACTAGACCGGGAATTGAACTCACGATCTCCCGCACGGGAGGCCTGCGCTCTACCGATTCGGCCACTGCGTCCGGTGTGGCGTGCTCAGCCGTGTACCGTGCTCAGCCGTGCGCGTACCATCAAACTCAAGGCATTGTCAATGGTCGTGAGTCACTAACCTTATAAATTTAATGTAGTGTTTTTGGTAAAGATGTTTTCTATATGTGTACCAAGCGATTTGTTTCTAGGTGGTGTGGTTTTAGAGATATTTCACTTTTCCTGGATTTTCTGTATGAAGATTGCTCACCACCATTGACAATGCCTTGAGTTTGACGGTACATGCAGTGCAAAACATTAGTTTTAATCAAAATTAATAGAAATCAAGAACCCTAACCTTATCAATTTAATATAATGTTTTTGGTGAAGATGTTTTCTATATGTGTACCAAGCGATTTGTTAATAGGTGGTGTGGTTTTAGATATATTTCACTTGTTCTGTATTTTCTGTATGAAGATTGCTCACGACCATTGACAATGCCTTGAGTTTGAGTATAGGTACACGGCTGAGCACGGGACACGGCTGACCACGCCACACCGGTCACAGGCGGAGTGACTGGTAGCAGAGCTCGGCAGCAGACCCTCACTGACTCAGTTATCACCGTCTTCAAGTATCATCGTCCTGAATTATCACCATCCGGAATTATCAGTGCCCTAAGTTATCACTATCCTGAATTATCACCGTCCTGAATTATCACCTTCCTGAGTTATCACCATCCTGACATATCTTTTCCAAGCGATGATATATACTGCATATATATGTAAGGATGGGATCAAATAAAACATATAACGGTCTAAAAAAGACTCAAGCTAGAACACAAGATAAACATTAAACTGCAGTTGTCCATCACTAATGAATTAGATTGTGCAAGAAAAAACTGCTGGCCATATATACAGCAAAACCTCTCTAACTGCCCACCTCCACAGATCGACCACTCCCATATATCGATCACTTTATTTCGGTCATCCCTTTATTGTAATGAGATTAAAAACTCCCAAACCGATCACCTCCCTATATGGACCATTTAAAGTCGGTCCCATGGTTGGTCGATTTAGAGAGGTTTTGCTATATATATATATCGATATATATATATCGATATATATATATATTTATATATATATATATATATATATATATGTGATGTATGCGAGTATCGCAGTACCTCTGATAACTATCTGCTAAAATACCTCAGGGAGTTTGACGCCCCTGCCTTGCAAAGTTGTAAACCACTGCCTTGTGGTACAGGTTCTTGATAGAACCAAAGACGAACACCCCCATCACACCAACCTAGTTCTCAAAACATCCGACCACGTTCTAAAATGGGCTGTCGTCAGGGTAGAACGTGGCTGCAAGAAAATGTTGGGCATGCTCAAAGTTGTGGAGCACCATTCCGTTCTAGCCCATCCATTCCATTCATAAAAAGACCATAAATAGTTGCTACTATGTCCATTCCGTTCACTCACCGTTTGAGTCTGTTCAGATACATTTTCAAGAATGTAGTGAAACCTAGTTTGGTGTGATGGGGGTATTAGGGAGCAAACCCTAACACTTAACAGAAAACCATGTTACCGTTGCAACATTAGGGCAATGATGAATGGAACTCCCAAAATCTCCCGACCAGCCACTGCAGGGATAAATTGTTTGCGCCTGTCTTGACATATTCTTGCCAGTGTGACACCTCTATTTGCTCCCCGGGAGAGTTCCACTAGTAACTTGCAAAAGCCAGCAGCACTGCAACACTTTGCAAGCAGCTTTTATGAAATTTCCAACCACATGAAATGGAGAGCGGTGGTCACGTAATAAAAGCAGTCTTTGTCACAATCATTGTGACTGACAGCATGATGATGATGATATGTGATGCATAACTTATGAGGCGAGTATAAAGTTACGTAAGGGATATTACTTATTAGTATTATTGTTATCTTCCGTAAGGTACAACACTTTACTGGTGGCACCACCTCGCCCACCTCACCACCCCCGGATGTTGACCAGTGTCAGTCGCACTGAAGGATTCTTTCTTTATATATATATATAATAGTCTCGGCGTTAAGTGAGTAGGATAGTGAGCAGGCGAGCAGTGGCGCCACCATCGGAGTTGAAGCCTGAACAGTAGATGAGTAGTCCGAGGCTCAACCATCCGATTACTGGTCGGTGGGTGTTAGGATAGTAAACAATTCCGGGTTATTATACTCGTATAATTCTTATACAGCATATAATTATCTTCGGCAGATTTTGCTTGCCCAATCAGAATATGTCTGCATGGTTTCCAGGCAGTGAACTTCCAAATCTCAATTCAGCACTTATTCTGAATGTATCAATCTTGCTGCACCCACCTGTGCTACATTTTTGTTGGCTTATATTTCCGGATCTTCCTATTTAAAATGACTAAGCAAGGTCTATTTACTGTGTGTAGCTTCACCCTGGGTAGACTCACGGAATGCTATTATTAGGTCAATGTCGGTGTCATTTAAAAAATGGGTATATCACTTATGACACTGGAAGAACGACAGAAGGGAAAGCACCCCAATTGCTATGTGGAGAAGTTGCTTTTTTATTTTTAGATTTAAAAAAAGCTGTTTAAAATTAATAACCAAAGTGGATGGCGAAATGAATTAAGCGCCCACTTCCCGTGTAGCAGAACACAGGATTCGAACTTGCAGTTTGAATCCACATCGAATAAAACCAATGACTTGAAAATCTCGGTCCAGTAAAACCAATAACTTGAAAATCTAAGACACAGGATTCGGTTTGAATCCCGGTCGAGTAAAATCAACGACTTGAAAATTTACGTCGCAATATTAAAAACTCCGGGTTTGAAACCCGGTCGAGTTTAATCAATGACTTGCGAATTGATACTTATCGCCAGCTAGCCTGCTGCTTGGCATTACTAGGATAGTGCTGGAGGCAGTAGAATGAGCATGACCAAGTGTCCGTGATTGCCATTTTCCCTGCTGTTCCCTGAATGTAAAATCAATCTTTTTGAATTAAAGTCTCATTAAGTAAAATCTTTAAAATCATTGAAAGCGAGAGCAATTTCTGAACAAGAGTATTATTGGCATGAATACTTTAGACTAAAGCTAAGATTCCATACACGCGGTATGCGGTATGTGCCATGCGAATGCGAATGTGGTATGTGCGGCATAGATATATGCCAACCCCAAATAGCGGGTGTTTACTTTTTGTTCTTGGGGGTTTGTTGAACAAACAAACACTCCAAAAAAGACACCGATAGCATTTTGGGGTTTTTTTGCTCCAACTTTGTGAAGAAAGATCAAAGTTACTATTGTTTTCTTTGGCAAACGCAGCAGTATTCGCATTTGCATTTGCACCGATCGGTCCATGGGTCGATCCATTTGCCGCATTCGCATTCGCATTCGCGTTCGCATTTGCATTCGGACGTATGGAAGCACCACTATGCCTTTACCTGCTTTTCGATTTTTTTGCTGCATTTGCATTCGCATTCGCATTTGCCTACCGCATACCGTGTATAAGGAATCTTAGCTTTAGGGTATTGAATTCCAATACGTCAGATTAAAGTTAGTATATTCGCTTCACTTATTATAATTATAATTATAATTATAGTAATATAATTCTCATGCGTTAATCTGACACTTTTGAGGCACTGGTTTTGGGACCCAACAGGCTCTATGACCCAACAAGCTCTACTCACTACCCAAGAGCGCTGATGGTGGTACCGTCGCAGCACTCAGGTGGCGCCACTGGGGTTTGCACTGTGCTGCCACCTGTGTACATAAAAAATCTGTCGGTTGTTCATTTAGAGGCCGAATCCGAGTTGTTATTCACGCTGGTTGAATGACTCTTATTGTTGTACGTCCTAGCAACATCTAAGGTCATATCAGGGTGACTGTGTGCACTCATGTAAGCTTTATAGTGCTGCGATACTAGGAGACCAGGCTGCCAGTATCATGACCCACTAAGTCACATTATACTGACACTGAGTCAACCAGTCCTTGCCCTATCCTAATAATGCAGAGAGCTTGGCTAGGAAGTGACAAGTATAAATTTTTAAGTCATTGGTTTGACTCGACCAGGTTCAACACATTCGGCCATCTCGTCTGGTGTACAAATGAAAGAGGCTGCATTCAATGAAGCCATGAATGCAAGCCACAACAGGGTGCTTCCAAATGTGAATTAATCAATTCGACAAGCAGTGTTCAGCAATTGCTCAGTGACATGCAGTCACCAGCGACATGTCACGTGGCATGTAAACAAGCGACACGGCTTGCTACCTCCACCAACAGGGGACATGAAAGGGGGGCTTAGAGGTGATCTCCACTCAGTAGTGGTATAAATCCACCCCCCCCCCCTGTACCCATGTAGTACTTGTAGTAGTGAGTGAAACTCAGCTGCATGACCTCTGCCATTTTCCTGCCATTTTCCTGTCATTTCCCTGCCATTTCCCTGTGATTTCCCTGCAATTTCCCTGCCATTTTCTGATATTTCACCACCATTTCCCTGCAATTCCCCTGCCATTTCCCTACTGTTTCTCAGCCGTTTCATGGCCATTCCCTGCTATTTCGCTACTATTTCGCTACCATTTCCCTACCATTTCCCTACCATTTCCCTACCATTTCCCTGCCATTACCCTGTCATTTCCCTGCCATTTCCCTGCCTTTTCCCTGCCATTTCCCTGCCATTTTCCTACTGTTTCCCACCCATTTCCCTGCCATTTCCCTTCCATTTCCATGTAATTTCCGTGTTATATCCATATTATTTCACTGTCATTTCCATATTATTTCGCTGTCATTTCCATTTCATATCCATGTCATTTCCATGCCATTTCCATGCCATTTCCATGCAATTTCCAAGCCATTTCCATGTCATTTCCATGATATTTCACTGTCGTTTCCTGCGATTTCCTTGCCATTTTTCTGCCATTTCTCTGGCATTTCCCTGGCATTTCCTCCCGGTGTAGGAAACCATGTAATAGTACTAGTAGTCTGCACTGACCTCTCTGGCCAGGAACCACGTAGACAGGTGGGCGAGGATAGGGTGATTGCAGCAGGGAGCCTAGGTGGTATAATGGTAGCTCCAAGATGACAAGAAGTACAATATTTTCTAATTTCATTACTCCCACGACAATGGTTTCCATGACCTGGATCTAATACAAACTACATGATCCATGACTGTTGAACCGACCCTGTGTATTTATATGTAAGTGCATTTCTTGTAAGCATGCATTTGCAAACATTAAATGACTTATGGATGTAAGCTTTTTTAAATACATACAATTGCATAGCGATGAGTGTAGTAGTCTGCACTGACTTCTCAGGCAAGGAGCCACGTAGAGAAGTGGTCGAGGAAAGGGTGATTGCATCAGGTCCCCTACATAGTGTAATGGTTAGCATGCTAGCCCTGGAAAGGGAGTAAACAATATAATGGAATGGTGAGACGTGTGGGTTCAAAACCAGCTCTGGATCCAATATTTCCCGATAAATCGGTCCATTCTTCGGAATGAAGATTTAACTTCAGGTGGGGCGGTTGTAGAAGCGGGGGGAACTTTACAACAAAAATTACAAGTCATTGGAGCAGTACTGGATCACCGGTCGGATTGTAGCTGTGCACTCGTGTCTAGTAGCCAATGGTTCAGGAGGAAGGGACAGGAAAAAGTGTGATCTGCAGGCAAGAATAAAATGAAACAGTGAGAAAGGAACAGGGCCCCACCCAAGCAAACAACTCCCTTGATCAAGGGAAGAAGTAAAAAAAGAAAAGGGTAGTATAGCGTAAAGAGAAATGAGGAGAATTGAGTCAAAGGTCCGTGTCTCCTTGCTCTGTGATGACCAGTCGGTGAGCCAGAGACACGGACGGAGTAATAGGTAGAAAGTGAAATGCCGGCCGGCTCCCCCTTCTGGAACTCTTTTCAGACATTATCAAGGAGGAGCGTGGCACAGCATAGAGGAGATAGAAGAGGTGTGGACGAAGTGTGGTCCGGACAGTAAGTGATCACCCCAATTTCACCCACATCATGGATTGAGCAGCAGTTAATCACCAACAATCGTGTCCCTCAAGAAACAAAGTAGTTTTTATTATAACTGGTCAACTTTGCAGATCTTAATAGTGTTGCTCCCTTTTATTAGGATGTCAGGTCATCAACAGCATAAATATATATCCCTCTCACTTCATTCAATCAATCAATAGGATACAGCTATAATAGGCCTTGGACCTGTTAGCCGCTCTTAATTAATAGAAATGGAGACAGTTCTTCAGATGTGGTCGATCGTAGCAACTGTCACTGGCTCCAAGATATATGTAATGCTTGACCAGTATGCATCCAGTCGGGACTTGAAACAGTTCACCGACTCTGCTGCTACGACAGCATTATGCTGACACTGAGTCACTACCCAATACCATATCCCAGTATTACCGAGTGTAGGCACATATTTAATCATTATGCATATAATGGCTTTATACCTTACAACTTCTTACCATTCCCTGCGCCCTGGTCATCTTAGTCTGAGGAAAGCATCATACTTTTAGAACCAAATCACTTGTCTAGATTTGCTCCTACATACCCGACTTCGACATTGGTTCAATTATTAGGGCTGCATAGTCCAATGAAATGTCAAATTTTCAAAACCAAACTAGATTTGATTTGACATATCTAACTTAGATACTGATGCACTCATTAAACATTTGTTTCTGGGTAGAAGGCAATACTGAGTCAATTTAAGAGAACATGTTACTGCAGAAGTCTATGGTGTCAGAGTTTTGGCAAGCTTGCCAAAACTAATTTTCCATGTTTACACTCAAAATATCTCAAAAGTTGACCATTTAAAATAAAAGTAACTTTGAACTAATGTAAAGTAGATACTAGTGACCAATATACTATATTTATCTCAGAAAAAATACAGAAATTCAAAACCATCCGACTATGCAAGTTTAAGCATTACTTGCTTCATACAAGGGAATATTAAATCAATTTAATACAACCGCTGTGTATAACTTACAGCATCATCAAAGGCTAGTTGCTCTCATACAATGTCTGTGTGGTGTGGGAGGTTAAAAATCCCTTGGGTCGGTAAAAGTGTAGGCTCAGGCGTTCTATCGACGAACTGTTTAATGGTGAAAACAAGTCTATTCAGACTTATTCATGATAGGCATTATAAATCTTCAACAACAAAACCAACATGTTACTCCTGAAAATGATGGAGTCAAAGTTTTGACAAGCGTACCAACATTCTTTTTGCTTGTCTCCACGTCAACTATTTCCAAGGCGAGCCATTCTAAATATAAGCTACTTCAATCTAAGGTAAGGTATTTTTTTAACAATCAACCCAATATATTTATCGAAGAAGAAATGAGAGAAACTATCCGACTATGCAGCTTTAATTGCTTGTTATTCAAAGCGATGGTCGAAAGAAAAACAAACAATTCTCGCAGTGAATATGGCCTATGATGCCGACACGGCGTAAAGAAACCACCAATCAATCATTCTTATTCAAATATTTCCTGAGTCAGCCATTCTAAATAATAGATATTTCAAACTATGGTAAGATAGATTGTAACTATCAACCTAATATAGAATTTATCGAACTATGCAGCTTTAATTTCTTGTCACAGTCTTTTATATGTACTCTGTACAAAAGATGGTGACCAATAATAAGAGATGCCTCTACTGCCTCATTATAGGCCATGGCACTGTGTGATAAACAACAAGGGATGGAGGTGGGCTGGGAGCAGGAGGGCCACCTGGAAACCTGCTTAGATCGTGACATACCTGTGAGCATGACCTTCACCCCTTGACCTCGACCCCAGCTGGTGTCTCCGGAGGCCGCCAGGTGGTTGTCCCGGGGAGAACTGACCACTCGCTCTCCATGCAGAGCACTGATTAGACTTATGATGATGGGGGTTAGTGAGATGTGTTTGGAGAGTGTGGGAAAGGTCGGGTGACGGTGGGGGTGGGGGAAGGAGTGGGACAGCGGGAGGAGCGTGGGAGCAGGAGGAGGAGTGTGGGAGGGGGGGGGGGGGAGAAGGGAAGGGTGAGGAGAGAAAGGGGGCAGTATAAGGTATGGGGGAGAGAATGGGGGAGAATAAGGCAAGGAGGAATGGGGAAGGGGTAGAGAAGGGAAGAATGGGTGGGAGGGGAAAGGGTAGGGCAGAAGGGGGGAATGAGTGGGAGGGGATGGGAGAGGGTAGGGGAGAAGGGGGAGATGAGGCATGAGGGGAGAGGGGAGGGGATAAGGGGGAGATAAGGTGGGAGGGAGAGGGGAGGGGATAAGGGGGAGATAAGGTGGGAGGGGAGAGGGTAGGGGATAAAGGGGAGATGAGGTGGGAGGGGAGAGGGGAGGGGATAAGGGGGAGATAAGGTGGGAGGGAGAGGGGAGGGGATAAGGGGGAGATAAAGTGGCAGGGGAGAGGGTAGGGGATAAGGGGGAGATGAGGTGGGAGGGGAGAGGGTAGGGGATAAGGCGAGATGAGGTGGGAGGGAGAGGTAGGGGATGAGGGGGAGATGAAGTGGGAGGGGAGAGGGGAGGGGATAAGGGGGAGATGAGGTGGGAGGAGAGAGGGTAGGGGATAAGGGGAGATGAGGTGGGAGGGGAGAGGGTAGGGGATAAGGGGGAGATGAAGTGGGAGGGGAGAGCGGAGGGGATAAGGGGGAGATGAGGTGGGAGGGGAGAGGGAGAGGGGAAGGGATAAGGGGAGATGAGGTGGGAGGAGAGAGGGTAGGGGATAAGGGGTGATGAGGTGGGAGGGGAGAGGGTAGGGGATAAGGGCGAGATGAAGTGGGAGGGGAGAGCGGAGGGGATAAGGGGCAGATGAGGTGGGAGGGGAGAGGGGAGAGGGGAAGGGATAAGGGGGAGATGAGGTGAGAGCGGAGAGGGGAGTGGATAAGGCGGAGATGAAGTGGGAGGGGAGAGGGTAGGGGATAAGGGGGAGATGAAGTGGGAGGGGAGAGGGGAGGGGAGAAGGGGGAGATGAGGTGGGAGGGGAGGAGGGGAGGGGATAAGGGGGAGACGAGGTGGGAGGGGAGAGGGGAGAGGGTAGGGGATAAGGGGGAGATGAGGTGAGAGCGGAGAGGGGAGTGGATAAGGCGGAGATGAAGTGGGAGGGGAGAGGGTAGGGGATAAGGGGGAGATGAGGTGGGAGGGGAGGGTAGGGGAGAAGAGGAGAAGGTGGTGCGAGGTGGAGGAGTTAGTGAGGGATGGGGATGGGGATGGGGATGAGGTAGGGGGAATAGAGTGAGAGGGGATTGGAAAGTGAAGTGGAACGGGTTAGAATGTGGCGAGAGTGGGGAGCTGTTGGGAGAGGGAAGAGGAAAGGGAGGGAGGACATCGGGGGAGTAAGGGGGGGGGGGGGGGGAGGGGAGGGGAGGAGGAGGCATTGTCTGGTGCCGGTCTTTGTGGTTCCTTCCTCCCAGGCCCCATACCGGGGCGGCGGGCAGTGGTGGCCGGAGAGACCGGGTCCTGACCGCCGGTCATCAGTCAGGGTGAGGGCGGGGCCCGGGGGCACCTGGCCCCTCCCTCCTGTCCTCCCCTCGCCGTGTCCCCCCTGGCCTCCGTGGACGAGGGCCACTCGTCACCGGTCACCTTCAAAGCCCCCGCCCGGTCACGGGTGCCGGGTTAGATCTTCCACTGAGCATGGCCGTTGAAATTATGATTGGTTGGTTGCTTGATGGAGTTGTACGTCCTGGAAACATCTAAGGTCATATCAGGAGGGGTACCGACTTGTGACAGTGCACACTCATGGTGACTTTATAGTGCTGCCCCACTAGGAAATCAGGCTGCTGGTACCATGACCTGATATCCCACTCACTCAAATTATCCTGACACTGAGCTAACCAGTCCTTGCCCTATCCTATTAATGCTGAGCGCCAGGCTAGGAAGTGACAAGTATCCCGATCTCCCGCAGGCAAAGCCTGCGCTCTACCGATTCGACCTGGGCGTTCAGTGAGAAATGATGATGGATACCTCATAACTTTCTTACTGGATGTGCTGGCCGAATCGGTAGAGCGCAGGCTTCCGATGCAGAAGGTCGTGAGTTAGGATCCCGCCCGCCTGAGTCAAAGGAATGACTTATAAAATTGATACTTGTCGCTACCTAGCCTGCTGCTCGGCATTAATAGGATAGGACAAGGACTGCTTAGCTCAGTGTCAGGATAATGTGACTGTGGGATTTTGGGTCATTCTGCCGGTGGTCTGGTCTCCCAGTGGGGCAACACTATTAAGTTGCCATGAGTGTGCACTGTCACAAGTCGGTACCCATCCTGATGTGGCCATTTATGTTGCTAGGATGGAAAACCGCAACTAACCAACATTGGTTTCAAATCCCATCTGAAGGGAAAGTACATTACACCCAATATGCTACAGGGATGTTACAATCACGAAATGCAGATGTTAACGTAAAACTAACAAACAAGCATCAAACATTCAGAAGGTTATGTATGGGTTGAAGATTTCTTCTTTTTTTTTTGGTCCATTAGTTGTTTAAGCAGGGGAAATTTCAGTCATAGACGACTGGTCTTCCTCATTCCACTGCTGGTCGATAGAAAGCCCGAGCCTACACTTTTATCGACCCAAGGGATTTTTAACCTCCCACACGACATAGACATGGTATGAGAGCAACCGGCCTTTGATGACGCTGTAAGTTATACACAGCGGTGTAAATCCAAATTGGCAGAGCTGGGGGCACGGGGAATCGAACAGCTGACCCTCAGATTAGGAGTCTGACCTAGAAAAAAGTCAGACACTCTAACCACTCCGCCTCATTGCCAACTTTCAGGTGGGTCTTCCTTTAACAAAATATGGAACAATAACGAGGTAATATGGGTGTGGGATGGGGGAAGAGTAGTTGTATTAAACATTCTAACTGAACAGCCATTTTGAATAGAGCTTCAAAATCTTAAAGTTGCAGAGTTTGACGATTATGAATTTCTGCCATTTTTTTTGTCAAGATTAGCTTGATTGTTATAAGATACCTTATTTTAGTTTGAAGTAACCTAGATGTTGCTAGGATATAAAACAACAACAAACAAACTATATACATATATATATATCCTCACATACCCATATCCTATTCCTCCTGGACGACTAATTACATCCATACAGGCCCTATACTGGACACACGGATCGCGCCCCCTGGTGCCCAGGTGACCGGAAGTTGCAGACAAGAGGTTGGTTGTGCCGGGGTCAGAGGTCAGCGGTCTGGGAGGTCAGCTGACCAGCGCTCAGTCAGGTGCTTGGTTCATGGGCGGGGTCATTGTGAGAAGGAGCAGCAAGGGAAGCGATCAGGGACCCTTCTCGGCGGGCTGTTGTTTGTCAAGCTGAAGGCCCGGTCACATACACATTAGTGAACGTAGTTGAACGTAGTGGAGGCTAACCTAGTTAAACGTAGTTGAACATGGTTGAACATAGTTGAACGTACCGGCATCCATACTTCTCCATGATGATAACGTGATAAGGACGTCTGTGGGCCGTGAGTTCCGATTTAAGCTTTGGACATGTTCAAAAGAGCACTACGTTTGTGGCAGACATAGGCTCCTTGGTGATAATGTACTCTAGCATACTCTACCATACTCTACCATACTCTACCATACTCTAGCATACTTATGAATGTACAATAGCATACTCTAGCATACTCTAACGTACCCTAGCATACTTTGACCTGCACAAAACCTAGGCCGTTCTGCCGTGGTCACATAGCCATTAGTGGACGAAGTTGAACATAGTTGAACATAGTGTAGGGTAACATAGTTGAACGTAGTTGAACATAGTTGAATGCAGTTGGATGTACCGGGATCTATCCCATATCGTACCGGGATCTGTACCGTAACATATTTATCCATACTATTAAGTGGGTCATCAACCAAAACCTGACATACCTTAATGTTTTTGAACGTAGTGACAGCACGTTTCACCCACGTTATTCTATGTACGTTCAACTACGTTCACTAACCTGTATGTGACCGGTGCTTGAGATTCCATATACATGCTATGTGGTAGGCAAATGCAGATGCGGATGCAAATGCAAATGCAAATGCGACAAGATGCATTTGCACCGATCGGTTCATTGAACGATCCACTTTACTGTTCAGGCATTTGCATTTGCATCACATTCGCATCCGAACAAATGGAAGCACCACCATGTGTTTACATGTTTTTCTATTCGGTTGTCACATTCACATTCACATACTGCATACCACAAACAGTCTACTCTATCAATAACGGCCTCTGTCAATAACAAATCTCTGTCAATAATGGCAAAAAGTGCTGGTCCTGTCATGGCACCCCTTTAATTTAATAGCATTGCATTTGTGTCTAACAGACAACTGTCTTATGCGGACAATGAGCCATTTTTTTCATCTATTTGATCAATATTCTCTGTCAATAACGACATGCCATATAGTTATAATATAGTAGAAATGACTAATTGTACAAATGACCAATTGTAGAAATGATTAATTGTAGAAATGACAAATTGTAGAACTGATGAATAGTTGAAATGACTAATTGTACAAATGCCAAATTGTAGAAATGACTTTGTAAGGACCGTTCTAGTCAGTCAAGTATAAAAGAAAAACATTGGTTTCAATCCATTCCGTCTGTCAGTCTTTGCCTATAACGGATCTCTCTCTATAACAGCATTTTGCTCCAGTTTCATGGGTGTCCGTTATGTACAGAGTAGACTGTATATGGGATCTTAGCTTAATCCAGTTAAAATGACCTGATATGACCTTAGATGTTGCTAGGACGTAAAACAACAACAAACAAACAAACAGTTAAAATGCCAATGGGCTCATTTCGTTTAATGATACAGAATCCAGTTTTCTTTTCTCTGAGGACATACTTATATATGTGGCTGGTAACATTGAGAGTAGGATTTCGGGAAACATGAATTATTTGTACCTGTTTATTTCTTTCTGTTGATGTAAACACATCCTTGATTTGATTTGTCAAATCAATGAGAGTTGAACTGCGTATCGATTGAGAGTCATGATGCCTTGGAGATAATATGGCTGCAGGAAATTATGCTACAATTGCATAGTCAGATTAAGTATCAAATTTTCAAAACCAAAACACATATCTAGTTATGAATTGTCAAAGCAATAACTGCTGAACTGTACATTTATTGGATGTGCTTATTTGCACATGTAAGAATGTGTCTGAACCTTTAGTCGATAAGGGCACTGGCTTCCCATGCGGAAGATCGGGAGTTCCAATCCCTGGCCAAGACAAACAAATGACATACAGAATTGACGTTTGGCGCTACCTAGCCTGGTGCGCGGCATTACTAGAATAGGGCAAGGACTGGTTAGCCCAGCATTAGGATAATCCCTGAGTGGGATATTGCACCTGGTCTCCCAGTGGGGCAGAACTATAAAGTCACCATGAGTGGCTTACATTCAGCTCAGCAGACGGAATTGGGTATGACCTCGCTAGCCTTGTTTATTTATTGGGGTTTATCGTGCTAGAAAGACACATGGTCATATAATGTGAGGCACTGACTGGTGACAGTGCGCACTCTTGGCGACTTTCTAGTGCTTCCGCAATGGAATACCATACCACTGCAATGATGACGAGATATCTCAGTCCCATCATTTTAGAATAGAGCCGACCGGGAACTGTTTAATTTGAATCGAGGAGGTTTTAGGAGATCTAGAATGATAAAGAAGACAATGATCAAGAAGAAAAAGAAGGGGGAAAGAAGAAGCAAAAGAAGAAGAAGTAAAGGGAAAAGAAGAAGAAGAAAAGAAGAATAGAAAGAAGAAATGAAAAGAAGAAGACAAAGAAAAAATGAAAATGAAGTAGAAGGAAAAGAAGAAAACAAGTGGTAGGAACATATGTGAGAAGGAAAAGGAATGAGAAGAGGAAGAAGGAAAACGAGAAGAAAAAGAAGAACAACAAACGAAGGAGAAGAACAAGAACAAGAACAAAAAGAAGACAAAGATTAAATGAAACGGAAGAAGAAGGAAAGGAAGAACACAAATGGTAGGAACATATGTGAGAAGGAAAAGGAATGAGAAGAGGAAGAATGAAAACGAGAAGAAAAAGAATAAGAAGAAGAAAAAAAAAGGAGAAGAAGAAGAACAAGAAGACGAAGCGGTAAAACACTTACAAAATAAATATATTGTTTTTAATAAAGGGAGCCAGGAAAGAAAATATTCGAAGTGGTGAAACTTGATTGCTTTGCTTGGGAGTAGGGGTGTGGGGAGGGGAGTGCAGCAGGGGTGGGGTGGGTGTGAGGGTGGGACTGCTTTGGTTGGGCACCTGACTAATCTGACGGTGTTTTCATAAAGTGAGGATACACAGGCTAAACACAGTGCCTCCACATCAATACTGCAGTTGTCTATGTTGACCCAGCGGCCGAGAACCCATCAAGAACGCTGTGGCAAACGCTGAGGCGCCCCCCCCCCCCACACACACACCACCACCACACCACCACCCTCATCACTGGACCCCTCCCCCCCCCACACACAAACCCTACCACACCACCCTCTTCACCCGCACCCCTCTCTCCACCCACCCACCCACACCCACCCACACCCACCCACATAAACACATCGCCTGGATCCCTTCTGATCCCTGAATGGCTCCACACGTCTTTCTATCCGCCGGACCTCCTCCCCCCCCAACACGCACACACACGCACGCGCACACCACACACATCCCCTAGGGATGTGTGTAAGGTAAGTATGAGGCCTGCGCAGCTGTGCGTGTGTGAGTATTTGTGAGTGTGTGTGAGTGTGTGTGAGTGTATATGTGAGTGCGTATGTGAGTGTGTGATAGTGTGAGTGAGTGTGTGGGTGATTATGTGTGAGTGTGTGTTATTGTGTGTGAGTGTGTGTGAGTGTGTGTGAGTGTATATGTGAGTTTGTATGTGAGTGTATGTCACTGTAAGTGTGGGATAGTGTGAGTGAGTGCATGAGTGAGTGTGAATGAGTGTGTGAGTGAGTGTGTGAGTGTGTGAGTATGTGAATGAGTGTGAGTGTGAGTGTGTGTGTGAGTGTGTATGAGTGTATATGTGAGTGCGTATTTGAGTGTATGTGAGTGAGCGTGTGGGTGAGTGTGTGTGAGTGTATGTGAGTGTCTGTGAGGGTGTGAGGGTGTGTGAGTGTGTGTGAGTGTGTGTGAGGCTGTGAGTATGTGAATCAGTGTGAGTGTGAGGGTGTATGCACATGAGGATGTGGGTGCGTGTGAGTGTGTGTGAGTGTGTGTGAGTGTGTGTGAGTGTGTGTGTGAGTGTGAGTGTGTGTGTGAGTGAGTGCATGAGTGAGTGTGCGTGTGTGAGTGAGTGTGTGAGTACGTGAGTATGTGAATGAGTGTGAGTGTGTATGCACATGAGGGTGTGGGTGCGTGTGAGTGTATGTGAGCGTGTGTGAGTGTGAGTGAGCGTGTGTCAGTGTGTGAGTGTGTTAGTGTGTGAATGTGTGAGTATGAGTGTGAGTGTGAGTGTGTGTGCACATGAGTGTGTGGGTATCTGTGAGTGTATGTGAGTGTGTGTGAGTGCGTGTGAGTGCTTATGAGTGCGAGTGAGTGTATGTGTGTGTGAGTGTGTGTGAGTGTGTGCGAGTGTGTGTGAGTGTGTGCGAGTGTGTGTGAGTGTGTGTGAGTGTGTGGGAGTCGTGGGAGTGTGTGAGTGCATGTGAGTGTGTGAGTGTGTGAGTATGTGAATGAGTGTGAGTGTGTACCCACATGAGGGTCTGGGTGCGTGTGAGTGTATGTGAGTGTGTGTGGGTGTATGTGAGTGTATGTGGGTGTGTGTGAGTGTATGTGGGTGTGTGTGAGTTCATGTAAGTGCGTGTGAGTGCGTGTGAGTGCGTGTGATTGCGTGTGAGTGTATGTGGGTGCGTGTGATTGTGTGTGAGTGTGTGTGAGTGCATGTGAGTGCGTGTGAGTGCGTGTGAGTGCGTGTGAGTGCGTGTGAGTGCGTGTGAGTGCGTGTGAGTGCGTGTGAGTGCGTGTGAGTGCGTGTGAGTGCGTGTGAGTGCGTGTGAGTGCGTGTGAGTGTGTGTACTCTACTATAAATTTGACTAGCTTGTTTTTTTTTCATGAGTGGCATCTATCAAGAAATTTGCTTACCACATATTTGGAGCATGACGTTTGTGTTACAAAGTATCCCAACGTAATTTGGGGGGAGGTAGATTCGTTGATTAAGGAGGGGACATTTCAATCGTGGACGATTGGTTTTCCTCATTCCACTGCTCCTTGCCCTATTCTAATAATGCCAAGCGCCTGGCTAGGAAGTAACAAGTATTAATTTTTAAGTCATTGGTTTGGCTCGACCAGGGTTCGAACCTACGATCTACCAGCACGGGAGATGGACGCTCAACTCATTCAAGTTTCAACCATCCCGTCTGAAACTTCTCCGTCAGGATGCCTAGTTATTTACAATCACCCATCCTGATATATGACCTTAGATGTTGCCAGGAGGTAAAACTCGAACAACCAACCATTTACATTCATCGAACACATATTATGTGGCCATTTTAATATACATAATATTCACATGAGTGACTGTGAGTGAGTCCTACTTAGACTGTTAGAAGTTCAGCTTCATCCAAGGATTTTCAGTTTCTGCCAGATTTTCCAGATAAATAGATTAGGTTGATCATTATAATCTATTTTACTTCAGTCTGAAGTAACATTTATTTTAAATGGGCTATATTAGAAGTTTGAAATACCATGTATTTTAAAAGGTTGACATTGGCTATGTTTGAAGACACAATGTGCACAATTGATTTTGATATGCCTACCGTGAAATGGTGGGTGTAGACTTCATTCACCCACTTTCTAGTATAGCACAAGAAAACCAATTTGGAATAAATGTCTAATGAGTACACCGGCATCTAAATGCGATATTTTGTTGTTGTTGGTGAAAAGTTTATTCATCAGAACATACATTTTTTTTCATTGCTGAGGCACTGGTCTTCCGGCTGTTTACATTACATTATAGATAGGTAGATCAGCAGGTACTTAGGTCGGGCGTATTAGTAGATTATGAAGGAGGTTAGTGTGTTAGCCGTAATAAGTTCAGTATTATGGGCTAAGATGGTGGGTCGTTGAAAAGCTGTGCTGCTATTATGGGTGCGGTGTATGTGATGGCGGTCGGTGTGAGAATATGTAGGATCGAATCCAGGTGAGATCTTCGGCTTTGGAAATTTGACGGCTTTCATAACTAGCGTATATTTTGTTGTGGAAGAAGTACAACACTTGACTGACAAACATTTTGAATCACATTGGCTTTTCGTGTTAATTTATGTAATTATTTCCATGTGAATTTCCTGGGCCTGCTGCGGGCCGCCACCGCCTCTCGTCCCGTCTGCAGGTCGACCTCCTCTGTCGGTGTAATTATCGGGCTAAGGGCGGACGGCCAGAGTATCACAGAAATTCGGTTTGTTGTCCCTCCCCGCATTTAAGATATCAAAGCAGTTATTTATTATTTCAACTAACTGGCTCTCCTCCCCGCCGTTCGGTGTGAGTTAATATACTGCAATTTAATCCAGAAGTGAGCAGACACTCCCAGTGTTCCTGCTGCTGTCTCTGAAAATCAGCCTACGTTAATATCTTATTTTCAGCCAAATATCTCTACATTAATTCTGTTAATATGTCTATTAATTTCCCTGCACAAAGGTGGATCGGCTGAATAAGGCCTATCAGGTATAAGGCCCTTAATTACATATAAAGCAATCAAATAGCAAGTTGACCATAGCGGTTAGTATACAAGAAGACTGGAGAATAATAAAGTATGCAAGGAACGTTCGAATCCACTTTCCAAGAGCTCACGGCTTTATTCTTATGCTAACAGTACAATCTGTTTCTATAATTCCAATAAATACCCCTCGATACGTCCCTTCCCATCATGTTTACTTTAATACTCTTCCGAATTCCAACAATAAAAGCCTAAATCTCGTCTAAAACATCAGAGCGTGCCTAAACACGTCCGATGGGTCTGAGCCTGAGCACTCGAACTTCCACCATTGCTAGGAAAGTCACAATTGAAGTCTCCTAGCAACGCGTTACAGCAGGGAACCCGGCCCCGCAAATGGTGGCAAATGTCTGTCTTGGCGAGTAGCCCACATTTCAGAATGCGAGCTAATCGGCCCAAGCCCGCAATTGCCACAGGACAAGTAGTCTCGCCCACTTCATATATATACATATATTTGAACATATATACATCCGGCCATGTATATATGGGTTGTTCTCACAAACTGTTTACGACATATTTGCTTTCCACATTACATTGTTAATGATTTTGCCTTTTGTTGTTTTTTTTGGGGGGGGGGAGTAAGTCAAATATCTATTGTTGACTCTTGGTTCGAACCCTGATCGAGTCGAACCAATGATTTAAAATTTGATACTTGTCACATCCTAGCAATGTGCTGGGCTTTATTAGGATGGAGCAAGGACTGGTTGGCTCAGTGTCAGGATAATGTGACTGAGTTGGATATCAGGTCATGGTGCTGGTGTCCTGGTCTCCCAGTGGGGCAGCACTATAAAGTCACCATGAGCACGCACTGTTACAAGTCGGTGCCCGTCCTGATATGACCTTAGAAGCTGCGGCGGCCGGGATAGCACAGACGACACAGCGCCCACCCGTCAATCGCTGATCGGGACGGATAGGCCCCCCTACAGCCTAAATAATATGCGCATAACAAGTTATACCAAACAAAGTCTCCAACATCAACCACATCCACATACCTGCACACACACCCTCACACCCACACCCCATAGCCACATACACCCCCACCGCACCCCCCCCCCCCACAGAGGCACACCCACATACATCCCATAGCCACACCCACAGCGCACTATACAACGGGGCAAAACGGCCGCACTTGAACCATTTATGACACAATCAGCGGGCTCGCAAACTGCGATCTAATTCAGCTCGAGCTGCGCGCTGATTGCTGGCAGTACAGACCCAACCGAGCACCGGGCGCGACGATTAAAGCGCGGGCATGGCGCCCGCAGTCGACTATTATGGGATGGTTGCCACCCTGCCGGAGGAGGCGCGGGAGGGGCGGGAGGGGCGAGAGGGGCGGGAGGGGCGGGAGGGGCGGGAGGGGCGGGAGGGGAGGGAGAGGTCGGTGGGAGGGGCGGGAGGGTGCACGAAAAGCGATCTTGCGGCTACGTTATAAGTACTAATAATTTAGACAACAATTTGTGGTGTAAGTAAATGAACAAGAGGACAGGCATTTTGGGCATTGCTTTGCCAGCAGGTCGGGTGAGTGGACAAGTACCGATTTGAGTTACTGCAAACGTATCCATCTGGGCCCGTATGCACCAATCGGTTAAGGCTCTAGCCGTGGTTAGCTACCTCAGGGTAGCGGCGGGTTGGAGAGGTGTGTGAATCGGTATGCACCAATTTATGACTTTATTCATAGATTTGGGAAATCCCTCTGCATTTGTAGCCATATATTAGGCTCAAATATATTAAATGCTATCAAATGTAACAGAATTACATATGCAATAAGTGAAATTTTATCAATTTAACCCTAAATTCGAAGCATTATTAAGGCTACCGCCGCATTGGCGGCGATATTAATATTTATATTTTCGAATCGACGAACATAAAGTAAACAAATCGCCGCCGCCGCCGCATCGACGTCGTTTTCCATACTGGCGGCGGCGGCGGTTTGTTTACTGTATGTTCGTCAATTCGAAAATATAACTATTAATATCGCCGCCAATGCGGCGGCAGCGTTAATATCGCTTCGCATTTAGAGTTAATTTGATTAAATTTCACTTATTGCAAATGTAAATCTGTCAAATATGATCGCATTGAATAGATTGACGCCCATACACGCACACTAACCGCACCGGATAGACCCTAAGCCCACCTCAGAAGGTGGTTTACCTTAGCTGCGGTTAACTCACGCGGTTAGCGCTAATGCGATTGGTGCATACCGAATTTTCACATTTAGCCGTGCGGGGATACCTTAGCCACGGCTAAGGCCCTAACCCCGATTGGTGCATACGGGCCCAGAAAGACTGCAGTGACTTCCAGATATGGAATCATGCTAATGTGTCTACATTCATTTATTTTCCACCTGCGTTCTGAATATCCCATCCTGATATGACTTTAGATGTTGCCATGACGTAAAATTAAGACTACTATCGGTATAAAGCACACTGCATACTGCACACTGCATACTGCATACTGCATACTGCATACTGCATACTGCATACTGCACACTGCATACTGCATACTGCACACTGCATACTGTATACTGTACACTACACACTGCATACTGCATACTGCACACTGCATACTGTATACCACACACTGCATACTGTATACTGCATACTGCACACTGCATACTGTATACTGCATACTGCATACTGCATACTGCACACTGCATACTGCATACTGCACACTGCATACTGTATACTGCACACTACATACTGCATACTGCACAATGCATACTGCAGAATGCAGAATGCATACTTCACACTGCATACTGCATACTGTATACTGGACACTACACACTGCATACTGCACACTGCATACTACACACTGCATAATGTATACTGCACACTGCATACTGCACACTGCATACTGTATACTGTATACTGGACACTACACACTGCATACTGTAGACTGCATACTAGACACTGCATAATATATACTGCACACTGCACACTGCATACTGCACACTGCATACTGTATACTGTATACTGGACACTACACACTGCATACTGCACACTGCATACTACACACTGCATACTGCATACTGCACACTGCACACTGCATACTGCATACTGCACATTGCATACTGTATACTGTATACTGTATACTGCACACTGCATACTGCACATTGCATACTGTATACTGTATACTGCATGCATACTGCATGCTGCATACTGCATATTGCATACTGCACACTGCATACTGTATACTGTATACTGCATACTGCATACATACTGCATATTACATACTGCATACTGCACACTGCACACTGCATACTGCATATTGCATACTGCATACTGCATACTACATGCATACTCATACTGCATACTGCATACTGCATACTGCTCACTGCATACTGTATACTGTATACTGCATACTGCATACTGCATGCATACTGCATATTATATACTGCATACTGCACACTGCACACTGCATACTGCATATTGCATACTGCATACTGCATACTACATGCATACTCATACTGCATACTGCATACTGCATACTGCATACTGCATATTGCATACTGCATACTGCACACTGCACTTGTGCATACTACACACTGCATACTGTATACTGCACACTGCACACTGCATACTGCATACTGCACATTGCATACTGTATACTGTATACTGCACACTGCATACTGCACATTGCATACTGTATACTGTATACTGCATACTGCATGCATACTGCATGCTGCATACTGCATATTGCATACTGCACACTGCATACTGTATACTGTATACTGCATACTGCATACTGCATGCATACAGCATACTGCATATTACATACTGCATACTGCACACTGCACACTGCATACTGCATATTGCATACTGCATACTGCATACTACATGCATACTCATACTGCATACTGCATACTGCATACTGCATACTGCATACTGCATACTGCATACTGCACACTGCATACTGCATACTGCACACTGCACTTGTGCACACTGCATACTGCATACTGCACACTGCACACTGCACACTGCACACTGCGCACTGCATACTGCATACTGCACACCGCTTCCATGTTTATGGGATTCTCAATACCTCAGGGAGTTTGACGCCCCTGCCTTGCAGAGTTGTAAACCACTGCCTTGTGGTACAGGTTCTTTCTTGACAGAACCGAAGGCTAAGGGACCATGTCACTGTGGCAGCATTAAGGGCGGTTGATGTATGGAACTCCCAGCATCTCCCGACCAGCCACTGCAGGGACAAATAGTTTTGCGTCTGTCTTGACATGTGCTTGCCAGTGTGAAACCTCTATTTGCTCCCCGAGAGAGTGCCGCTGGTAACTTGCAAAAGCCAGCAGCACTTCATTACCTTTGCAGGCAGCTTTCATGAAATGTACAACCGCCTAAATGGAGAGCGGCAGTCAAGTAATGAAAGCAGTCTTTGTCGCATCGCGACCGACAGCATGATGATGATGATGATGATGAGCCTAACGTGTAGGGCAACATACAGTGATATGACAGTCAAACGCATATCGTATGTAAGAAGCCACATCTCATCTATCACATAGCTCACATTGCATATCACATGGCCACTTCAAATATCACATGCCACACACCACATATTACACATCACACGTTGCATACCATGCATCACAAATTGCATATCACACATCACATATCACAAACCAGGACATTGTATGTCACAAATCACACAGTGCATATCACACATCACACTTCACACATCACATATCACACATCACATATCACACATCACATATCACATATCACACCCCACAACTTACATATAACGCACAACGCATGTTGCATAACCCTTGTCGAGCATCGCATATCGCTTGTCGCATAACCCTTCTCACACGTCGCACGTCGCACGTTGCACGTCGCGCGTCGCACGTCGCACGTCGCATATATCGCTTGTCGTGCGTCGCACTATCCATAGTGGAAGCTTCGCGTTATTCGCTCTCAACCACCGACACGTACCTGTAGGAGTGCGCGCGCATGTCTGTGTGGGTGCGTATATGTAGGTGTGTGGGTGCGTGTGTGTAGGTGTGTGGGTGTGTGTGTAGGTCTGTGCGCGCGTGTCTGTGTGGGTGCGTGTGTATGTGTGTGGGTGCCTGTGTGTGGGTGCCTGTGTGTGGGTGTGTGTGTAGATGTGCGCGCGTATTATCTTGTTATGTGTGCGGGTGTGCCTGTGTGTGGGTGTGTGCGCGCGTGGTGGGTGGCTGTGTGAAAGTGGACGTAGCTCCAGGCTACAGGGTGTGTGCATGCCCCCCTGGTGGCCATCCCGGGCACTACAGCGGCGGTTTGCACGTGTGAACATGGAGACCTTTTTGATTGTTGGTAAATATGTTTATTCTGCTGAATAAGTTCTTTTGTCAGTGTCAAATCACAGGTCTTTCAGCCATTTTTAATTTGGTTTTATTGACACAAAAATGGTATATAGAGTATATAGAGTATATGGAGTATATAGAGCATATATAGTATATACAGTATATACAGTACATAGATCATATAGAGCATATAGAGCATATAGAGTATATATAGTATATAGAGTATATATAGTATATAGAGTAAATAGAGTATATAGAGTATATAGAGTATATAGAGTATATAGAGTATATAGAGTATATAGAGTATATAGAGTATACAGAGTATATATAGTTATAGAGTATATAGAGTATATAGAGTGTATAGAGTATATAGAGTACATAGAGTATATAGAGTATCTAGAGTATCTAGAGTATATAGAGTATATAGAGTATCTAGATTATATATACTATATAGAGTTTATAGAATTCATAGAGTATATATAGTATATAGAGTATATAGAGTATATAGAGTATATATATTATACAGAGTATATAGAGTATATAACGTATATTGAGTATATAGAGTATATAGAGTATGTAGAGTATATAGAGTATATAGAGTATATAGAGTATATCGAGTATATCGAGTATATCGAGTATATCGAGTATATAGAGTATATAGAGTGTATAGAGTATATAGATTATATAGAGGATATATAGTATATACACTATGTAGAGTATATAGAGTATATAGAGTATATAGAGTATATGGAGTATATAGAATATATGGAGTATATAGAGTATATAGAATATATAGAGTATATATATTATATAGAGTACATAGATTACATATAGTAGATAGAGTACAGTAGAGTACATAGAGTCCATAGAGTATATAGAGCTGCTGAATACACAATTTGCAGCATTATACTTTATAGTGCAATGGTTTCTTATAAGTTACAAATTCCACAGCAATGTGGCAACAGTAATGACATAGGACTACATCAATATACACGTATATATTGTAGAAAATATACTTCATTGTTTACACTATCGTGTCAATTTATTCAACACATATGTCGATATATTCACAGAATGTGGGAACAATGCAAACATACAAAGACAAATTTCATCTATATATATATATACACATAATTATATAGTATAGCTCAATGTCTTTTCCAAAATGATTAGCATACTGCCCCTTCCCACCCTATGTACACTACAAACAATATAACCACACATAGATAAATAACCGTTGATGTTAAACACAGTGATAATGCCCTCTTGATATACCCGCGCTAAAATAACCTTTTTCTTCTATCTAACAACAAACAAAAAAAAAACACAAACCCGTTATTACCTTGGGAAAGGGAATTGACATATTATCTGAACAAGCCCCCTCCATTTGACCCTTAACCTATCGCGCTCCCAACCCCCTCCCCTTTCACTACCCCTCCTTCCCCCTCCGCCCACCTCCTCTCCCGTCTTCCCACTCCCCCCCCCTCCTCCCCGCCTTCACCTCCTACACCTCCTCTCCCTTCTCTCCCCCTACCCTACTCTCCTTCCTGCCCTTCCTTCCCTACTCCCCCTCCCCCTCCACCCCTCCACCACTTCTCCCCTCCTTCCCTCCTCCCCTCCCCCCCTCCCCTCCTGCCCTCCGCCCCTCCTCGCCTCATCCCCCTGCTCCCCTCCCACTGCTCCCCCCTCCACATCCTCCCCTCCATCTCCCCACAGCCTCTCCTCCCCTCCCCCTCATTCCCATTCTTCCCCTCCTTACCACACTCAATGTTCACGCATTCTACACAACCCCACCCCACCCCTAACCCCCCTCCCTCTATCCAACTTCACTACACTTGTCCGTTTCCCACCCATCCTCCATTCCCCTACACACATACCCCCACCAAGACCCCCAACCCCTCAACCCCCACCTCCTCTTCTTCCCCTCCCCTCCCCTCCCCACTCACCCATCGCTGTCTCACTAGTCCTCCTAACCCCATCACAACCCTTTCCCCACCCACCCGCCCCTTTCCCATACACACATACCTCCACCCCAACCCCCACACACTCTTCTTCCCCCCCCCCCTAACCTCCTCTCCCCTCCCCACTAACCCATCGCTGTATCACTACCCCTCCTACCCCCATAACTAACCTTTCCCCTTTCCCCACCCACCCCACTTTCTCCCGCACATATACCTCTACCCCCACCACCACCCTCACACACACTTCTCCCCTCCTCCCCTCTCCTCTCCTCTCCCCTCCCCACTCACCCATCGTTGTACCACTACCTCTCCTACACCCCCCCCCCCCTTCACAACCCTTACCCGTTCCTAACCCGTCCGCCTTACACATAACCCCCACCCCACACGTACTCTTCCCCCATACCACCACCTCTCCCATTCCCTCCCCCACCCACCCATCACTGTATCCCCCCATCCCCACCCCCCACACACACCCACCCCTCACCACAACCAGCCCAGTTATTCCTTATGGGTACCTAAAGCGAGGAGGGATCAAGCAATCCATTGTCGTCGCTTCCCCCTTCCCCCGGCCCCGTTCCCCCTCCCCCCGGCCGGTCCCCCCGGCCGTCCCCCGCCCCGACCCCGCCTCGCCCGCCGCGGCCGCTGCGCCTTTGATCTCCGGCCATTGGGCGTTGGGGCGGCGGCCCGGCCGCCGCCTCCCCAAAAAGCCCCGGCGACATTCCCTGCTCCTTTCCCACACTCTCCGCCTGGTCACCGGGCACCAGTGACGAGGTACCCGCGGCCCCGCACGGCCTCAGCACCGGTAACTAGCGTCCGTCTCCCGTGCTGGTCGATCGGGGGGTCGTGAGTTCGAGTCCCGGTCGAGTCAATCCAATGACTTTAAAATTGATACTTGTCGCTTCCTAGCCAGGCGCTCGGCATTATTAGGATAGGGCAAGGACTGGTGTGCTCAGTGTCAGGATAATGTGACTGAGTGGGATACCAGGTCATGGTGCCGGCAGCCTGGTTTCCCAGTGGGACAGCACTATAAAGTTGCCATGAGTGCGCACTGTCACAAGTCGGTACCTGTCCTGATATGACCTTAGATGTTGCTAGGACGTAAAACAACAACAAACAAACAACAAACAACAAACACCAGCCATGCACCAGATGGGATACCCGAATGAGTTGAGCGTCCGTCCCCAGTTTTTTGAGAGATCGTGGGATTCAAAACCCTGGTCGAATCAAACCGATGACCTAAAAATGTATACTTATTGCTTCCTAGCCAGGCGCTCAGCATTATAGGGTTACAGCAAGGACTGGCGGGCTCAGTGTTAGGATAATGTGAGTGAGTGGGATATCAGGTCATGGTGCTGGTGGCTTGGTCTCCCAATTAGGCAGCACTATAAAGTCACAATGAGTGTACACTGTCACAAATCGGTACCCGTCCTGCAATGACCTTAGATGTTGCCAGGACGTAAAGCTCCAACAACCAACCAACACCAGCCATGGAAGTTAGCCCGGAAACAGGCAGTTCAATCCTCAGGGCCGCTTGCATTGTTGTTGGTGGTGATAGTGATGGTGGTTTTTTATTGATCTTATGATCGTTGCTCTTCTTGCCGTTGTTATCTGTTTTTTCTTGTTGTTATTGTTCTGGGGTGTTTAAAAACCTTTCCCAGAAGAATGTTGTATAGGATATATATACATATGCACCTTTTTGAAATATTCGACAAAGATAGGATAATAAGCCGGCATTATCAGGATAACACAGAACTAATGGATTTAATTACATTGAAATATTGTGATTGAATTGGGAATAAACATGGAGATACAACTGATGAGTAGGTAATCAGGAAAAACGCGAACACAGCAAATATAAGTATGGCATTTTTAAACGCCAGGTTATACAAATGTCAGCTCACAAATGCTTAAGAAACGAGGCTAGAGATGCTATGGCCCTACTTTCCACTTTCACATGTAGGGTGGGTGGGAGGCCAATTTAAGGCTGGTTATTGTCTCCTGGCTCCTCCGGTCGTAATGACCAAACCCCGGCACTGCGCCGCCTTATATAGCAAAAGTCTACCCGAAAAGGGGCGCATCGGCAGTTCGAGTGTACTGCATAATACGTCATCAAGTCCTGTTTACCCGATTGGCGACCAGGTTAGAAAAGAACCACTAGACGGCGTTCGAGTTTGTTAGTTAGTTATAGAGAATTCCGCTAGTCGGCGACACAATAGACGTCCTTAGTACTGGCATGCCTTGGTCTGTATTCGCGATCCTGATTACCCGCAATGCCAAAGCATTACTAAACAATTCAGTCTCAATGGTTGATTGTGTTAGACGTACAGTTAGATGGGTTCTGCGTGTGCATCAGCTAGAGCGGCAGAAAGAACCCAGGTTTGATTCCCACTTATTACTTTGGTGGATCTCCCATGTATGGAGGGTGGAGAGAGATGGTTGCCATGCATCATATATTAATACATATAGATAGATAACCACACATAGATAAACAACCATTGACGTTAAACACAGTGATAATGCCCTCTTGATATACCCGCGGTAAAATAACCTTTTTCTTCTATCTAACAAAAAAACCAAACACCCAACAAACCCGTTATTACCTTGGGAAAGGGAATTGACATATTATCTGAACAAGCCCCCTGCATTTGACCCTTACCCTATCGGTAATAAATATATTAATATATTAATATAAATATATTAATATATTAATATATATATTAATATATATATATTAATATATATATATAAATATATATATATGATGCCTGGCGAATTATGCGAGTATAAAGGCGCAGAAGGGAGGTATTTGATTATAATATATTGTACTGATTATTTTATGTTTTCCCTCCTGTGCTTTCACTTGACCGGTGGCGCCTCCATCGGTCCTCGTCGTCCCTAAAGGACGCTGCAACCCTTATTCACACAGGAGAATTTGTTCTCATTATATATATATATTATATGTATATTATATAGTGCATATATAATTTGCACTCAGTTCACACACCTATATGAGCGATCACATCTCACATTTTAATATCGCTTTAAAAGAAAGATACAAAAAAAGTAACACTCTGCCTCTGGTGCAATCAGATAAGGCGTAATTAACAGATGCCACCGCCAGGGGGCAGTAACATATCTGAGCATGCGCGTTGTAGCATCCAGGACGGCTACCCATGGAGTCCCATGTGCACGCTACCTGCGGGAGTGAATGCCTCCAGGGTGGGAACTCAGGCGGCTCCAGGGAGGGAAGGAAGGGGGAGGGGGGGGGGAGGGGGATGCTGTCCTGCTGCAACCAGGACCCTCCGGGCTTCTCCAGGTCCCATCAGGTCACGTGGTAGATCGATTGGACACTCTATGCTCACCTGTCATTTTGTGTTTACCCACCAGCCACTCATTCATCTAGGTCATCTGTCTGGAAGTAGGTCATTTGCAGGATTGGAGTTTACCTGTTGGTTGTTCGCAACTCATCTGGGCCGTGTGTCAGTAAGTAAGTAGGTCAGCTACATTGGTCCATGTAAGTCGTGTCTAGAAGTAGGTCATTTACCCACTCTTCACTCACCAAACAGCTTCACATTGTGTTTAAGTAGGTCACCTATCCACTCTTCACTCACCAATCACCAACCAGGCACTCAGTCAAGCCATGAGTTTAAGTAGGACACTCACCCACTCTTCAGTCACCCATCACCCATCACCCATCACCCATCACCCATCACCCATCACCCATCACCCATCACCCATCACGCATCACCCATCACCCATCACCCATCAGACACTCTTATTACAGTTGCATTTTGTTGTTGTACATTAGTTGTTTAAGCAGGGGAAATTTCAATCACAAACGATTGGTCTTCCTCATTCCACTGCTCCTTTCCCTATCCTAACAATGCCGCGTGCCTGGCTAGGAAGCAACAAGTATCAATTTTAAGTCATTGGTTTGACTCGTCCAGGATTGTCTGACACTTTTATGTTTCTGCCATTATACAGAGATGGCATAGTGCAATGATGAAATAGTGCAACGATGGGAATTATTGTTATTTATATGCACATATTCTAATATATGACATCTGCTCTTCATATGCCTTACATATCTTGCTGGGGTGCAAAACCACGATCATTAATTTACTAATCAATTCCAACAAAATTTTGATAATACATCAAATATTGCAATTCGACCAGACGGGATGGCCGAATGAGTTGAGCGTCCATCTTCCGTATAGTGGGATCGTGCAATTAAAGCCAGCCCATGGGTCCAAAATTGGTTGAATCAAACCAATGACTTAAAAATTGACACTTCTCGCTTCCTGATCAGGCACTCTGCATTATTAGGATAGGACAAGGACAGGTTGGCTCAGTGTCAGGATAATGTGAGTGAGTGGGATATCAGATCATGGTGCTGGCAGGCCCTGTCTTCCAGTTGGGCCGTGCTATAAAGTTGTCATGAGTGCGCACAGTCACAAGTCGGTACCTGTCCTGATATGACCTTAAATGTTGCCAGGATGAAAAACTCCAACAACTAACCAACCAACCAACCAACAAGTCGGTACCTGTCCTGATATGACCTTAGATGTTGCCAGGATATACAAACTCCACCAACCAACCATTTGTAATTCTCTGTGCGCACCGGGACGGTCATGTGACAATGCACCATCATGACATCCGGGACTTGCCCAGAGCCACATATCTGAACCAGACCTCCTCCAGGCGTTGGTGCCCTGGAGATGATTCATAAGACAGCATTGTTGCGTACATTTAGGCAGATAATCATGGAATAACAAATTGTTTAATTTAAAAAACCCAACAAAAACCTGCTCCATGACACTTTGTCAATAAATCGCGAAAAAGATCGCTTTGTCTGCGCCTCCAGAACATTGATGGGGTTTCACATCCTAGCAACAAAAACTAAGGTCAGATGAAGAGTTCAGGCCCCCAAATTGAAATAACCATTGGAATCAAACCTTCAAAATGTTAATTTTTTCTACATTCCTACGTTTTTGTTCATTGCTCCATAATTATATAATAAAGACAAAAGTGGAAGCAGTGAGAATTAAAATTGTTTTCAGGTAAAAATCTTTTACTTCAACTACATTTCTGGATTGGCGTTTAGAGGGATTTGCACCCGAACTCTTCACATCCAGTCGAGCATGGACTGATGAGAGTGCACAGTCTCCATGGCTTCATAGTGCTGCCCCATTGATGTACCCCGAGCATGACGATGTCATATTCTATTCAGTAACATTATCCTGACAGCCCAGCAGCCATCTTCATTATCCTAGCAATGCCAAGCCCCAGGCAATGTAGCTACAAGTACCAAGTTGTTGGTGCTTTTTTCTAGTCTATGGGTTTGACTCGATTAGGAATCGAACCCATCACCTTCCACCCAGGTGGCTGACAGTGTAAATGTAGATTGATTGATTTATTGGTGGTCTCTTTACGCCGTGTCGGCAGTACAGGCCATATTGACAGCTGTGTAAATAATAATAATAAAACATTTATATAGCGCCCGATCCAGCAAGCCGTTCTCAGGTGCTTTACATAACAAACAAATATACAGGAAAATAAATTTCACCTAGTTAAAAGCAGATTTAAACAAATGTGTCTTAAGACCTTTTTTAAAAGCACCAACAGATTTACAATCTGTGATATATCCTGGCAGAGCATTAATGTAGAACATAGAAGTATACAAGATAAATGGGAGTGGTGCCTCTTATGAAAATGATTGATTAAGCAGCGGAAACTTCAATCACCGACACCAGACGGGGTTGCCAAATGAGTAGAGCGTTGGCTCACTGTCAGGATAATGTGACTGAGTGGGATGTCAGGTCATGGTGCTAGTGGCCTGGTTTCCCAGTGGTGCGGCACTATAAAGTCGCCATGAGTGTGCACTGTCAAAAGTTGGTATGCCCTTAGATGTTGCTAGGACGTAAAACAACTACAAACAAACTAACTCAATCACTGACAATCGATCTTCCTCATTCTATTAATTTGCAATTCATAGGTTTGACTCAGCCAAGGTTTTTTGTTTTTATTGGTACATTAGTTCATTAAGCAGGGGCTCTGTCTGCCTGTGCCTGCCTGTGCCTGCCTGTGTCTGCCTGTGTCTGCCTGTGTCTGCCTGTGTCTGCCTGTGTCTGCCTGTGTCTGCCTGTGTCTGCCTGTGTCTGCCTGTGTCTGCCTGTGTCTGCCTGTGTCTGCCTGTGTCTGCCTGTGTCTGCCTGTGTCTGCCTGTGTCTGCCTGTGTCTGCCTGTGTCTGCCTGTGTCTGCCTGTGTCTGCCTGTGTCTGCCTGTGTCTGCCTGTGTCTGCCTCTGTCTGCCTCTGTCTGCCTCTGTCTGCCTCTGTCTGCCTCTGTCTGCCTCCGTCTGCCTCTGTCTTCCTCCGTCTGCCTCCGTCTGCCTCCGTCTGCCTCTGTCTGCCTCTGTCTGTCTATGTCTGCCTCTGTCTGCCTCTGTCTGCCTCTGTATGCCTCTGTCTACCTTTGTCTGCCTCTGTCTGCCTCTGTATGCCTCTGTCTACATGTATCTGCCTCTGCCTGCCTCTGTCTGCCTCTGTCTGCTTCTGTCTGCCTCGGTTTGCCTCTGTCTGCCACTGTCTGCATCTGTCTGCTTCTGTCTGCCTTTGCCTGCCTCTGCCTGCCTTGGTCTGCCTCTCTCTCCCTCGGTCTGCCTCTGTCTGCCTCTGTCTGCCTCTGTCTGCCTCTGTCTGCCTCAGGCTGCCTCTGGCTGCCACTGTCTCCCTCTGTCTGCTTCTGCCTGCCTCTACCTACCCATGCCTACCTCTGTATGCCTCTGCCTGCCTCTGCCTTCCTCTGCCTGCCTCTGCCTGCCTCTGCCTGCCCATGTCTGCCCCTGTCTGCCTCTGTCTGCCTCTGTTTGCCTCTGTCTGCCTCTGTCTGCCTATGTCTGCCTTTGTCTGCCTCTGTCTGCCTATGTCTGCCTCTGTCTGCCTCTGTCTGCCTCTGTCTGCCTCTGTCTGCCTCTGTATGCCTCTGTCTGCCCCTGTATGCATCTGTCTACCTCTGCCTGCCTCTGTCTGCCACTGTGTGCCTCTGTCTGCCTCTGCCTGCCTCTGCCTACCTCTGCCTACCTCTGTCTGCCTCTGCCTGCCTCTGCCTGCCTCTGCCTGCCTCTGCCTGCCTCTGCTTGCCTCTGTCTGCCCCTGCCTGCTTGTGTCTGCCTGTGTCTGCCTCTGTCTGCCTGTGTCTGCCTGTGTCTGCCTGTGTCTGCCTGTGTCTGCCTGTGTCTGCCTGTGTCTGCCTCTGTCTGCCTCTGTCTGCCTCCGTCTGCCTCTGTCTGCCCCTGTCTGCCTCTGTCTGCCTCTGTCTGCCTCTGTCTGCCTCTGTCTGCCTCCGTCTGCCTCTGTCTGCCCCTGTCTGCCTCTGTCTGATTATGTCCTCCAGCAGTCAGTGGACGTGGGAAGAGTCCGCCAGCCCGTGATGAGATTGGAGGGTGGTGGGTGGGTGGGCGGGTGGGTGGGCAGTGTGGGTGGCGGAAGATGGGGGGTGGGAGGGTGGTGGGAGTGGTGAGATGGACCGCGGCAATACATGTCATAGTCGGACTTTCACATAATCAATCAACATGGAAAGCCCACTTGGCGACGTGCCAGCTAACTGTTTGTTCTGTGTAGGCAAAATTCACAGCTGACTAGCTAGAAACTAAATCGTGTTGTTGTCGTTGTCGTAAAATTCTTTATTCCGCAAACTTGGTATTCTAGCCATATAATATCCTGAATAAAGCAGACGCATTAGCCAATTCGGTAAAAACATTGGCTTCCTGGTGTAGAAGGTCGGGTGTGTGGAACTCGATCAAGTCAAACCAATGACTTACCAAATTGATACTTGTCGCTACCTAGCTGGTCAAGTCAAACCAATGACTTAGACATGTATACTTGTCACTACCTAGCCTGGCGCTTGGCATTAGTAGCATCAGGCAAAGACTAGTTCGCTCCGTGTCAGGATAATGTACCTGAGTGGGAAATCCAGTCATAGTGCTGGTCGTCTGGTCTCCCATTGAGCAACACCTAAAATCGCCATGAGTGCGCGCTGTCATAAGTCTGTTCCCATCTTGTTCTGATCTTAAATGTTGCTAGGGTGTAAAATTTCAGCAATCAAACTATGGCGAATAGTAATATAGGATGAGATGAGATGAGGGTTTTACATCCTGGCAGCACCTAAGGTCATATCACGATGGGTACCGACTTGTGACAGTGCAGACTCATGGCGACTCTATAGTGCTGCCTCACTGGGAAACCAGGCCACCAGCACCATGACCTAATATCCCACTCAGTCACATTGTCCTGACACTGAGCCAACCAGACCTTGCCCTATCCTAATAATACCGAGTGCCTGGCTAGGAAGCGACGAGTATATAATTTTTAAGTCATCGATTTGACTCGACCAGGGCCCGTATGCATGACGTGGTGTTAGCTTACACTCGGTGTGTTTGCGCTAACACCGCTTCTAACCTAGAAATCCCTGCCAAAACCAGTTTTGGCTCGCTAAGACCGCGTCATGCATACGGGCCCAGGTGTTTTAACCCGTGGGTTGGAATCGCATGATCTACCAAAACTAAAGACGGATGCTCAACTCATTCCGGCCATCCCGTCTGGTCGGATTGCAAATGTGGTAGATGACATGCGATGTATATTTGATATATTATCAACATTTTGTTGGCATTGATTAGTAAATTAATGATCGTGGTTTTGCACCCCAGCAAGATATGTAAGGTGAATGAAGAGCAGGTGTCATATATTAGAATATGTGAATATAAATAACAATAATTCCCATCGTTGCACTATTTCATCATTGCACTATGCCATCTCTGTATAATGGCAGAAACATAAAAGCGTCAGACAATCCTGGACGAGTCAAACCAATGACTTAAAATTGATACTTGTTGCTTCCTAGCCAGGCACGCGGCATTGTTAGGATAGGAAAAGGAGCAGTGGAATGAGGAAGACCAATCGTCCGCGATTGAAATTTGCCCCCCCCCCACATCCCCCACATCCCCCACACACCACCATACATCACACCTCTGAAACAATCTCCCACCCATCACGGATCCATTCGCCACACTGGTCGCCTTTGTACTCATACGTGCAGGTAGCCGTGTGACCAGCGATCTTATCTCCAAGGTCAGAACCACCTGCCAAGGTCATCCGAAGGTCACTCAGTGACCCGATCAAGGTGAGGTCACGGCGGTGGGTAGGTAATAGGGGCCCGTATGTGGTGAGCCGACGAGGAAGGTTGCGGGTTGTATATCGTCCCTGCCCGTATCAGATAAGGACATGACCACCCTTCTGTTGGTTGCGGAAGGTCGGGAGTTCGAATCCCACCAGAGTAATTCCGATGACTTATAAGATTGATACTTGTCACTTCCTAGCCTGGCGCTCGGCATTAATAGGATAGGACAATGACTGGTTATCACAATGCCAGGATAATGTCACTGAGTGGGATATTAGGTCATGGTGCCAGTGGCCTGGTTTTCCAGTGGGGCAGCACTATAAAGTTGCCAGGAGTGCACACTGTCACAAGTCGGTACCTGTCATGATATGACCCTATATGTTGCTTGGATGGAAAACAAGAAAACAAACAATCTGTTTAGCATTGGAAAAAAATTGTATCACAAACTTATATGTTAAGCGTCTGTCACACCTTACCGGATTGAGCAACGGACATGAACCGGACATAGAATTTTCTAGTCCGGTGGTGTCTGGTGACAAAATGTATCGAAATGTAATGAAATGGAGCATAATTGGGTCAATTGTCACCGGGCCATCGGACAAGTACCATACATGTACTGTACATGTACCGGACGAGAACCGGACACGTAACGGATGGGTACCGGACATGAACCGGACAAAACGGACAAACCGGACACCAATGGATGGGTACCGGACACATACGGATGGGTACCGGACATGAACCGAACAAATCGGACACCAACCGGACACTTCAGCCCGGCGGTGTCTGGTAAAAGTTTTGTGCATGTTCAAAACTTGTACCGGACACAGCTGGACACCACCGGACACCACGGATGGGTACCGGACATGTACCAGACATTGCCGTATTTCACCGGACAGTGACCTGTTCCCCAGTCCGGTAAGGTATGACTGGGCCTTTATGGACAAGGTAAATAAACCAATAAAACATATTTTGAAAAATGTGTTGGGTCGTGGACATGGTTATAATTGACTATATCACGGTTCCAACTGCGCATGCGCTGAAAACGGCGTTGGGAGCAAAGCAAAGGCATACACCCATTGAGTTTGCCGATACGCGTAGGGCAAAACTGGCATTTTATTCAAAATAACTAGAAATACATAACAATTTGGCATGAACATGGGCGGAAGGATGCAATATAATAATATAATGCATATGTTTAAGACACAACTCTCCATAAACCATAGAATATAAATAAAAACATGAATAAAATAAATAAAACTGACTCTGGCTATGGCTCTAACACTAGTCTGAGTGCCTAGATTTGTCTAAATCTAAATACTCATGACATAAGATGTGCTGGTTATATTGATGTAAATGCAATGCTGGATAAAAAATTAATATCTTAATTTATTATATATATTATTTTAGTTGGTATTCTATGTTTCAAACAAGAGGTGAGATGAGCTGAAACTAGCACATTTCATAGCTGCACCCAGTGCCATGTGCTTCTCATGGCTTTGTTTTGCTCTGATGCATCCCACAATGCACTGCGCCGCTGGAACCGTGATATAGTCTATTATGAGGTTGGTTGTGGGTGAATGCAGGGGTGGGAGGGTGTGGTGTGTGGTTGGTGGAGTTGGTAGAGCTGGTGGAATTGGGGGTGAGGGGGGGGGTGAGGTGAGGTGAGTTGGGTGAGTTGGGGAGTTTTTAGTGTCGGTGAATGATCAAAGTGATGGTGTCCAGTAAGGGGCATTCTCGATGGGTATCTGGTCCGAAAATACCTCTCCCTATATATATGACGGTTATGTGTGGTCTACTCTAATGTATGGGGCTGAGACATGGACAATCTCTAAGAAAATGTACAAACGTTTAGCAGCATTTGAGATGTGGACTTATCGAAGGATGATGAAAATATCATGGACAAAGAAGATCACCAACAAAGAAGTTCTCAGAAAAATTAAAAATAAGAAAAGCTTGTTTGCCACGATACAGACAAAGAAACTTATTTATTTTGGCCACATCATTCGTCAGAGTTCAATATACCGTACATTGTTGGAAGGGAAGGTGAATGGCAGCAGAGGGAAAGGGAGGCCAAGAACATTATGGTTTACAAATATTTCACAGTGGACAGGCTTGAATTATTCACAGTCTATCAGAACAGCACACCATCGGGACAAGTGGAGAACCATTGCATCCAACCCTCGACTAGAGGACGGAACTATTGATTGATTGATATATATGTATATATACAGAGACATATACATAGACATATATATATAGGTATGCATCCATCTAAATGCTTAAGCACTTTTTCATATATATATATATATATATATATATATATATATACGTACATATACATTATTATTACATATACATATATTATACATGGAGAGGTTTTTATATATGCATACATCTATATGTATATGCACATTTAAATATATATACATAGACATATATACATATACATTGAGAGGTATTTATATATGCATACATCTATATCTCCTATATAGTATATATGTATATATAATATGCATACATCTATAAGTATATGAACATATCTATACATATATGTGTATATATATATGTCCATATCGATATGGATGCATGCATAAATGCATGTCTACCTCTCCATATGTATATCTATATATATGTATATATTATGTCTATATAACTGTCGCATTGATATATCAGCATATATATTGAAATATGTTGATGTATATAGATATGTTTATGTTTATATATATATATATATATATATACATGTATATATATCCAAGCTATATATATATATATATATATATATATATATGTATATAGATGTATATATAAGGAAGGAGTCACTGAGGTGTTGAAACATGGAGACATGTTCTCATCCAATCTGTGCTTTGTCACCTGAACTTCCAGTCTCTCCACATGTGGTCCGCTTTGACACCACTATTTATGAATTGTGAGTGATGTGAAAAGGTGAATAGTTGTGGTTCTGTTGGGCGGGGTCCAGAGATTGAGTATTCTGGCGCCCCCTAGAGGCACATCACTGCATCACAACAACTCACCAGTGTGTATGTGTGCAGGGCCACTCGGCCCGGTCCCTCTACAGACATGGAGCCTGCATTCTGTAGTGCAAGGCTTTACCCACCAACCCCCTTTTTCACATGCCACACTGGTAGAACTGAGTTCATGGTGAATCACGTGATCAGCACTTTAAGTCAACCCATGTGTAAGCAAATTCACCCTAATGACCAGACGGGAAGGCCGAATGAGTTGAGTGTCCGTCTCCCGTTTTGGAAGATCGTGGGATTCTAACCCACGGGTTCAAACCTTCGTTGAGTCAAACCATTGACTTAACAAATTATACTTGATGCTTCCTAGCCATGCGCTCGGGATTATTAGGATAGGGCAATGACTGGTTGATTGAGTGCCAGGATAATGTGAGTGAGTGGGATATCAGGTCATGATGCTGGCAGCCTTGTCTCCCAGTGGGGCAGCACTATAAAATTGCCAGGAGTGCGCACTGTCGTAAGTCAGTACCCGTCCTGATATGACCTTAGATGTTTCCAGAATGCATAACTCTAACGATCAACCATCAAACTGAAGTAAAATAGATTATAGCGATTAATCTCATATATGTATCTTTAAAACAGGATAGCAGAAGCTCAAAACTACCTAGATACAAGATTCACCCCATACTGCTGCAGTAGGGGTGCAAACCAACCCTATGTAAAAGGTGGCGAAAATGCGGGTCAAAGAATTGAGAGCCTAATTTCACAATCTAAGAAGCAACATTTATTCTTTACATATGTATTATTGAGAGGCCGCTACCTTTGAGTTGAAAAATATAATATAATATCTAGTTTAATAAGATTTAAAAGTGAAATCGACGGCGTTCTGCGGCCGCCATCTTGTCTTTTTGCATTCTCTCCCATTTCACCAACTCTGTGCCTACATGGGTAGCCATTTGATACTGGAGCCACAGTTTCTAGGTGATGTTCCATACTAACGCTATTTTCGCCCGTATTTATATAAGGCTGATCTTCACCCGTGTACTACAAGTACCGCGTGAATCTTTTATTTAAAACTACCGGACTATTATATATTTGCACTTCGCGCCTAAATTTGTTATCTTTTTAATGAGAGGTTGAAGCATTCAGGCTCTGTCACACCTCACCGGATTGGGGGAACGGAAAGAAACCGAACAAAGTCTGTTGATAGCCGGCAAAGTCCGGTTTGTGTATGTTGCATATCCGTTGCATGTCTGTTGATGCACAAAACTTGTAACGGATTGCACTGGACTGACCTATGAGGTTATTATCCGTTACCGTCCATTCCCCATCTTTTCCCGTCCGTTACCCGTCCGTTCCCGTCCGTTACCCATCCATTCCCGTCCGTTACCCGTCCGTTCCCGCCCGTTCCCATCCGTTCCCATCCGTTCCTGTCCGTTGCATATCCATTAAACGGCCGTTGCCGTTCGTTATAGTTCTTTTTTATTCTGAATTGTCAGTTGATCATTAGATACATTAAAATCCGTTAAAATCCGTTACCCATCCATTACCCTCCATTACCCGTCCATTACATAATCGATACATTTCAAGTCCGAATAACACCGGACTAGAATATTCTTTGTCCGGTTCTGTCCGTTGCTCAATCCGCCATAGTGTGACAGGCACTTTAAGGTCGAGGATCCCCCTGCATGGATTATAAGGTATTTCAATTTTTTCTCATTTATTTTGTCTTAATTTGGGTTATTTATTTCTCAAAACTAGTTTGCATTGGGAATCATGGCACCTTTCTGTAGGACAAAAACTCAGCGTGTTTTGGCTTTCAGTTGATGTAAATAAATGCTCTTTTTGTTACCTTACCAAAATTCAGAGCGTTGGAAGAATGTAGTTGTATGGTGTAGGTCTTCTTGTTTTTCGATGATCTTTTTTGTACGGTTCCTTGGTTTTGAATCTCTGCCATTTTTATTTTATTGAAAGAAAATGGGGTTGATTGTTAGAAGTTACGTTAATATGATGTAAGTTTTAAAAGATTCTATGAATGGCTATTTTGTTTCATAGATATTTCAGGTGAAAACATGTCAGATGCGTGCACATCAACATTTTGGAGACCAAAAGCTGAAACAGTAGAATACTATTAAGATCACAAATTATTCCTGTCTGTGCACAATACAATATTTTTTAACTACACCAGTAACGAAGCAACTTAGATACTGGTGTAGTTAAAAAACATCTAAGGTCATATCAGGACGGGTACCGACTTGTGACAGTGCACACTCATGGCCACTTAATAGTGCTGTCCAACTGGGAAATCAGGCCACCGGTACCATGACCCAATATCCCACTGAATCACATTATCCTGACACCGAGCTAACCAGTCCTTTCAATCAATCAATAGTTCCATCCTCTAGTCGAGGGTTGGATGCAATGGTTCTCCACTTGTCCCAATGTTGTGCTGTTCTGATAGACTGTGAATAATTCAAGCCTGTCCACTGTGAAATATTTGTAAACCATGATGTTCTTGGTCTCCCTCTCCCTCTGCTGCCATTCACCTTCTCTTCCAACAATGTACGGTATATTGAACTCTGACGAATGATGTGGCCAAAATAAATAAGTTTCTTTGTCTGTATAGTGGCAAACAAGCTTTTCTTATTTTTAATTTTTCTGAGAACTTCTTTGTTGGTGATCTTCTTTGTCCATGATATTTTCATCATCCTTCGATAAGTCCACATCTCAAATGCTGCTAAACGTTTGTACATTTTCTTAGAGATTGTCCATGTCTCTGCCCCATACATTAGAGTAGACCACACATAACACTGCAGAATACGCTTCCTTGTTTGTATTAATATCTTACTTGATGTTAACACTCTATACATTTTTTGGAGAATGTTGTTCGGGCTATTGTTATCCTTCTTTTAATTTCTTCCTCACATCTCCCATCATTTGTAATCTTTTGTCCGAGATATATGAATTCGGATACTTGTTCTATGTTTGCGCCATCTATGGTTATATTGACATTTGGTTTATCTGTCTTTTTACTTATAACCATTGTTTTGGTCTTCCTGGCATTCATCTTCATGTTGAATAGTATTCCAGCTTTATTGATTCTATTCACTATATCTTGTAGGTTTTTCTCACTGTCTGCTTGTATTACACTGTCATCGGCATATCTAAGATTGTTGACGTTCATGCCACCTATTGTCACTCCCTTGCAATCTTCAATGTGTCTGAAAATCATCTCTGTGTACAGGTTAAATATACATGGTGACAATACACACCCCTGTCGAACTCCTCGTTTAATCATAACTTCATCCGATAGGCCCTGCTCCATTTTTATAAATGCACGTTGTGTCCAGTATAAGTTCACAATTAGTTTAATGTCTTTGCCATTGACACCAATATCTTGTAAACATTTGATTAACAGTTCATGATTGACTCGGTCGAAGGCCTTCTCATAGTCAATAAAGCAGGCATAAACATCCTGGTTCACTTCACAATAACGTTCACAAATCATTCTCATATTGAAAATCCCTTCACGTGTACCTCTTCCAGATATAAACCCACTTTGTACGTTACTGATTTGTTCTTCAATTTTCTGTCTGTTTCTCAGTAAAATTATTTTCAGGATCATCTTCAACATATGACTCATCAGGCTTAGTGTTCTGTACTCAGTACACAATGTTGGTTTTAGCTTCTTTGGGAGTCGTACAAATATGGATTCATTCATATTCAATGGTATAAATCCAGTCTCATAGATGTCAGTTACTAGCTTATGAATGATTTGAATCCCCACTTCATCTAGTCCTTTTATCATTTCTGATGTTATCTGGTCACTTCCAGGAGCCTTACCTGCCTTTAGATCATTGATAGCCTTCTCAACCTCTGATACTAATATAATATTCCCATCTTCTTTCTCAATTGTGGGTGGGTTCCCTCTGTCATCATTGTATAGTTCATTTACATATTCTTCCCATCTGGACTTTATTTCATCTTCTTCAAAGAGCATTTTGCCGTCTTTGTTCTTGATACATTTACTGCTTCTCTGTCTGTATCCTTGACCTGTTATCTCTTTCACTTTCTTGTGCATCTCTCTTGAACGATGTTGAGACTCAAGTTGTTCCACTACTTCACACTTCTTATTCCACCATTCATCTTTAGCTTTTTTGCATTCATCTTCTATTTCATTCTTCAGGTGTTTGTATTTAGGTGGATCAGTGGTTTTCACTTTCTTCCTTTCTGCCATCTTTTCTAGTATGATTTGCGTCATCCATGATTGCTTTGTCTCTCGTTTTTTATTTGGTAACACCTCCTCTGCTGACTTGACCATGCTTTCTCTGAGAGCTTCCCATTCCATTTCAATGTTGTTATACTCTCTCTGAGGAGTTTCTTCATTCATCAGTAAACTGAATTTGTTATGAACAGAGACATTATACTTAGTTCTGTATTTTGCATCTTTTAACATGTTCATATCCATTTGAATGTTGTTTTTAATTTTGTTCTGCTGTTTCAATTTCACTACCAGTCCTTTACATATCCTATTAATGCTGAGTGCCAAACTAGGAAGCTAGAACTATCAATTTGTAAGTCATTGGTTTGAGTCGACCGGCGTATCGAACTCCCAACCTTCCGAATAGGAATCCTGCGCTCTAATTACGGCAAGAAGTGGGTCAAACCTTATTCTCCCATATTCTTATTGGTTCACCACTTTTACACAGAATGCAAAATCAAGCAATCAAGTTTGTGTCAAGAGACACTTTTGACGTTAAAAGCTCACAATCACATACAAAATTGCGCCCAGGTAAAATTCTAGATAAACATCGATGTAATTGTTCTTCCTGAATTGGTGAAATTTGTTTTAATGAACTACAGTAAAATCTCTCTAAATCGACCGATCATGGGACCGACTATAAATGGTCCATTTAGGGAGGTGGTCAGTTTAGGGAGTTTTTTTCTCGATTTATGGGAGATCTTTGGACCCAATAAGCGTCAAATAGGAGTGTCGATCTGTGGAGGGTCGTTAAGAGGTTTTGAATTGTAGTGGTCTGCACTGCCTTCGCAAGGTGCATAGACAGTGGGGTATGTGTTGATCAGGGAGCCTAGGTGTGGTTAGCACACTGGCCCGAATGCAAAGAATGTGGTTCGAGTCGCCAGCGCAATATTCCCATTTCTCACCCCCAGAACTGTTGCGTGACCATGATTCTGTACAACTAGCGCGTAGGTGTTGAACTACCCGGTAGTGAGTGCGTTGCCTTGCCTGTGGTATGTAATTGTAGCTTAGAAGACTTAAATTCCAGGGGACGATTATGGTCCACTGACCTCCAGCAAGGCTGCATAGACAGGTAGGCTGGTAGTGTTGATATCAGGGAGCCTAGGTGGTGTAAGGGTTAGCACTGGCCCGGAATGCCAAGAGATGTGGGTTCGAGTCCCGCTCTAGGCGCAATATTATATGGTGACATAGTCCTCCTGCGCTCAAGAAGGATAGGCTCACTTCTTGGTTTACATTAGTTATGAGATCATGATCAAGCACTACAGGCCCGGTCACATAGTTGTTAGTGGACGTAGTGATCGATAGGATAGATTAACGTGGGTCAAGCATGGTGAAAGTATGTTAAACTACGTTGAAATACGTTAAGGTATGGCAGGTTTTGGTACAGATAAATACATTATGGTATGGATAAATACGTTAGAGTATGGATGCCAGTACGTTCAAGTACGTTCAACTAAGTTAGCCTCCACTACATTCACCTACGTCCACTAATGACTATGTGACCAGGGCTTCGTCCAAGTACACTAGAGTATGCTAGAGCATGCTAGAGTATGCTAGCATATTCTAGAGTACGCTAGAGTATGTTAGTATCACAGATGCAAATTCAGCCTCTAACATACCGCTCTTTTTAACATGTCCAAAAATTTAATCGGAGATCATGGCTCACCCATGTTTTTACCAAGTTAACATCACAGACAAGTATGGATGCCGGTACATTCAAGTACATTGAACTATCTTCAACTACTTTCAACTATGTTAGCCTCCACTACGTTCAACTACATCCACTAACGGCTATGTGACCGGGGCTTAAGAGGAGAGGCCAGTGTTAGCATGTACGAGTACTCTGACATCCAATACTATGACTGAGTGGAATATCACACGATGAAGCCATTCAATGGCGCTGTCTATAAAAAGAGAATCATATTTGAAACATTATCAGGAATGGCCCGGTCCTTATCACTAGTCTGTCCCCGTCTTGATTATGCCCTATCTGATGCTAGGACATAAAACCCCAAATGGCTCATCCCATATTGGACCACCCAGCAGGGCGGGATTCTTTGAACCTAGCCCTCCTCCAACCGCCTATCCCCCTCCTCCACCCCCCTACGCCCTCCCCCTCCTCCTCCTCCTCCAGCCCCCACCTCCTCCTCCTCCAACTCCCTCCTCCAACCCCCTCCCTCCTCCTCCCCTCCCCCTTCCCCCTCCTCCACACTCCCCCATCCCCATCTCAATGCACACCTGTGAGTGCAAATCTTCACCTGGTCAGGTGAGAGAGGCGGCAGGCCACCACCCCTCTCCAGTACCGTATAATGCGGTAATAACTGCCATTGCTAACCACTGTTTTGCACATGCGCACCCCCTTATGTAAATACCTCACCACTGACGGCCCATCATGGGGCTAAAGCCCATTATTGACTGCGGCCATTTTGAAAGCTGAAATTCCTGAACTAGAAACCCATTTCCCTCCTTTGCCATTCACAGCATCATAAAGTTGAAATAAACTTGCACACACACACACGCCCAGAACCTACAACAACGCTCAGGCCTGTCTTAAGCCCTGGTCACATACACGTTAGTGAACGTAGTTGAAAGTAGTTGAACGTAGGATCCCGGTACATCCAACTATGTTGAACTACGTTGATCTATGTTGAACTACGTTACCCTCCACTACATTCAACAACGTTCAGCTTCGTCCACTAACGGCTATGTGACCACAGCAGAACAGCCAAGGTTTTGTGCTGGTCAAAAGTATGCTAGGGTATGCTAGAGTATGCTAGAGTACACTATAGTACTGTAAGAAGTATGCTAGAATATGCTAGAATACGCTAGAATATGCTAGAGTATGCTAGAGTATGCTATCATCACAGAGGCTACGTCTGGCTCAAACGTAGTGCTCTTTTGAACATGTCCAAAGCTTAAATCGGAACACACGGTCCACACACCTTCTTATCACGTTCTCATCTCGGAGAAGTATGGATGCCAGTACGTTCAACTACGTTCAACTACGTTCAACTACGTTCAACTACGTTCAGCTAGGTTAGCCTCCACTACGTTCAACTACGTTCACTAACGTGTATGTGACGGGCCTTAAAATAGCCTGAAAGTGCATTTAGGGCTTCAACCCCCCCCCACCCACCCCTCACCCTCCCTTCTCCCCCCCTCCCCCTCCCCCCACCCACCACCATCTCAGCGTCCATTGTTAGCTCACAAAGGCCCGCTCTACTAAATTCCTCCTACACTCTCCGTACACATAACAATGACACACAGCACAGACCGAGTCAAGGGCCAGCTCAGTTTGGTTCAGTTGTCACTGAAGTGAGCACTCAACAGACTTGGGGAAGCAGGGTTTTGATACAGGCTCAGTTATTGAAAACTGAGGCAGGAACCCTTCTCCTTCCCGTCCCCCCACCGCCCCTCCCGCCACCGCCCCTTCTCCCCTTCTCCTCCCCACCACCACCGCCCCTTCTCCCCTCCCACCCCTCCTCCCCAGTTTCATGTCCAGCTATTCTTTTTTTGTATAAATATTTATTCTTCGGAACAATCTTGTGTCAACACCAAGGGGCTGGTGTCCTACATACTCGCAATTATTTACACGTTGTTTTTTTTAGTTGCACATAGAAAGGTGCATTGGAATTGCAATAATTTAAATAATTATGCAATGAAATGAGAATTTAACCAGTGTTTAGTGGGACATGCAACCATTATGAGAATGACAATTGAAATATTATTTAGTGAAATATGCAATAATTATTGGAATGACAATTGAATTGATATTAAGTCAACTATGCATTACATTATTGGAATAACAATTGAACCATTACTAAGTCACAACAGAGTAGTTATTTTAATGGAAATTAAACCATTATTAAGTCAACTACTATTTTCATTAGAATGACAATTGCACCATTATTAAGTTAAATATGAAATACGTATTACGTTGCACTACGTTGACCAACATTAAAGGCAGTGGGAATGTACAGTCCGCGAAATGACAATGTCTGGATAACATATGCCTGATGTATGTCCAACGTACGTTTAGCATTTCGCCACCATGTCATGAGGTATGTAACGAAACAGAATGTAATGCAACATAGTTCTGGCAATCGAATAACGTATATAACATACCATGAGTGTAATTATGTTGTCCTCTCTCGTTGAATGCCGTTATCACTATGCTTTACCGACGTTACGCTCACGTCAACTATGGGGCATTGACATCACAAATTTGCATATTACGTTGAGATTTTCGACGTGTTAAATTTATTTTCATGTTGTCCCTACGCTGGCACCTTGCGTTGTAGTGTGACAGCACCATTAGTGGAATTACAATTGAACCATAACTGATATCGTTAAGTATAAGGGAACAATTGGAACGAGAATTGACCACAATTATTTAATGAAGTATGTAGGACAGGACACGGTCACTGAATCGATAGAGCGCAGCCCTCCCATGCACAAAGTCGGGAGTTCAGTTTCCGGGTCGAGTCAAACCAATGACTTAAAAAATTGATACTTGTCGCTTCCTAGCCAGACACTCGGCATTATTAGGATAGGGCAAGGACTAGTTAGCTCAGTGTCAGGATATTGTGACTAAGTGTGATATCGGGTCATGATGCTGACAGCCTGATTTCCCAGTTCGGGCAGCGCTATTAAGCTGCCATGAGTGCACACTGCCACAAGTCGGTACCTGTCCTGATATGACCTTAGATGTTGCCAGGACACAAAACCCCAACAACCGACCAACAAAAATGATGCGACTCATTTGTTCAAGCTGATTACCTGATGATTTACGCAGGGTCTCACAGCAGTTCCTTGTGAGGAAAGAGGAGGGAGGGGAGGAGTGTGTGTGTGTGGGGAGGGGGGGGGGGTAGCTGGAGGTGGTGGGGAGGCGTCAAAAACGGCAAAATAAGGAGAAACCGCATTCTTCTACACACAAAGGATCCACATACAACAGAGCAATTTCTCAATCAGTGAGGATTGACCACAATGTCGTCCCCTCACGAACCCCATCTTGAACTACACCACAGTGTAATCACGCCGCCGGATCCTGGACAGCAAAATCTGCCTCTTCGTTTATGATGACGGTCTCTCCCACCCTTCTTATGACGTCTACGTCAAATCTAGCCAACAATGGAGGGGTGGAGGCGAGGGAGGGAGGATGAGTGTGTGTGGGTGTTGGGTGGGTTTGGGATAGGTATTGGTGTGAGTGTGTGTGTATGTGGGCGCGGGGGAGGGGTAGCCCAACACTGTGATTGTTCAGCACGGCCAACAACAACGACAGCCCCCCCCCCCCTCTCTCTCTCTCTCTCTCTCCAAGTTTTGGTGGCAATTTGGAAAGCCCTATTGAATTCACGGAATTTCGATCACCCCCGCCGGTGCCGGGAGCCCCCTGCCCCGAGTGCGGAGGGGGTGGTGGGGGGGGGGGGAGGAGGGGTAGAGGTGGGGGAGGGGGGCGCCGTTGCCGGGTAATGGCGCTGGCACCCCCAGTGCATTGCGATACCTATAGAGATGAGGGGTAGTCCTAGGGAGCGACCCCCACCACTCCCCATTGCATTCTGGGAATGAGGCGAATTGTACTGTACTTGGAATGAGGCGAATTGTACTATGCTAGGAATGAGGCGAATTGTACTGTACTGGGCATGAGGCAAATTGTACTGTACTGGGAATGATGCAAATTGTACTATACTGGGAATGAGGTGAATTGTACTATACTGGGAATGAGGTGAACTGTACTATAATGGGAATGAGGCGAATTATACCATACTGGGAATGAGGTGAATTGTACTATACTGGGAATGAGGCGAATTATACTATACTGGGAATGAGGTGAACTGTACTATACTGGGAATGAGGTGAATTATACGATACTGGGAATGAGGTGAATTGTACTATACTGGGAATGATGCAAATTGTACTGTTCTGGGAATGATGCAAATTGTACTATGCTGGGAATGAGGCAAATTGTACTATACTGGGAGTGGGAATGAGGCGAATTGTACTATACTGGGAATGAGGCAAATTGTACTATACTGGGAATGAGGCAATTTGTACTATACTGGGAATGAGGCGAATTGTACAATACTGGGAATGCGGCGAATTGTACTATACTGGGAATGAGGTGAATTTTACTGTACTGGCAATGAGGCGAATTGTACTATACTGGGAATGAGGCAAATTGTACTATAGCTTTATTAACTGGAAATGAGGCGAATTGTACTATACTGAGAATGAGGCAAATTGTACTATACTGGGAATGAGATGAATTGTACTGTGCTGGGAATTAGGCAAATTGTACTATACTGGGAATGAGGTGAATTGTACTATACTGGGAAGGAGGTGAATTGTACTATGCTGGGAATGAGGCGAATTGTACTATTCTGGGAATGAGGTGAATTGTACTATACTGGTCATGAAGCAAATTGTACTGTACTGGGAATGAGGCGAATTGTACTGCACTGGGAATGAGGCCAACTGTACTATAATGGGAATGAAGCGATGTGTACTATACTGGGAATGAGGTGAATTGTGCTATACTGGGAATGAGGTGAATTTTACTATACTGAGAATGAGGTGAATTGTACTATACTGGGAATCAGGCGAATTGTACTATACTGGGAATGAGGCAAATTGTACTGTACTGGGAATGAGGTGAATTGTACTGTACTGGGAATGAGGCGAATTGTACTATACTGGGAATGAGGCAAATTGTACTATAACTTTATTAACTGGGAATGAGGTGAATTGTACTATACTGAGAATGAGGCAAATTGTACTGTACTGGGAATGAGGCGAATTGTACTGTACTGGGAATGAGGCCAATTGTACTATAATGGGAATGAAGCGATGTGTACAATACTGGGAATGAGGTGAATTGTACTATACTGGGAATGAGGTGAATTGTACTATCCTGGGAATCAGGCGAATTGTACTATACTGGGAATCAGGCGAATTGTACTATGCTGGGAATCAGGCAGGTTTGTTGTTTTTGTTGTTGTTGTTTTACGTCCTAGCAACATCTAAGGTCATATCAGGACGGGTACTGACTTGTGACAGTAAACACTAATGGCGACTTAATAGTGCTGCACCACTGGGAGAACAGGATGCCAGCACCATGACCTGATATCCCACTCAGTCACATTATCCTGACACTGAGCCAACCGGTCCTTGCCCTATCCTACTAATGCTGAGCGACTGGCTAGGAAGTGACAAGTATAAATCTTTAAGTCATTGGTTTCACTCGACCAGGGTTCGAACCAACGAACCCTTGGGTTTGGATCCACCAATCTCCCAAAACAGGAGATGGGTGCTCAACCCATTCGCCCATCCTTTCTGGTCGGGAACGCGGCGATGTTACTGTTACTCCATAAGAACATCAGGTAACTGACATTCTGGAATTCTTTCACTAATGTTTTATTTCTGTTTATTTCTGCATATTTCTGTTTCCTGTTTCTTTGCGGTACTCCACTCACAAACGGTTGTTTGCAAACAGAGAATGCGCTAGGAAACCAATGCACTATTTTATTATTCTCTACTATGCCTCCTGGACTGCGCCGATGTGACTGGTGGCGCCGCCACCGGGCTTCCTCATCACTAACGGTCGCGCCACACTGCCAGTCGCAGCGGGGGATTCTTTCTTATATATTAATTATACATATTTATATCTTTTGCAATATGTTTATTAAAATTGGATAATCCGATAAAATCATAATATTTTCAAACCCAAATACCTACCTAAATCGAACCATATGTGGTAATCACGTTCATAATTTCTTTGAGGGTTGTTGAAGAATGTTGAAACTCGCTGGCTTAGACGTATGTTAGACAAACGTTGTTCACTATGTTGCACTACATTGCACTACATTGACCTATGTTGACCTATGTTAAAGGCAGTGGGGATGTACAGTCCACATACTGACAACATATGGATAACGTATGGATAATGTACATCCAACATACATCTAACATACATTTAGCATTTCTCCGGCGTGTCTTGACATATGTAACATATAAGGCGTAGTTCTGGTGATGGAATAACGTATATAATGTTCACCAGCATTCTGCAAACGTACCGTGAGTATAATCTTTCGCCAGAAGGAATGTTAGCCATATGCTATGCATATGATATGTATATGTCCAACGATGCCCCCAGCACCAGGATGTTTGATGCTTCTCGACGTAAAAAAGTGATTTTACGCGTTGGCCGCACATTTGCTAGATGCATCATAATGTGACAGGGCCTTAACCGCTTGTTGGGGAAACACCACAGATGACTTGTAACCAGGTAACCAGTTTTCTCCAGTTTTCCTTATTCTCTACTTCCCTCTTGGACTTGCCAAACTGGTCTTATTTGGTTTGGACTTGCCAGGGGCCATATGCAGGAGTCGGTGTTACCGAGCCAAAACGCGTTTAGAGGGGATTTCTGGTTTAGCGCCGAAAAGTCGGTATGCACGAGTCAGTGATAGGCCTAACACCAAAACCTTAAACGAGGTTAGGGTAACCCTGATCCATAGGTGGTTTAAGGTTGGTGTTAGCCACTGATTAGGCCCAAATCTATTCAATGCGATCATATTTGACAGAATTACATACGCAATAAGTGAAATTTCAGCAAATTAACCCTAAATTCGAAGCAATATTAACGCTGCCGCCGTAACGGCTGCGATATTAAGAGTTATATTTTTGAATCGACGAAGGTAAAGTAAACAAATCGCCGCATCGACGTCGCTTTCCATACTGGCGGCGGCGGCGGTTTGTTTACTGTACCTTCGTCGATTCAAAAATATAAATATTAATATCGCCGCCGTTACGGCAGCAGCGTTAATATTGCTTCGAATTTAGGGTTAATTTCATCAGATTTCACTTATTGCGTATCTAATTCTGTTAAATATGATAGCATTTAATATATTTAAGCCTAATATATGGGTACAGACGCAGAGGGATTTCCCAAATCTATAAATAACTTCACGTTTAGCTATAATGAAAGTGTTACGCGCTCCTGCATACGACTTGACACAGGTCCCGACTTCGGTGATAGCTAAACGGTAACAGGTTCTAACACCAAACCCCGCTAACACTGACTCCTGCATATGGCCCCTGGTCTTATTCTGATGTTCTCTTTTCCCGTGAAGAGAAGTCAAAACCCCAGAAACTCAAAACCATCGGACTATAAAACTTGACCATTGACCTTAAAGCCGAGCCACCTTACTACTTAGTTCATCCTAGTAATCCTTGGTGCCCGGGGTACAGAGAATGATGACGCAGGAGTCAATTCAATTCTTTTCTTTTAACTCTCTGCAAGGTATGTTAACAATAAACTGAGGTGATACAATAAATGCATATACATTTCTTACAGACAGAAAGAATCCCAGAAAAGCAATGCTTATCTAGCTCGTCTCCATGATGTGAATGAACAAGTGATGACAACATAACAGATGATTAAACTTAAGCTACATTTTTAACTAATGATTATGATGAGATACTGAGGCGTCTCTTCACAGTTATTAAAAAACAAAGTAATGATGGGAATATTATATGTATATTGTGTCATGGATTCATGTACTTACATGCAGTATCAGTAGTTATTTTGAATGTATGTTAATAGGGGTAAATTTTATGTTCTTTGCCATAGCCATTTGATATTTTAAATTATGCGACTAGTTAATGACAACTATATCTTATTATATATATTCTTTACTGGTAATTGATTTAGTATGCATTGAGATATTCCCATGACAGGCAGTGTTGTCAGCTCACAGGCCATGTAATGCCCGAACCAATGCAAATGCACATCGCCAAAAAAGAGTTATGTCATGAGCTGGAAGTTATGTAATGAATAAATGGCAAACATAAAAAACAACATGGAGGGCACGCAGTACCACAGAACAGGTTAAACATGACGGGTATTATCATGTGGGCTGATAAAAATTGGAAATATTGCGCCTAAAGCAGGAATCGAACCCAAAGAGATTGCATTCCAGGCCAGTGTACTAACCATTACACCACTTAGGCTCCCTGGGATCAGGGAGCGGTCATGGGAAATTGAGAAGGATAGGTTTAACCGACATAAGCCCCGTACATTCCTGTACCCAATGCGGAGAATACATATATATATATATATATATATATATATATATATATATATATATATATATAAGGATCCCTCATTGCCTATGGAGGCATGGCGCTGTAACAATTCACCAAGCAGCTCCACCAAAATATATCCAAACAAAGACCCTTGGAATCTAAATAAAAGGCAGACACTACTGTTATTTGAATATGAATAGTTCACGTCAGCAAATTAAATACACCCCCCAGCCCCACCCCTTCGCCCGGCACACACTTATGTCTTATACACCCTCCCTCTTGCTCTCCATTCGTGGGATTTGAACCCACGGGTTCGAACCCTCGTCGAGTCAAACCAATGCCTTAAATGTTGATACTTATCGCTTCCTAGCCAGGCACTCGGCATTATTAGGATAGGGCAAGGACTGATTAGCTCAGTGTCAGGATAAGGTAACCGAGTGGGATATTGGGTCATGGTGCCGGTGGCCTGATTTCCCAGTGGGGCAGCACTACAAAGCCACCATGAGTGCGTACTGTCACAAGTCGGTACCCGTCCTGATATGACCTTAGATGTTGCCAGGATGTAAACCTCCAACAATCAACCAACCTTCTTCCCTCTTCTCCTCCATTGCTGGTGTCAGATTTCACATAGACGGCAAAATCTAATATGACCTTAGATGTTACCAGGACGCAAAACTCCAACAACCAACCAACACCAGGGAGTAGAGAACCCGTCATCATAAATGAACACCCAGATTTCACATAGTGTGATGATGATCGACTATAACAAACGCACATAATCAGCTTCAGGTGGCAAAATATATGTTCCTTTATTCCTTTGTTTTCAATTATTTGCGTTGTTAAAGACCCTGCGTCATTGCTGCTGATTTTCGTTGTTGTCGCTGGTTAAACCGCGCATGCGCCATTACAGTTCAAACATCCATTTGTCCGGTACTTGCTTCGATCCTTATCGGCCCCCAGCGCGTTTGCGTTGCGCACTGGTTGCGCGCGCAGGGGCCATATGCTACCGGAAGTCAACGCATTGACACCGCTGACTCCCAGCAGGGGGCCGTGGGGGTGGGGGTGGGAGGCTCAATGCAGTGCTTTGACGAACCCGAGTGTGCCCTACGATATAAGCTTGTCTGAGCACAGGGTGAGAATGCATAGTTGGGCCCTATTCGGAGAGCATTGTCTCGTGGATGGGACCTCTGAACAACAATTCAGAAAATGTGTCGGATGGCTGGGTGTTATATACGTAAAGGCTCAGTCACACCTTACCAGACTGTGGAAACGGATAGAAAATGGACACTGTCTGGTGAAATATGTTAATGTCCGTTTTATATATGGTAAGCATCCGGTGTGTCCGTTCTCTGTCCGGTGGTGTCCGGTGTGTACGGTGGGAAGTTTTGAACATGCACAAAACTTGTACCGGACACAACTGGACTGACGTGTACGGTTGGTGTCCGTTTTAAGTCCGTTTAGTCCGTTTTGTCCATTTCATGTCCGGTACCCATCCATTACGTCTCCGGTTTGCTTCCTGGGAATTCGGTTCGTTGGTCTTCGGTGTATCCGTGATCAGTCCGGTACGTGTCCGTTTGGTGTTCGGTCCGTCCGTTTGACATTCGGTTTTCGCCCGTCAGTTGACCGTTGCTTGCCCTTTGTTATCCAGTGTCGTCCGGTTATCGTCCGGTTATCATCTGGTTATCATCCGGTTATCATCCGGTTATCGTCCCGTTATCATCCGGTTATCATTTGGTTATTGTCCGGTTATCATCCGGTGGCTATTCGTTAATATACGTTCCTTGTCCGTTGAAAGCGCAACATTTCGACACATTTCGGTACATTCTGATACCAAACACCACGGACTAGAAAATTCTTTGTCCGGTTATGTCCGTTGCTCAATCTGGTAAGGTGTGATAGGTACTTAACCATAATGAATTCGCAATCTACTACGCTAAATATATTGTTCAAATACAGTAATAATCCATCAAAATAGTTGGTGCAGTGTGAATGCAGTGTACATGCAGAGACATCTGGTCACACTGCATTGGTACACGTCACCAACCCAGTGCTCGGAAAAACACTGAGTTGGTTGGCTGGTTGTTGAAGTTTTATGCCCTGGCAACATCTAAGGTTATATCAGGACGGGTACCGAGTTGTGACAGTGCGCACTCATGGCGGGCTGCCCCACTGGGAGACCCGGACGCCAGCACTATTACCTGATAGCCCACTCAGTCACAGCCCATTCAGTCACAATATCCTGAATCCCCAATATAGATGTCTACTTTTTGTCCTAGGGGGTTGTTAAACAAACAAACAAACATTATCCTGACACTGACCCAACCAGTCCTTTCCCTATCCTAATACTGGTGAGCGCCTGGCTAGGAAGCGACAAGTACCAATTTGGTAAGTCATTGGTTTGACTCGACCAGGTATCAATCTCCCGACCTTCCGCATGGGAAGCCTGCACTCTACCGATCAGCCACCACGTCCGGTTCTCATGCACAGAGAGGCAGGTCCACAATTAATGTCGTTGTCAGCACAAACACTGACTGCTGCATAGAGGTAGTACCCTCCGACATGCACAATGGACAGGGTTCAAACCCAGGGGTTCGAATCCCATGATATACCAAAAGGAGAGGCTCATTCTGCTACAGCATCTGGGTCTGTAGTAAAATGATGATGCATTCTACTTCAGAGGGTTGGGGAGCCAGTGAGTGGGAGGGGGGGGGGGCGGGGGGTCAAGTCTTGCAACATAGTACCCTTTGTGCTACCTTGAAAATGTTGAAAACCTTGGATGACCCCTAAATAGACTACATCACGATTCCGACTGCGCATGCACTGAAAACGGCGTTGGGAGCAAAGCAAAGGTGTACTGCCATTGAGTTTACCGATACGCGTAGGGCAAAACTGGCATTTTATTCAAAATAAATAGAAATACATAACAATTTGCCACAAGGATCCAATATAATAATATAATGAATATGTTTAAGACACAACTCTCCATAATTAAGCATGATGTTTACATCACCATTGATTAGCCAGAAGTAATTCTTGTTCTAAATAGTATAATGTCAAATGTGTCAACAACAACATTTTTCAAAGAAATATATAACCAATATCTGATTAACCCTACTCATTTTCTATTTCTACATATGTCATTAACCATAGGATATAAATAAAAACATGAATAAAATAAATAAAACTGACTGGCTATGGCTCTAACACTAGTCTGACTGCCTAGATTTGTATAAATCTAAATGCACATGGCATAAGATGTGCTGATTATATTGATGTAAATGCAATGCTGGATAGAAGATTAATATCTTAATTTATTATATATATTTTTTAGTTGGTATTCTATGTTTCAAACAAGAGCTGAGATGAGCTGAAACTAGCACATTTCATAGCTGCACCTAGTGTATCAGCATGTGCCATGTGCTTCTCACGGGTTTGTTTTGCTCTGACGCATCCCACAATGCACCGCGCCGCTGGAACCGTGATGTAGTCTATATGGCATGTTCAAAGCATAGACCTTTTCCGCAGAGCATGTGCACAGCACGCCCTGCACAATGTCCCACAACAGTAGCTTCTCCAGTAGTACCTCTTTCCACTGCCATCAAATAGGCAATATTCGTGGTGGAAATCCTCTATAAGACCTTTTCCCATTACACTGATCCTGGCTTTGGCTTTATGAAGTCAGTTGGTGGTGGAAACGATCTATTACAAGAATTGGGTCTATAGACCCCTTTCCATGTTTATAAACATTGTGTATGCGCACGCAGCTTGGCTGCAGAATGAAGGCACACTGCCATTGAGTTTGCCGGTATGCGCAGTGCAAAACATTTATTTTATTCAAAATTAATAGAAATGCAGAACCCTGACCGTATAAATTTAATATAATCCATTTGTTGAATATGTTTTCTATGTGTATCACTACCAGGCGGTTTGTTTCTAGAAAGTTTGGTTTTAGAGATATTTCACTTTTTCTGTACTCACGACCATTGACAATGCATTGAGTTTGTCGGTATGTGCAGTACAAAACGTCTAATTTATTCAAAATTAATAGAAATGCACAACCCTAACCGTATAAATTTAATATAATCTATTCGTTGAATATGTTTGCTATATGTACCGGGCAGTTTGTTTCCAGATGGTGTGGTTTTAGAGATATTTCACTTTTTCTGTATGAAGATATTCAAGATTGCTCATGGCCATTGACAATGCATTGAGTTTGCCTGTACGCGCAGTGCAAAACATCTATTCTATTCAAAATTAATAGAAATACAGAATTCTAACCTTATCAATTTAATATAATCTGTTCATTGAATATGTTTTCTATATGTGTTCCAATCAGTTTGTTTCTAGGTGGTGTGGTTTTAGAGATATTTCACATTTTCTGTATGAAGATTGCTCATGGCCATTGACAATGCATTGAGTTTGTCGGTACGCGCAGTGCAAAACGTCTATTTTATTCAAAATTAATAGAAATGCACAACCCTAACTCTATAAATTTAATATAATCCATTCATTGAATATGTTTTCTATATGTGTACCAGGCGGTTTGTTTCTAGATGGTGTGGTTTTAGAGATATTTCACTTTTTCTGTATGAAGATTGCTCATACTCATAGCCATTGAGTTTGCAGTGTGACAGTGTGTCATCCTGCAGCCAAAAGGCGCGCACACTGACCTAGATACCTAATCCCACGTCATATGAAATAGGTCTATATGTTGGCGAATGGACAGCGGCGGAGTGTGATAGGGGGGCTGGAAGGGGGAGGGTCGCGTTGATTGGCTGATGTTTATTTTACATACAGTGTGTTATTATTGCTAAATATCCACTACCAGGAACTCACCAGGCAGTCACCCGACGTGGTAGCCGAATCAGCAGAGCGCAGGCTTCCCATACGGAAGGTTGGAAGTTCAACTCCAGGTCGAGTCAAACCAATGACTTACACAATTAATACTTGTCGCTTCCTAGCATTGCATTCGGCATTAATAGGATAAGGCAAGGACTGGTTAGCTCACTGTGACTGAGGCGGATAATGTGCCTGAGGGGGTATCTGGTCATGGTGTGGACAGCCCTGATTTCCCAATAGGGCAGCACTATAAAGTCACCATAAGTGTGCACTGTCATAAATCGGTACCCATCCTGATATGACCTTAGATGTGGCCACGACCTAAAACTCCAACAACCAACCAACGCCTGGGAGTCGGTTAGCGACAAGTAATTACGTGATCTAAAAATACCGCTCGGTTCTTGCAAAAATTTTAAAAAGAGCAAAAAAAAAAAAAAATCTAAAAGCAGGCGAAAGCATCCATTTCCTGCGGTTGACAATTATTGCTCACCCAACAAGTGTAGGGCCAGACACTGGGACTTTGTACTCGATCATTTGTTATATACTGCAGCTTCAAGGCATTTTCCTGCATTGTCATTATTTTGTTTGTACCATAGATATCTCTCCTTTTTTAAGTATTACTTATGCTATCTCAGTTTGGCAAGTGGTACTAGAAGTCAGGATGATTGATATATTATGTAAAATTCATAGAGAGGCACACCAGCTGGCGCCGTATGCACGAATCGGTGTTAGGGCCATAACCGCGGCTAGGCTAGCTCCACACGGCTAAATGTGAGAAATCGGTATGCACGAATCAGTGTTAGTGCTAACCGCGAAATTTAGCCTAGGCTAAGCTAAACCATTTTCAAATCAGGTTTTACTGCTAGCCGGGGCGGTTAGTGTGCGTGTGTGGGTCTCAATCTATTCAATGCGATCATATTTAACACATTTACATACTCAATAAGTGAAATTTAATCAAATTAACCCTAAAATCGAACCGTTATTAATGCTCCCGCCGCATTGGTGGCGTTATTCATATTGTCAAATCGACAAATGTGAAGTAAACAAATCGTCGCCGCTGCAGCACCGTCGATATTCATACTGTCCCTTATCAACAAAACACAAATCTCCGCCGCCATCGCCGAATCGGCGGCAATATATTAGGCCCAAATCTATTAAACGCTGTCATATTTAACAGAATTACATATGCCATAAGTGAAATTTAATCAAATTAACCCTAAAATCGAACCGTTATTAACGCTCCTGCTGTATTGGTGGCGTTATTCATATTGTCAAATCGAGGGAATTCCCAAATCTATAAATAAACTCACGGTTAGCTATCCGCGGCGGCTAAAACATTGGTGCATACCGATTCACACATTTCTCAAACCCCCCGCTACCCTGAGGTAGCTAACCGCAGCTAGTGCCTTAACTCCGGCTAAGCCTAACCCCGATTCGTGCATACGGCCCCAGACTGGATAGCCAATTGAGTTGAGCGTCTGCCTCCCGTTTTGGTGGATCAAGGGATTGGAACCCTCGGGTTCGAACCCTGGTCGAGTCAAACCAATAACTTAACAATTGATACTTGTTGATTCCTAGCCAGGCGCTCGGCAATATTAGGATAGGGCAAGGACTGGTTGGATCGGGATACTGTCACTGGTTGGATCAGGATAGTGTCCGGATAATGTGACTGAGTGGGATAACAGGCCATGTTGCTGGTGACCTGGGGCCAAATGTAAGAGTCCGGGTTAGGGATCGTAACCCACGCGTCGTGCGGATTTCCCTGGTTAGCTGCCAAAGTGTCAATGTATGTGCGCGGGGTAGGCTACCGCCTCGAGCGTTAACGTCATCTTCACTAACTCCAACTTGAGCCTGGGATAACGTGCAGGTTAGGGACCGATTCGGGCCAAATCTATTCAATGCGACCATATTTAACAGAATTACATACGCAATAAGTGAAATTTTACCAATTTAACCCTAAATTCGAAGCGTTATTAAGGCTACCGCCGCATTGGCGGCGATATTAATCGCCGAACGTAATGTAAACAAATCGCCGCTGCATCGACGTCGCGTTCCATACTGGCGGCGGCGGCGATTTGTTTACTTTACGTTCGTCGATTCGAAAATATAACTAGTAATATCGCCGCCAATGCGGCGGGTAGCCTTAATAACGCTTCGAATTTCGGGTTAATTTAATGAAATTTCACGATTTGAGTATGTAATTCTGTTAAATATGGTCGCATTTAATATATTTGAGCCTAATATATGGCTACAAAGGCAGAGGGATTTCCCAAATCTATAAATAACTGAAACATTAGCTAACCCGCGCGCGCTTTGGACTAATACATCCCCCGTGACACATATATTAACGCCGACAATAGATACCCCGCCGGCCGCCCTTAACTCCGCAGCCGATAAATTTTGGCTCATACATTTAGCCCCAGGTCTCCAAGTGGAACAGCACTATAAAAGTTGTCATGTGTGTGCACTGTCACAAGTCGGTACCCGTCCTGATGTGACCTTAGACGTTGCCAGGACATCAAACTCTAACAACCAAAGGCAGAGTAGGATTCCTTTTTTTTTTCTTTCTAATTGGCTGAAAACTTCAACATTTAATTTAACCGAGTTCACTGCCGACTGGCTGGGATTGTCCTGACGGGTTGGTTAACACACAGTATAGGGACGGGATAGCCGAATGAGTTAGACCAGACGGGATGGCCGAATGAGTTAGAGCGTCTGTCTCCTGTGCTGGTAGATCGTGGGGTCGTGGGCTCGAATCCTGGTCGAGTCAAAGTAATGACTTAAAAATTGATACTTGTCGCTTCCTAGCCATCATTACTAGGATAGGGCAAGGAGCAGTGGAATGAGGAAGACAAGTCGTCTATGACTGAAATTTCCCCTGCTTAAACAACTAATGCACACAAAAAACACAAAAAAACAATCACAATACTCACAATGGGCACGCCTCTCTGATAAAGATCATATTTGTAAACTGTTTATTTGATCGGATACATATACGATAAGTTTTTGCTTCTCAAAACGGAGGAAGCTTTATGGGTCTAACATGGGGTTTGAGACCCTGGGGCTTCTGGAATGAGCATTAATCTCGGCCGATTCTCATTCAGAACCGTTTTGGCCTCCATTCCCATATCGTACAATATCTGCTTTATATATACATGTGTACACATGTGGATCTAACGCACACTCATATATATACATAATTATACACATTTCCATACATATATTGCATATACATATGAAGAGTTCATGCACAAAACCACGTAAACACAAATCCAAAAATGTAGTTTAAATGAAAGATTTGTACCTGAAAATAATTTTAATTCTCACTAATTCCATTTATCATATGATAACAATATTAAAATGATTATGGAACCATGAAAAAAAGAGTGGCAATATAAAAAGATAGAACTTTTGAAGGTTTGATTCCAATGTTTATCTCCATTTTTAGATTGGTGTTTTGCACCTGACCTCTTCATATATATATATATGTGATGTATAAGACTTATGTGAGTATAAAGGTGTGGAATGGAAGATTCCCTATATTGATCACCCATCTGTCATGTACTACTTTATGGGTGACCCCTTTTCACGGTTGAGACAGGTGGCACCACCACCCCCAACCCCTACCAGTGCCGCGAATACTATCACTGGCGCACTGGAATTTGCTTATATACATATACATGTTACATATATGTACATATATGTGCATACATCTATATCCATATATACATATATGTATATATGCATATATGTACAGTCATAATTGAATATATATGCATATATACATAATTATATATATATATACATTCACTGTATCTGTGCTGGATATGTATGCCGAACACAAAGACAATATGTTGGACAAGCCTAGGTTAAGTGTTAATAGGCCAGGCCATGTTTCACATCTAGGCTATGTGAGTCTCAAGTACACACACAGACGCATATGTATGCATATATATGTATAAATACGTATACATATACATATACCTATATATGTATACACATACAGTCTACTCTGTCAATAATGGCATCTGTCAATAACGAATCTCTGTCAATAATGACAAAAAGTGCTGGTCCCGTCATGGCGTGCCTCTAATTTAATAGCATTCCCTATGTGTCTAACGGGGAACTCTCTTATGTGGACAACGGGCCGTTTTTTCACCTATTTGATCAATATTCTCTGTCAATAATGACATGCCATATAGTTATTCTAACATTTCCAGGTTATTCACAGTTTATTGATTATTGATTAGTGCTTGATCCTGATGGATTGGTTTTGACATTTTGTTGCATATTGGTGAATGGTACATCAAATGGTGATTTTGTGCACACTGTATCTGTGATATTGTTGAAATATATCTGTTTTTGTAATAAATACCTCTTATTCTATTGAAATGTGTCTTTGTTCCATTTTATATAAATACATCATGTATACAACACGTCATGTAAGGACCGTCCTTGTCAGTCAAGTATAAAAGAAAAACATTGGTTTCAACCTATTCCGTCAGTCAGGCCCTGCCTATAATGGATCTCTCTCTATATAAAACGGCATCTTGCTCCAGTCCCATGGGTGTCCATTATAGACAGAGTAGACTGTTGTATGATATACATATACATATGAATACACATATACATATACATATACATATGGATATATATATACACATATACACATATATATATATATATATATATATATATATAATTCATTAAGCCTGTCCATGTGAAGAATCGGTGTCACCCTCTTCCCGTAGCCCCTGGGGCAGGGGGCGGAGAGGGGCGGACACAAGGGCGATGAGGTTGGGCGAGGGCGGGACGGGGGCAGGGACGGGGGCAGAGGAGGGTACAGGAGCGGGGGCAGGGGCTGGGGCGGGTGCCGGTGTCGCAGTTTCAGTTCTCAACCAGTTGCAGTTCTCAACATAGCTTCTGCGCATGCGTCAACATCTAACGGCATCGTCTGCGCATTGTCAATGGTCGTGAGCAATCTTCATACAGAAAAAGTGAAATTGATATGGTTAGGGTTCTGGATTTCTATTAATTTTGAATAATGTTTTGCACTGCGCATACCGGCAAAGTCATGGCATTGTCAATGGTCGTGAGCAATCTTCATACAGAAAAAGTGAAATATCTCTAAAACCACACCACCTAGAAACAAATCTCTTGGTACACATATAGAAAACATGTTTACCGAAAAGATTATATTAAATTTATAAGGTTAGTGACACTGACACTATAGTGACAGTATGAGGCAGCGATCGGTGAAGGTTTGAATCGGGCTGATGTTGACACATGCGCAGACGATGCTTTGACACATGCGCAGATGCTTTGACGCATGCGCAGAAGCGATGTTGAGAACTGCAACTGGTTGAGAACTGAAACCGCGACACCGGGCCGGGGACCGGGGCGGGGTAGCCCACCCACCCGGACAGAACTGAGAGTATCAAGTCCCCAAACTAAACAGACTATGATAGCTCACATATTTCACCTATTAAGCAGTGCCTGAAATCAATCACCGATTAATTACTGGCCTAGTTCCAGGATAGATCCGCAATAAGTAGTGATTAATAATTGGGTCGATTAACACATGTACTGCACAGAGGAGAAAGGTCATCGCAAACTGGCATGCTCTTTCTGTCTGGGTTTCTTGTCAATGAGGATGAAGACAGCATTATTTGTTGTTGGTACATTAGTTGCTTAAGGCCCAGTCACACCTTACTGGACTGGGGAACCGGACACTGTACAGTGAAATATGGCAATGTTCGGTACATGTCCGGTACCCATCCGGCGGTGCCCGGTGGTGTCCGGTGGTGTCTGGCGGTGTCCGGTACAAGTTTTGAACATGCACAAAACTTCTACAAGACACCGCCAGACTGACGTGTCCGGTTGGTGTCCGGTTTGTCCGGTATATGTCCGGTACCCATCCATACATGTCCGGTACCCATACATTGGTGTGCGGTATGTGTCCAGTTTGTCCGTTTTGTCTGGGACATGTCTGGTACCCATCCATTACATGTCCGGTTCTCGTCCGGTTCTTGTCCGGTACATGTACGGTACATGTATGGTACTTGTCTGGTCACGGGCGACAATTGACCCAATTATGCTCCATTTTGATACATTTCGATACATTTTATCACTGGACACCACCGGACTAGACAATTCTTTGTCCGGTCCATGGCCGTTGGTCAATCCGGTAAGGTGACAGGCGCTTTAAGCAGGGGAAATTTCAATCGTGGATGATTGGTCTTCCTCATTCCACTGCTCCTTGCCCCAATCATAATGATGCCGAGCGCCTGGCTAGGAAGCGACAATTATCAATTGTTAAGTCATTGGTTTGACTCAACCAGGGTTCGAACCCACGACCCCACAGTCTACCAACATGGGGGATGGACGCTCTAACTCATACATTGGATGTGTAATGTAAAGGGCCGAAAGACCAGAGCCTCGGCGCTTGAAAAAAAATGTATATTCTGATGAATAAACTGTTTTCCAAACAAACAAAAAACAACAACAAATTAAAAATGTGTGATCCGTAGTTGTTACGTAGTTACTACCGTATCACTGTCTCTGTGACAGTTGCATTACTTTGATACTGAGCAAAATAGTCCTTGCCCTAACTAAGTAATAGCAAAGACCCTATAAATACTAAAACGGTTCACTCAGCCTGTACTGTGTAATCAAAATGATCAAACCCACCACTTGGCGTGCTGGCTGTTCTCTTGGTTAAACAGCTGCTAGATTATATGTATAAATGAATGTGAAAGATGTGTGATGATGGTGATGCTGATGATGAAGCTGATGATGATGTGTATTTGTTCATAGCAATTTCATATTGATGTGTATTCATACTTACCTATCTCATGCATAATATAATTGTATGTGTTTACATGTGAAACACCAACCAGCAGCTGGGTTTATCAAACCCACCACAAGGTGGCACTGCAAAGTTTACATTACCATGGGAGAGATAGGGAGTGAGCTGTCTTAGTATTATAGGGTCTTTCGTAATAGCAAGCAGATACAAGTGTCATGGGGGTGATGAAAATGGGAAATACTGTGCCTAGAGCGGGACTCGAACCCACATCTCTTTGCATTCCGGGCCAGTGTGCTAACCATTACACCACCTAGGCTCCCTGATATCAACACACTCCCCACGCCTACCTGTCTATGTGGTTACTTGCCTGAGAGGTCAGTGCAGACCACTACACAAGTATTACTTTTTTAACTCACTGATTTGACTCCATCGGGGTTTAATCCCATGACCCCCCCCCCGCTTCAACTACCCCCCCCCCCCACACACACACATACACACAGGAAGCCAACCATCGCTCTTACCAATTTAGCCATCCCAATGTGATTTCCAAATTGACATGCTTGAATACATATATATATATATATATATTATTTGTTTTCTATACGCTGCATATGCACGCATAGAGAGAAAGGAAACACTTTATGCGATATCACTAGAAATATCAAAAGCCTAAATCTTGTTTTAAAGACAGAACAAATGTAAACTGGAATCCTGCATTAAACCAATTTTGCTATAATTAAAAGACAGAACAAATTAAAAGAAGAAAGAAATTAAAAGAAGGATAACAATAACCCGAACAACATTCTCCAAAATGTATAGAGTGTTAACATCAAGTAAGATATTAATACAAACAAGGAAGCGTATTCTTCAGTGTTATGTGTGGTCTACTCTAATGTATGGGGCTGAGACATGGACAATCTCTAAGAAAATGTACAAACGTTTAGCAGCATTTGAGATGTGGACTTATCGAAGGATGATGAAAATATCATGGACAAAGAAGATCACCAACAAAGAAGTTCTCAGAAAAATTAAAAATAAGGAACGCTTGCCACTATACAGACAAAGAAACTTATTTATTTTGGCCACATCATTCGTCAGAGTTCAATATAATGTACATTGTTGGAAGGGAAGGTGAATGGCAGCAGAGGGAGAGGGAGACCAAGAACATCATGGTTTACAAATATTTCACAGTGGACAGGCTTGAATTATTCACAGTCTATCAGAACAGCACAACATCGGGACAAGTGAGAACCATTGCATCCAAAGCCGTGTTCACACGGACGATGTAAATCGATTCGTAGAAAGCGACTTGTATAGTTCGCATCACATTTCTCGTGTGAACTGACGTCTGAGGCGGATTAGGGCTGATTCGATTCACGTGATCCGGATAATGTAAACCACCTAAGCGGGGTAGTCTACGTGAATCGATTCCTGTGATGCGGATAATTTTGCCCGTGTGGACGCATCTGAGGCGGATTAAGCACCTCACACGCATGCGCAGTCGACCTTAGTTTGTTGACTTTCCGGTCGATCAAAAGCGCATATTATATAATTTAATTAATGAAACCGCTATCTATGCACAGATATTTTTTTCATCATTTATTTGTAGGGTTTCACTGCCCAGCAGAAGTTTTGACCGTTCCAAACCAATACGAATCATTAAATACATATCTAGGTCGAACTCACTCTCTAGTGGTGACCTTGCCTAATCGAAGACTGGCGCTGGTCAGGCTGGGCTTGCTCATGCGCAGATATCGATTTCCGGCCCAAGTACTGCCCGTGTGAATGGATGGCTAATTCGCCTCACCTGATTCGATTTGTGTGATGCGCCTCACATTTTGTCCGTGTGAACACGGCTTACCCCTTGACTAGAGGACATAACTATTGATTGATTGATTGAAAAGACAGAACAAATATGAACTGTAATCTTAGTAAGATTCTTATTGCATTAAATCAACTTTTTAAATCAAAAGACAGAACAAATATGAATTGGAATCTTATTGCATTAAACGAATTATTAAAATTAAAAGACAGCAAAAATGTGGATTGGAATCTTATTGCATTAAACCAATTATTAAAATTAAAAGACAGAACAAATGTGGACTGGAATCTTACTGCAGTAAATCATATTAAACAAAATATTTAAGACAGCAAAAATGTGAACTGAAATCATACTGCATGAAATCAAATTTTTAAATCAAAATACAGAACAAATATGAACTGTAATTCTATTGCATTAAACCAATTATTAAAATTAAAAAACTGAACAAATGTGGACTGGAATTTTACGGCAGTAAACCATATTTTTAAATCCAAAGACAGAACAAATGTGGACTGGAATATGACGACATTAAATCCAATTTTTAAATCAAAGGATAGAACAAATGTAAACTGAAATCTTACAGCATTAAACCATATTCTAAATTAAAAGACTGATCAATTATGAACTGGAGTTTTACTATAGTAAACCAAATTTTCAAATCAAAAGAGAGAACAAATGCAAACTGGAATCTTACTGCCTTAGACCAAATGTTAAATCAGAAGGCAGACCAAATGTGGAATCGAATGTCACTGCATTAAACCAAATTTTTAAATCACTTGTCTTCATAGTTAAGGGGCTGTCACACTACAACGTATGACGTATGGTGTGCATGTTCAAAATTGTCAACCTATGCCGGCGTACGGCTCATAGGTTTCTCATACGCTCGGCGTACGTCAGCATATGGTATACACATGTTAGGGGTAGGTCGGGATAGGTTGGAACACGTTAGCCGTACGTTCAGCAGTGCAGTCCGCGTACAGCCAACAGATGCATAACATACTCCTAACATACTTTGAATGTATGCCTGCCGTATCTCCAGCGTACTTAACGTATATGCCGTATTTCTAGTGATGAAGTAACATATGTAACATTGGTCAGCATACCGTGAGCGTATGCAATAGGTCAGAGATATGTTCTTCATACGTTACGTATGTTGTGTGTATGTTGTGTGTACGCCCATTTTTATCCCCCGCGCCTGCAAAGTTAGACGAATTCCGATGTACTGGCAAATTGTTGTATGTTGGGCACACGCTAACGCCATACGTTGTAGTGTGACACCCCCTTAAGTTCCAGAACTTTGTCTCCATTTCAGTGCCCACATTACAAGACCGAAACCTGTCAGAGCCGTGGCTATGCATTACCCCAGATCGTCTCGCATTCCTATAGTCCTGTCATAACTCCGCCACCGTGCTATATCCACAGGTATCCCCAACTTATCCTCACCGGGTTCACTCCATCCCCGAGGCACTGCTAATACATCTGGATCATCCCCCGACAAGCACGCCTCCATAATCTGTGACCATTCATCATCATCATTTTTGTTTTGTTTTTGGGTACATTACTTGTTTAAGTGCCTGTCACACTATGCCGGATTGAGCAATGGACAGAATTGTCTAGTCTGGTGGTGTTCGGGCGTGATAAGTATCAAAATGTATTAAAATGTGTGAAAATGTTGTGATATCGGGTCAAAGGCTGCCAGACGAACGGACATGAAATGGACATGGGACAGCCATGAAACGTACATGAACGGATAGCCAATGGACGAAGCAAACTCAAAATGGACAAGAACCGTAGATGTCAATCTGGCGGCATCCGTTCCAAGTTTTGTGCATGTTCAAAACTTGTAACGGATTGGGCCGGATATCAACGGATATCAACAGATATGCAACGGATATGCAACGGACAAAAACCAGACTATGGCAGATATCAACAGACTTTGTTCGGTTTCTTTCCATTTCCCCCAATCCGGTGATGTGTGACAGAGCCTTTAAGCAGGAGAAATTTCAATCGCGGATGATTGGTCTTCCTCATTCCACTGCTCATTGCCCTTGCCTAATTATGCAGAGCGCCTGGCTAGGAAGTGACAAGTATCAATTTTTAAGTCATTAGTTTGACTTGACCAGGATTCGAACCCATGATCCCATGATCTACCAACATGAGAGACGGACGCTCTAACTCATTTGGCCATCCCATCTGGTCATCATCGTCGTCATCATCATCTGCGTCATAATCAGCGTTCACCGGACGCGGTGGCCAAATGGGTAGAGCGCAGGCTTCCCATGCAGAAGGTTGGGAGCTTAATGACTTAAGGGGCTGTCACATTAGGGGTTTTGCGGGAGCGTATGGCGGCATAAGCGCGTTACGTCATATACGTCGGCATACGCCGTATACGCTACTCATACGCTACGCATACGCTACTCATACGCTACTCATACGCCGCCAGATGCCGCCAGATGCCGGCGTATGTGAAGCGTATGAGGCATACGCCGCCATACGCTTTCATAAATCCGTCCGTCCAATTTTTTTTGTGCATGCTCAAAAAAACGCGACCTATGAGGGCGTATGGCCCATACTGTCAAAAAATGTCACAGCACGCTCCCATACGCTCCCATACGCTCCTCATACGCTCCTCGTACGCTCCTCGTAGGTTCCACATACGCTCAAAACCATCCGAAAGGTCACCAAATGTCATCATAGGCTGGCACGTGCAGGACCTATGTAGGTTTTCAATACGCTCCCGCCATACGCCGTAATGTGACAGGGCCTTTACCAAGTTGATAGTTGTCACTACCAAGCTTGGTGCTCAGCATTACTAGAATAGGGAAAGGACTGACCAATTCGGTAGAGCACAGGCTTCCCATGTGAAAGGTCGGGAGTTTGATATACCGGTCGAGTCAATGATATACCAAGTTGATACTTGTCGCTACCAAGCTTGGCGCTCGGCATTACTATGATAGGTAAAGGACTGGGTAGCTCAGTATCAGGATAATATGACCGAGTGAGAAATTGGGTCATGGTGGCAGCAGCCTGGTCTCCCAGTGGGGTAGTACTCTAAAGTCGACATGAATGTCCGCTGTCACAAGTCGCTAGCCATCCTGATATAACCTTAGATTTGTTTGTTTGCCCTTGTTTTACATCCTAGCAAATTTCTACGGTCAGATCAGGATGAGTACCGACTTGTGACAGTGCGCTCTTATGGCAACTTTATAGTGCTGCCCAACTGGGAGACCAGGCCACCAGCACCAGGACCTGATATCCCCCTCAGTCACATTATCCTGACACTGAGCCAACCAGTCCTTGTGAGTTTAGTGTCCGTCTCCTGTTTTTGGAGAATGGGGGATCCGAACCCATGGGTTCATGGGTTCGAACACTGGTCGAATCGAACCAATGACTTAACAATTTATACTGGTCGTTTCCTAACCAGGCGATTGGCATTATTAGGATAGGGCAAGGACTGGTTGGCTCAGTGTCAGGATAATATGACTGAGTAAGATATCAGGTCATTGTTCTGGTGGCGTGGTCTCCCAGTCAGGCAGCACTAAAAAGTTGCCATAAGACCGCACTGTCACAAGTCGGTACCCTTCCTGATATGACCTTAGATGTGGCTAGGATGTAAAACAACAAAACAAACAAAAAATCTGTTTAATTTAAATAAATATGTCAGGCTGTCCACTAAGAGCTACATCACTTTAACTTAATTCCCACACATAACACTGAAGAGTATGCTTCCTTGTTTGTATTAATATCTTACTTGATGTTAACACTCTATACATTTTGGAGAATGTTGTTCAGGCTATTGTTATCCTTCTTTTAATTTCTTCCTCACATCTCCCATCATTTGTAATCTTTTGTCCGAGATATATGAATTCGGAGACTTGTTCTATGTTTGTGCCATCTATGGTTATATTGATATTTGGTTTATCTGTCTTTTTACTTATAACCATTGTTTTGGTCTTCCTGGCATTCATCTTCATGTTGAATAATATTCCACCTTTATTGATTCTATTCACTATATCTTGTAGGTTTTTCTCACTGTCTGCTAGTATTACACTGTCATCGGCATATCTAAGATTGTTGACGTTCATGCCACCTATTGTCACTCCCTTGCAATCTTCAATGTGTCTGAAAATCATCTCTGTGTACAGGTTAAATAGACATGATGACAATACACACCCCTGTTGAACTCCTCGTTTAATCATAACTTCATCCGATAGGCCCTGCTCCATTTTTATAAATGCACATTGTGTCCAGTATAAGTTCACAATTAGCTTAATGTCTTTGCCATTGACACCAATATCTTGTAATTTCATGATTTACTCGGTCGAAGGCCTTCTCATAGTCAATAAAGCAGGCATAAACATCCTGGTTCTTTTCACAATAACGTTCACAAATCATTCTCATATTGAAAATCCCTTCACATGTACCTCTTCCAGATATAAACCCACTTTGTACGTTACTGATTTGTTCTTCAATTTTCTGTCTGTTTCTCAGTAAAATTATTTTCTGGATCATCTTCAACATATGACTCATCAGGCTTAGTGTTCTGTACTCAGTACACAATGTTGGTTTTAGCTTCTTTGGGAGTCGTACAAATATGGATGGTTTAAAGGGTTAGCTTTAGAAATATTTGTCGTTGGAACATGCACTTTACTTTTGCTGTGCATGTGTAAATGCTAAACGAAATAGGCTTCAGGTGTGATCGCTTCTATTGAAATGACTTAGAATGGAGTGATTACTTCTATTAAAATGACTCAATATTCCTTCTTTGAAGGCATAACTATGTACACCTCTATAGAATCTAGGTCGGTGTCTTGGCTTGGAGAGGAGCGGGATGTAGCTCATGCGGTAGCGTGTCCACCTGTGTAGGTGTTGGTCAGCCTATCAATCCTGCTCAGTGGACCCATTTGCAGTTTGGGCTATTTTCTGTTCCAACCAGTGGTCCACAACTGCTTCATCAAAGGCTGTGGTAAGTACTGTCTTGTCTATGGAAAAGTGCATATAACAGATGCTTTCCTGCTTATTGGAAAGAGTAGACTATATGGTGGCAGAGGGTTTCCTCCAAAGAAATATGTCAGAATGACCATATCTTTGATGTCCAATAGCTGATGATACGAAAATCAATGTGCTCTAGAGGTATCGTTAAATATAACAAGCTTTACTTTTGGCTTTCGAGTCTGTGATGCTTTTATCAGCTTATGCAGATTTAAAGCAGAATTACTGCCTCAGCTGCTATGAGTAATGGGTGTCTGAGGATTGATATCAGGAAGTTTCAAATAATTCATGCATTATTTCTTGTTTACAGTTGAGCAAGGTAAAGCGTAGAAGACAAAAAAAGGAGCAGACACCCCTGATCTAGAGACGCTACATTGTATGTTGTCAGTAGAAATCTATTGCACTAGAATAGCTGTTAGTTGTATGGGCGGATGCACTAACGTAAAGGCCCAGTCACGCCTTACTGGACTGGGGAACCGGATGAGAACTGGACACTGTCCGGTACTGTATGGCGATGTCCGGTACATGTCCGGTACCCATCTAGCGGTGTCCGGTGGTGTCCGGTGGTGTCCGGTGGTGTCTGGTGGTGTCCGGCGGTGTCCGGAACATGCACAAAACTTCTACCGGACACCGCCAGACTGACGTGTCCGGTTGGTGTCTGGTTTGTCCGGTACATGCCTGGTACCCATCCGGGACCCATCCGTACATGTCCGGTACCCATCTGTTGGGGTCCGGTTTGTCCATTTTGTCCAGTACATGTCCGGTACCCATCCATTACATGTCCGGTTCTTGTCCGGTTCTCATCCGGTACATGTACAGTACATGTATGGTACTTCTCCGATTGTCTGGCGGCAACTGACCCAATTACGCTCCATTTCGATACATTTCGATACATTTTGTGTACCGGAGAGCACCGGACTAGACAATTCTTTGTCCGGTGGTGTCTGGTACTCAGTCCGGTAAGGTGTGACAGGCGCTTAAAGGCCATCTAGACAAATGACAACAACATTGTCTACATCTGCTTGCTCCAGATCTCACAACACATCCAAGCTAGCTTATGTGGTGTACTGTATGTACCTTTACTGCTTGTTGGAATTGAAGGATACACATAGACACTGGTGGAAGTAAATCATATAAGAGCATGCAGTGAATGTATATTTTGTTATCATGGTTCATCAGCATCATCATAATCATCAATTCCTTAACACCATAGATGACTTTGCAAACAGTTTTCTCCTGTTTTCTCCATTTTCCCCTGTTCTCGAGTGACGTCTGGGACTTGCCAAATCCAGGCCTGCCCATTCCCGGATATTGTCTTCTCTTCCCACTTCTTGCTTTCTCCATGATGTCTTATTTTCCCTTTCACTGTGCCTTGCCCAGATGGTTTTGGCCAGACCTGAAAATGGGGAAATATAGCCATACGACTACAGTTTGCATCACTTAATGATTGTCAGGAGATCTTTCTTCCGTCCAAATGCCTGCTGGATCTTGGGCTGGACTTCCTCATTGGCTATATCACTATTGTATGGCTATATCACTATTGTTGATACCAGACGGGGTGGCCGAATGAGTTGAGCGTCCGTCTCCTGTTTTGGGAGATCAGGGGATCCGAACCCATGAGTTTGTAGGTTCGAATCCTGGTCGAGTCAAACCAATTACTTAAAAATTGATACTTGTCACTTCCTAGCCTGGCGCTCAGCACTAGTAGGATAGGGCAATGACTGGTTGGCTCAGTGTCAGGATCATGTGAATGAGTGGGATATCAGGTCATGGGGCTGGTGGCCTGGTGTCCCAATGGGGAAGCACTATAAAGTCACCATGAGTGCGCACTATCACAAGTTGGTATCCATCCTGATATGACCTTAGATGTTGCTAGGACGTAAAACAACAACAAACAAACATTTGTTGATTAAGCAGTGGAGATCAATCAGAGACAGTTTGTTTCCCTTATTACACTTATCCCTTCCCTTTGCTTGTAATCCCAAAGGCTGGGAGTGGGACATAACTCAGATGGTAGCGAGTCCACCTGTGAAGGTTTGGGACATCCGATTGAATCCTGCTCAGTGGACACATTTGCAGTTTGGGCTATTTTCCATTCCAAGCAGTGGTCCACAAATGGTTCATCAAAGGCTGTTTGTTGTATGTTCTATCCTTTTTGTGGGAAAGTGCATAAAAAAGATCCCCTGCTGCTTATCGGAAAGAGTAGCCTATGTGGCGGCAGCAGGGTCCCTTCAAAGAACATATTTCAGACTGACCATACGGTTGGTGTCCAAGAGCCGATGATGAAAATCAATGTGCTCTAGAGGCGTCGTTAAATAAAACTAACTTTTTTGTAATACCAAATGCCAGGCTAGGTAGTGAGAAGTGTACATTTTAAAATAATTGGATTGACTCGACCAGCGTTAAAATCCAATGACCTACCACACCGGAAGCAGATGCTCAACTCACCTCATTGAGCCATTATATCCGGTCATCAGAATGTGAAAGTGGAATGTCCTAAATTCCCAACTGACTATGTATGTATATCAGTGCGGTGTTCTCTGTGGCGGAGTGGTTAGAGTGTCTGACATTTTTCTAGGTCGGACTCCTAATCTGAAGGTTGGCGGTTCGATTCCCCGTGCCCCCACCTCTGCCAATTTTGATTTCCACCGCTGTGTATAACTTACAGCAACATCAAAGGCCAGTTGCTCATATACCATGTCTATGTGGTGTGGGAGGTTAAAAATCCCTTGGGTCGGTAAAAGTGTAGGCCGGGCTTTCTATCGACAAACTGGCCACAGCAGGAGCATCCACATCGCAGCCCTGGGAATCAGCTATCTGATTGCAAATCTTCTAGCACCATCCACCACGAAGAGCACGTCCCACGAATAAAGATCATACCTCTGCTCGAAAATCCTTTGGGATAACTGGTGGAAGGACACGATGAAGAAGTTGAGGTATGTAGATTTAACAGCCAAGCATTAAAATGATACCAGCTAAATGCTGTGGAAAATAGTCCTATCATGATATTTCACTCAATAACTATTAGAATCATTCACATATTCATTAATAACAGGTCAAAACATTATTGCTCAATTTTCACTTTGAACATAATCATTCCCGATTTTGTGCGACTAGTCTTGATGCTGTTGACTAGCTGAATGGCAGTCACCATCTGACCTTTTCTTTTTTTTGTACATTAGTTGATTAAGCAGGGGAAATTTCAATCCCTGACAATTGGTCTTCCTCATTCCACTGCTTCTTGCTCTGTCCTTGTAATGCCAAGTGTCAGACTAGTATCAATTTTTAAGACATCGGTTTGACTCGGCCAAGGTTCGAATCTGGGGGTTCGAATCTGGGGGTTCGAATCCCACGACCTACAAATCCCACGACCTACCAGAACGGGAAGCAGACGCTCAACTCATTCGGCCATCCCGTCTGAGTTCGCAGTGTTTACTCTGCTATTTAAACCACGTGTGCCCCTTTAACTGAGTTTAAAGCTGCATTATCCGATGAAAGCATCACATTTTCAAAACTAAGACACTTACCTCGATTTGACCCGACATATCCAACTTAGATAGTGGGGATTTCACTAAATCTTAATTACTGCATAGAAGGATTACTACATCAACTTAATAGAACCCGTCAATGCTGACGGCTGGCCGTCCTCAATTGACCTTCAATGTTGCCAGGACGTAAAACTCCAACGACCAACCATGCTGACGGCTGTAATATCCAGAGTTTCAATTATTCTTTAATGCTTTCACTTAAAATGTGCCCCTTTTAATCAAAAACCCACTTCAAACTAAAATATTGTAGATTATAGCAATCAACATAACATATTTATAGAAAAGAACAGGGCAGAAATTGAGAACCATCACACTATATAAATTTACACCAACAACATTACAGTAAAACCTCTCTAACCGACCACCTCAACACATCGGCCACTCCCCTCTATCAATAGCTTTATTTGGGTCCCAAACGATTGCCCATACAATACCATCGTAACAATTTTTTTTTAACCTCCCTAAAGTGACCGCCTCCCTAAATGGATCATTTAAAGTCGGTCCCATCGCCAGTCGATTTAGAGATGTTTTACCATATAAATCAAACAGCGGTAATTGCTCCAATGTTCTACCCTGTGCCTTCAGCTGGATGGGTGGGCCTTGTTGCGCATTGGGAGGTGGGAATCTGGGGCGAGGTGTTCACATGATGCTGCAGCCTCACACTCACAGCCACCTACTCATTGCTATCAGGTGACAGACTGATTGCACCTAGATCTCTACCCTAGTTATATCACATGTGTACATTCTGTAAAGGACCCGGGTGCGGTACAGTGGCCCAATCGGTAGAGCACGGGCTTCTGTTGCGGAAAGTGTAGGGAGTTTGAATCACGCCTGAATCAAATCGATGACTTATAAAGTTGATACTTGTCGCTACCTAGTCTGGCGCTCTGCATTATTTGGATAGGACAAGGACTGGTTAGCCCAGTGTCAGTATAATGTGACTGTGTGAGATATTGGGTAATGGTGCCAGTGGCCTGGTCTCCCAGTGGGGCAGCACTGTTTGTCACAAGTCAGTACCCGGCCTGACATGTTTTGAAGTGAGTTCATAATGCCACATACATTTGATCGTTTAATGATCATTTCTGAAACTGCATGCATATTTCCTTCCTAAATCAGGACACCATCGGACATGCATTGCAGTTAGATTAGCGCTGTGCTATAGCTAAATGGAGAGCGGCAGTCAAGTAATGAAAGCAGTCTTTGTCGCATTGCGACCGACAGCATGATGAGGCTAGGGCATCATATTTAAATAGAATATATTTATCTAAACCCACTCATTTGTCCTGCCCCTTATTTTGTACTGTAGAAAAAGCTTATTTTAATTAACGATGCCCCTGGAGCACATTGATTTTTTTCATTGGCTATTGGATGTCAAACATATGGTCAAGTTGACATATTTCTTTGGGGGAAACCCACTGTCACCACATAGCCTACTCTTTCCGATAAGCAGCACATGGTCTTTTATATGCACTTTCCCACAGATAAGACATCACATATTACAGCCATTGATGAACCAGTTGTGGACCACTAGTTGGAATTGAAAAAAAGGCCAAACTGGAAATGGTTCCACTGAGCAGGATCGATCGGATGACCCACACCTGGACAGGTGGACATGTACTGTAGCCGGCCTTTGTATATTATATATACATTCAAAGCTAACCTTTTAAGATGAAAGTTACATCGAACGAAAGTAAGATCGATTATAATGATCACACAAATATATTTATCATTTTTTGGGGGGTAAATATGTTTATTCTGTTGAATAAGTCTTTTGTCAGTGCCGAAGCACTGGTCTTCCAGCCATCTTTCAATTCAGGGTTATTTACACAAAAGGTATATAGAATAAGGTATACAATAACTGTTGAATACACAATTTGCAGCGTGTAACGCCATGAAATTCTATACCCCAAAAGTTCCATAGCAATATGCTAACAGTAGTGTCATATAACTAGATGAATATTAGTCAGATCAATGTGAGTATTTACATAGTATTTAGAATGTAAACAAAAGTTATCTTCTGTATTCAGTTGGTAAAGTTGTAGTAAGTTTTAATGTTCAGTTGCAGTTAGGCAAGCGGTATATAAATGTCAGTTTGTTAGAAATATTCTAGTGTAACTCTAGTGTAGTTAGTTATGTGAGTTTATGAATTATGTTGTTGGGGTGGAGTTGTTAATAATACACTGGACCAGCTGTGACCAGTGAAGCAGTGGGACCAATCCCCAGTGTATTTAGGTCTTAAATTTTACATTTTTTATTTGGACTGTCTCTGTCATCGTATATGGTTGACTGGAAATAACAGAGGAACAGCAACAAATAAAAACACTTTTTTTTTTAAATTACAGAAATTGAACTCCAAACCATTGGTTTATGGCACTTACAAGTTACAGCAACCTGGTTCCATCTTTTCCGTCCGCTTGAATACGTTGTGTGGTCGCGTCTCAGGTATTCTTGCCGGAGATTAGGCCAGAGGGGAGATAACCAAGATAACCCGGCCTAGTCGAGTCAAAGATTCACTCCTTGTGTATGATATATATTTTAACAACATTTAAATCAAAACCACACCGCGTCAACCCATCACCATATCACGTGATCGCTGACACATTATCCCATTGGTTCATATTGTAAACTAATCACCGCCGTTTCAGATGTCCTCATTCCACCTTTTCCTCCCACTTCATTGATTGTTTTTTTAAATAATTTTCGTCGAGCCGTGCGTTGCAACGCGCCATTGTAGACAGCCCCCCCCCCCCCCACACACACACACAAACACTCTGAGTTGCTAATAGCCCTGTCACACTACGACGTAACGACGTCAACGTAGGGAGAACGTGAAGAACGTTGAACTTCTCGGCATAGTATGCAAATTTGGGCACAAGTTGAACATGGATGCAGCGTAGTGGACGAGAGCGTAACGTCGGTAAAGCATAGTGATACCGTCATTCAACGAGAGAGGTCAACTTCATTACCTTCACGGAACGTTATGAACGTTATTCCATCGCCAGAACTACGTTACCTGATGGCAAAACGTTGAACTACGTTGACCGTACGTTCTCCTGACGTTCTCCTGATGTTATCGTGACATTATCATGACGTTATCCTGATGTTATCCTGACGTTCCCATTACGCCACATGGACGTTTCCACTGGGTTTAATGTGGGTCAATGTAGTGCAATGTAGTTGAACGTAGTGACTAACGTTTTAATAACGTCGGTTTAACGTCATTGACGTTCACCGAACGTGTACAGAACGTACGGCGAACGTAAACCCTTACGTTCGAACTACGTCAAAAGTTTTGAACATGTCCAAAACCTTGATGTAACACGACGTAATGTGACATAGCTCGACGTCAGTCTAATGTCATTATGACGTCATAATAACGTAATCCAACGTACATCAACGTAATGACGAAAGATCACCACGTTAGGCTCACGTTCGCTCATTACGTTGTAGTGTGACAGGGGTATTACGGGGGCACGGGAACACTACGCCATCAATATTTTACAGATCAAATTTCGCGGATTATTAAATATTACAACACCGTAAACAATATAAATAAATAACAGTTTAAAATTTGTTTCCAAAAACATCCCGATCCATCATTCCTCGAAAGTTATATGAATCGGAAGAAAAATCATGAACAAAAAATATAGATTCCGTCATTATGTAATGATATTTTGATAGTTTACTAATTAACTATTCGCAACAACAAAACAATGTGTGTATATATGCATATATTAGAGAAAGGGCCCCATGTGCTCATAACTTGAGGCCCAGTCGGACATCAAACACTTGTGCCCTGTTCCCACGTCGACAGCCCCCCCCCCCCTTCGGGCCCTCCTCCTCGGGGACTACTTCTACTAAAGATTTATTACTATTTTCAACAAATATTTTGCTGTGGTACATTAGTTGATTAAAAAGGGGAAATTTCAATTTATCTTCCTCATTCCACTGCTCCTTGCCCTGTTCTACTAAGGCCAAACACCAGGCTATGTAATGATAAGTATACATTTTATTCAATGGCCAGGGTTTGAAACTGGGTGTTGAATCCCACAACCTACCAAAACGGGAGGCGGTCACTCAATTCATTTAGTCATCCCATCTCCATTATCTAAACACAGTACTCATCGAACCCTTTGTCAGTTTGTTTAACACAAAATCAACTCAGACGTCAGCCTATATAGTAATTACTATCACTGTATCAGTTTCACTTTCAGTACATATAAATGACGTAATTTTTTAAAAATTGCTGCATAGCAGGTAAATAGAAAGTTCTTTGACTAAAACAAGATAGATGCACATGAGCTGGTGGTTGGTAGTTGGAATGTTACATCCTGGCAACATCTAAGGTCATATTAGGACTGATACCGACTTGTGACAGTGCACATGGCGACTTTATAATCCCCAATAGCCGATGTCTACTCGTGTGCTGGTCGTTAAACAAACAAACAAAATGGCGACTTTATAGTGCTGCCCCATTGAAAAATCAGGCCACCAGCACCCTGACCCGATATCCCACTCAGTCACATTATCCTGACACTGAGCTAACCAGTCATTGCCCTATCCTATTAATGCTGAGCGCTAAGCTAGGAAGCAACAATTATCAATTTTGTAAGTCATTGGTTTGATTCGACCGGGAATCGAACTCCCGATATCCCGCACCGGAGGCCTGGGCCCGTGTGCATGAACAAGTTTCTATCGGCTCTGGTGTTAAGGGCGGTTTCCAGGGTATCTAACGCCGGTGTCGCAGTTTGAGCGCCCTGCCAGTTTGAGCGCCCTGCCAGTGGTTGTATACTTTTTTTTATAAAATAGATTTAAAAGCTTTCATTGGATCGATTAAAAATATCTTAATGCGCAATTGAAGAGGAAGATCTGAAGTATTTAATGTAACCAAAGAGCAATTTACTCTGAAAGTATTAAAAACAGATAATACTAATAGTGAAAGTTGGGATATTCTGAGTGTCAGTGCCAGTGTTAGCCTTACCAGATCATGGCCTCAAAAACTATTTTCGCAAAATAAATTCAAGAACTTCCAATTGGCTGATAAATTTAAAAAATGCTGAATGTGAAATTGTAGAGAAAGATCTGAACAATTTAATAGAAACAAGAGAAATTTGCTTTCAAAGCATCAAAAATCACAAATTACTGTGATAGTTAGGGTGGTTTTAATGTTGTCTCTATCCGCGCATGTGCAGGGCGCTCAAACTGCGACACCGGTGTTCCAGATGGGTCACGGGGTATGTATGGGTCCAAAGCGCAGCGGTGTTAGTTAACCCCTCTGAGCCTGTTGCCGGTGAGCACCGCTATTTGACAATGTCGCCCCTGAAGCGGCGATGGCGATTTGTTTAGTTTATAGTGATATAGTGATTGGTAGACAGGAAGTGTGAACACTTATTTGTCTCTCATTTTTGCTTGAGTGCAAGTAATTAGCAACACAAGGAATAAATTAGTAGCATGTGGTGAATAAGTGGTCAAATTTCCCTGTATCATCAGCCCATGCTTTTTCTAATCGGTTCTTGAATGAATTTATTGAGCCGGCATCTATAACATTTTGTGGGAGACTATTCCATATATTTATGATCCTATTTGAGAAACTGTGTTGCCTTAATTTTGAAACGGCTCTGGGTTTTACTAGTTTGAGAGTATGGCCCCGGCTGCCTTCTCTTTTATTCAAGGTGAAAAATTGGTTCATATCTATTTTATCAAAACCTTTCATAATTTTAAATACTTCAATTATGTCACTTCTTTTCCTCCTGTATGAAAGGGTAGGAAGTTTCAATTTCCTGAGCCTTTGTTCATAGGGTAAGTCCTTTATACACTGCAACTAGTTTCGTTGCACGTCTTTGAACCTTTTCGATCTCCAGAATATCTTTCCGAAAAATTGGGCTCCAAATTTGTGGACAGTATTCCAAAATTGGCCTAACAAGAGACTTAAATAGAATGAGAAAATTGTTCTTGTTGAGGCGATGGAAGGTTCTTTTAATTATTCCTACTCTCTGGTTAGCATTTGAGATGATAGTCCTCATGTGTTTCTGAAAGGAGAGTTGGGAGTCGAAGGTTACACCCAAGTCCTTTTCATAGCTATCTTGTTGCAGGACAATGTTCTGCATAATATAGGCATAATGAGGATTATTTTTCCCGTAATGAATAATTTTGCACTTCTTTTCATTGAAGGGCAATTGCCATTTCTCAGACCATTGTGAGAGTTTCAGAATATCCTCTTGTAAGAGATTTTTATCTCTTACGTCTTTTATTGCTCGAAAGACCTTTGTGTCATCTGCAAATATTTTTAGGTTTGATGAGACACTGCCTGGCAGGTCATTTATAAATATTATAAATAATATTGCTCCCAGCACACTTCCCTGAAGTATTCCTGAGGTGACATTCTTAAAGGAAGATTTTTTATTACCTACAACTACCCTTTGCTTTCTCTCAGACAGGAAGTCCTGTATCCATTCAGAAATTGATCCGGATATTCCCAGAGCTTTGACTTTGTTTAATAGTCTTTTGTGGGGCACACCATCAAAGGCTTTGGAGAAGTCCAGATAGACGGTGTCCCATGCCAGGCCATGATCCAGCCAGTCAGTCCAAATTTCCATCACTTCTAGTAGTTGTGACAGACAAGATTTTCCTCCAGTGAATCCGTGTTGGTCTGGAGATATCAATCCTAGTTTTTCAAAGTGTTCTACGACACAGTCTCGGATTATTCTTTCTAGCATTTTACAGCATAGGGAGGTTAAACTCACAGGTCTGTAATTTGATGCCAGGCGTTTTGGTCCCTTTTTATGCAGGGGTTTTACCTCAGCATCTTTCCATTGTTTGGGTATTTTCCGTTCAAATAGGCTTTTACGGAATAGAGATGTCAAAATAGGTCCAATTTGCTCAGAACACTCTTTGATGATTTTTGCATGGATCCCATCTGGCCCAGGTGCCTTGGAGACATTTAGTTTTTCAATTAATTTGTCAACTTTATCGTCTGTTATGTCAACGTCACTGATGAATTCTGTGACTCCTGAATCTGGAGAGGGTGGGATATTATTCGTATTTTCATTGGTAAACACACTGACGAAGAACTCATTGAGTAGTTCATCTTTGCCTTCATCGTCTACGATTAGTTTGTCATCACTATTGGCTAGAGCTGGTATGCCATTGCCATTTTTTTATTTATGTGAAGCATAACTCCAGAAATTTTTCGGGTTATTTTTAATGTCTTGGACAATTTTGTCCTCAAAAGTCTCTTTGTGTCCACTGACAATGTCATTTGCGGCATTCCTAGCGATAGTGTATTTTTCCCAATTTTCCAATGTCTTTAGATTTAGCCAGTATGGATATCGCCGCCGATTTAGCTGCGACATTAATATCGCTTCGATTTTAGGGTTAATTTGATGAAATTTCACTTATTACGTATGTAATTCTGTTAAATATGATAGCGTTGAATAGATTTGGGCCTAATATACAGCCGCCGATTCGGCGGCGGCGGCGGCGGCGGCGATTTGTTTTGTTTGCATTCGTCGATTCGACAATATTAATATGCGCTCTACAGTGGTCGTCAACACCGACAAAGTGTTGACGACCACGGTATAAATATCATCATCACGTCCGGTGCACATATGGGGGAGATGAGAGGGTGATGTGTTAGTTAAACGGTGGACACCGGTACACGGCTGAGAGTGGGGCATGTTGAAGATTAGGTAAACACACACTGATTGTCTTAAAGCTAGGATTCCTTACACGCGGAGGCATGGAATCACCCCCATTCACTTAAGGCCCTGTCACACTACAACGTTTCCCCCGGCGCGCCGGCAACGCGCAAAATATTTGCAACCCGTCGAGAAAGGTCGGACTTTTCGGCGCTTTGGGAGAAAGTTTGACGCGGCGCAGCGTGTTAGTAGCGTGCTATGAGCGCGCGGCCAACGGGCTTCGACGCGCGGCGGAACAGCATATCAACGTCCCGCCAGCGGGTTCCCAGCGTGACGTCGGCGCGCTGTCGGCGCGCTGTCGGCGCGTTGACGGCGTGTTGGTGTCGGGTTAGTACCATGTAAACGCGTACATACCCGCCAGCAACACGTTAGGACGCGCCCACAGCGCGTCCACACCGCGCGGCCAACGCATCCAGGCGCGCCGGCAACACGTCCAACGCGCCGAGAAACGCTGGAGCAACGCCAATGGCGCGCCCACAACACGTCGATGGGACGTTCCCGACGCGCCGACAGAACGCTCGCATTTTGGGGGAAAAAAAGCCAACGTTAACCGACGTTGATCAACGTCCTGCCAGCGTTCCGCCTGCGCGCCGCCAACGCGTGTCGACGTGTTGCTAACGCGTCCGTAACGTGCCCGCCAACACGCTGCCGCGCGTTGCGGCCCGTCAAAAGTTTTGTGCAAGCACAAAACTTCGACGCGTCCCGACGCGCGCCGACGCGCGCCGACGTGTCCATTGACAAGTTGCTATGTACCGACGCGCCGGAAACGCGCCCGTAACGCGCCGTTAACGCGCCGGTAACGTACCGGACGTGTACCGACGTTTCGACCAAAAAGGCAACACGTCGACGCGCGTTGGTAGGAAACGTCGTAGTGTGACAGGGCCTTTAGATGCATTTTGTCGCATTCGCATTGGCATGCCGCATACCGCGTGTAAGGAATGTAGCCTTTAGCCTTGCACCTATAAGGGAGGGTGTCAGTCAATGTTATTGTGTACTATGGTGGGTCCAGTTAAGTTATTTGGATTTTTATATTTGCACATATTAAAGTCTAATGACTTTGACGTTCTGTCTTTTTTTTAATGGACACATATATATTAGTTTTACACTTATATTCAATTTTAATTAATTCTGCCATGTTTTATAGAGAAATATATATTAGGTTGATACTTATAATGTACTTAATGTATTTCTAATAACATTTTAATTCATTCTGCCATGTTTTATTGACAGATATATACTAGGTTGACACTTAATGTACTTAATGTATTTCTAATTACATTTTAATTCATTCGGCCATGTTTTAAATTATAGACAAATATATATTAGCTTGATACTTCAAATCTATTAATTTTACTTCTCTTAACTTTTTTTAACTTTTAAACAGTTAATTACTTCAAATCTATTAATTTTACTTCCCTTAACTTTTAATAACTTTTAAACAGTTAATTTTGCTGATATTTCAAGATGAACATATCTTGGCATACCTGTCCATATGCTGGATAGAATAGACTTCAGCGGTAACAGGTTCTACTGAATAGACTTAGGATCCGCTTCTATGCAGCATCAAATCCTTAACAATTGCATCAAAATCTAAGTTCAATATATATGATCAAATCTAGGAAATTGTTTTAGATTTGCAAATTTGATGCTTTCGTCTGATTATTATGATTATTAACTGATTCTACCTATCTAAATAAAAATCATTTTTGGTCATCTTGTTCGCTGAAGAAGGTTGTCCTGTTTCTAACAATAATATTCTCTTCCATCTACAACTGTATATGCGAGATCACTTTAATCTTCTTCCACTACCAGGCAATAACATCATCATTACTCATTTCTTCTTCTGTGTTTTCTATGTTTCCCTTCTTTAATTGGTTCGGGGCTGTTGGAGTTTAACGTCCTGGCAACATCAAAGGTCATATCAGGACGGGTCCCTTCTTTAAGAATAAACGTAAATTTCTCCCAATCCTTCTTTCTCGTCTTCGCTTTTTCTATCAATATTATATTTCCTTTGCTTCATCTCTTCATTTTTCTCTTCTACTTCTTCTTCTTCTTCTTCTTCTTCTCCTTCTTGTTGTTCTTCTTCCCCTTTTCTTGTTCTTGCCCTTCTTTTCCTTCTTTTCCTTCTCCCTCTTCTTCTCTTCCGCTTCTTCCTCTTCTAACCAGTGAGTACACACTGTCACAAGTCAGTACCCGTCCTGATATGACCTTAGATATTGCCAACCAGCAGACAACCAATATTTGATTCTGCAACAGTATGTCTATATGTAAATTATAACTCCCCCAGATTCAAAGAAATCAGAGCATGCCTGGTGAGGGTGGGTGCGGGCTTAGAGGGGGTGAGGGTATCCAGCAATCATTCCAAGCGAGGGCGGTCAGTTGGTTGTTTGAGTTTTACGTCCTGGCAACATCTAAGGTCATAACATGGTAGATTCTGTCATGGGGGTGATGACAATGGGAAACATTGCGCCTAGAGCGCGACTCGAACCCACATCTCTTTGCATTCCAGACCAGTGTGCTAACCATTACACCACCTAGGCTCCCTGATATCATCATACTACCCACGCCTACCTGTCTATGCGGCTCCTTGCCTGAGAGGTCAGTGTAGACAATTACGCTCGTCCCCCTGGAATTGTAAGTATTTGAATGCTTACAAGTACATACATATAGGCAATGCACTTACATATACATACACAGGGTAGGTTCAACAACTATAGAGTGTGTAGCTTGTATAGCATCATGATCACGGCAACAAGTGCTGTGGGGGGTGATGAAAATGGGAAATATTGCGCCTAGAGCGGGACTCGAACCCACATCTCTTTGCATTCCAGGCCAGTGTTCTAACCATTACACAGCATAGGCTCCCTGATATCACCATACTACCCATGGTAACCTCTCTATGCGACACATGTACTTATAGTTTATTGGTGTACAGTATATCAAATACATACATAAACAACATATGTCATCATATGCCCCTCTTTTCACAGTATCTATTATGCCAGTAACCTGTATAAATATGCAATTTCCTTGTACACACGATGTAACATTAGTGCGTAATTAACCGGGTGTAGCATTATAATAGATTATACATTGATGTGAACAGGTGAAGAACAATCCCCCACACACTTTGATGTTCCTTTCAATTATAGAAACACTATTGAAAATACACACTATTCCTTTAAGTTAAAAATATTTACAACACATTCACTTCTTTGGATAAAATGGCAAGTGGAGTGTGTTGTGAGACAGTAAGAGTAGCAAATTATTAATCATACCAACGACTGGGACAGACGTCAGTGGCCCAAGTTGCTTTGAATTTTTAGTCCATATTTCAAAGAATGCATTTCCTTTCATGATTGGTGAGTTTCGCGTGCTCTACAACCATCACATCCTTAAACTAGAGATATTTATCTATTGTGAGCTGTGCGATTGCTTCATGGTCTGTGTTAATAACACATTTATTTACCCTGGCTTAAAGCTGCATAGTCCGATGAAATATAAAAATTTCAAAACCAAACCAATTATCTAGATTTGATTTTACATATCTAACTTAGATCATCATCATGCTGTCGGTCACGATGCGACAAAGACTGCTTTCATTACTTGACTGCCGCTCTCCATTTAGCTCTCTGCTGTGAGAGTGATGTCCATGAGTCAGTCTTAATGTACATTTCATGAAAGCTACCTGCAAAAGTGTTGAAGTGCTGCTTGCTTTTGCAAGTTACCAGCGGCACTCTCTCAGGGAGCAAATAGAGGTTTCACACCGGCAAGAACATGTCAAGACAGGCGCAAAACTATTTGTCCCTGCAGTGGCTGGTCGGGAGATTTGGGAGTTCCATACATCAACCGCCTTTAATGCTGCCACAATGACATGGTTTTCTGTTTAGGGTTTGCTCCCTTAGCCTTCGGTTCTGTCAAGAACCTGTACCACAAGGCAGTGGATTACAACTCTGCAGGGCAGGGGCATCAAACTCCCTGAGGTATTGCAATACCTGCAATACCTGCATACACAAACTAACTTAGATACTTATGCACTTATTAAGCATTCATTTCTGCGTAGAAGGCAGTACTGAGTCAATTTAACAGAACCTGTTACTGCAGAAGTATATGGTGTCAGTGTTTTGGCAAGCTTGCCAAAACTAATTTTCCATGTTTGCACTCAAAATATCTCAAAAGTTTACCATTTAAAATAAAAGTAACTTTGAACTAATGTAAAGTAAATACTAGTGATCGATCTAATATATATTTATCTCAGAAAAAATACAGAAATTCAAAACCATCGGACTATGCAACTTTAAGCACATTCTAGATATTTACAAGAATATATATATATATACATATATATATATGTATATATATATATATATATATATACATACAGCAAAACCTCTCTAACCGACCACCTCCATAAATCGACCACTCCCTATATCGATCGCTTTATTTGGATCCCAAATGATCGCCCAGACAATACCATTGTAATGGGGAAAAAACCTCCCTAAACCGACCACCTCCTTAAATGGACAATTTATAGTCGATCCCATGGTGGGTCGATTTAGCGAGGTGTGAATCTACAACCTCCTGCCAGCCAGTACTCTGACTTTATTGAGCAATCCTACCCAGTTGGTTGGTTGTTGGAGTTTTATGTCCTGGCAACATGGAAGGTCATATCACAATGGCTACCGACTTCTGACAGTGCACACTCATGGCAACTTTCTATTGCTGCCCCACTGGGCGACCATACCACCAGCACCATGACCTGATATCCCACTCAGTCACATTATCCTGACACTTGGCCAACCAGTTCTTGCCCTATCCTAGTAATGCCAAGCGCCACCCTGCCCGGTCAGTAACATTTCTATATTTGTTTAACTAATTATATTCCTCGTGGTCTCACCTCAGTCTCTTGGGGGTAAAGTTCCGACAAGATGGGTATTCAAAGTTTCGCTGGTCCCTCAGGGAGGACTGAAAGCTGAGACCCAGCACGCCGGGGCACAGCTACAGTTTACACACCGGAAGTTGGGGGTTGGTGCTTCTCTCAGTCATATCCCTCACAATAGACACTATACTTCAAACTCACTTTGCACCTACAAGTATTTGCTTCTGTGATACTCAACGCCTCGTAGTGCGAGTAGAATTACTGTTAGATATTAGTTTCTAATTAAATTGCAGATACTTGTACTGGCAAATATTTGACCTAAGATAAAACATGACTTGCAGTCCCACGGTATATATGTGTCTTGGCCACCTAGCGGACTATTGACTACATCACGGTTCCGACTGCGCATTCGCTTAAAACGGCCTTGGGAGCAAAGCAAAGGAGTACGCCCATTGAGTTTGCCAATACGCGTAGGGCAAACCTGGCATTTTATTCAAAATAACTAGAAATACATTACAATTTGGCATAAACATGGACGGAAGGATTCAATATAATAATATAATGAATATGTTTCAGACACAAATCTCCATAAAGCATAGAATATAAATAAAAACATGAATAAAATTTAAAAAACTGACTCTGCTTATGGCTCTAACACTAGTCTGAGTGCCTAGATTTGTCGAAATCTAAATGCACATGGCATAAGATGTGCTGGTTATATTGATGTAAATGCAATGCTGGTTAAAAGATTAATATCTTAATTTATTATCTTTTTTTTTTAGTTGGTATTCTATGTTTCAAACAAGAGCAGAGATGAGCTGAAACTATCATATTTCATAGCTGCACCCAGTGTATTAGCATGTGCCATGTGCTTCTCGCGGGTTTGTTTTGCTCTGATGCATCCCACAATGCACCTCGCTGCTGGAACCGTGACGTATATTGGACTTTTTCATTCTACTGCTCCTTGCCCTATCCACAATGATGCTGAGCTAGGTAGTGACATGCATAAAGAATAATATTATGTTATACCATTGGTTTGATTCGGCTGGGATTCGAACCAAGGCTTCACATGGGAAGACCGGACGGGATGGCTGAATGAGTTGAGCATCCGTCTGCTGTTTTGGGAGATCTGGGGATCCGAACCCATGGGTTCGTTGGTTCAAACCCTGGTCGAGTGAAACCGATGACTTAAAAATTGATACTTGTCGCTTCCTAGCCTGGCGCTCTGCATTAATAGGATAGGACAAGGACTGGTTGGCTCAGTATCAGGATAATGTGACTGAGTGGGATATCAGGTCATGCTGCTGGCAGCCTGGTCTCCCAGTGGGGCAACACTATAAAGTCACCATGAGTGCACACTGTCACAAGTCAGTACCTGTCCTGATATGACCTTATATGTTGCTAGGACGGAAAACAACATCAAACAAACAAATCACTGAGGAAGTGGGCACTCAACCCATTACATACCTATATAGACTAAAAACCTCTCGAAATCGACCAACCATGGGACGGACTTTAAATGGTCCATTTAGGGAGGTGGTCGGTTTAGGGAGTTTTCTTTATCTTTACAATGTTATTGCATGGGAGATTGTTTGGGATCCAAATAAAGCGATCGATATAGGGGAGTGGTCTATCTGTGGAGGTGGTCGGTTAGAGAGGCTTTACTGTATTTACTTTGTCAACCCAGGTAGATTTTGAAATAATTCCTGTTTTGTGAAATATGAACTTTGGCATATTGCCTAAATCAAATGAAACACGGTATAACGGCCAATCAGCAAATTGCCCGTACAAAGTTCTAGAAAAAAAGATTAAAGTTGGTTTTGATGTGCTATTTTGAGGTGATTTGCATTGATGAAAATGACTAATTTATCCTCGCTACCCAGAACGATTTGTCAGCTTCTCTACTTAATCACAACCGATTAGCGTTGGAGCTGTTGTTCTTTCATCTTGCCGCATATTGGTGGTGAAGTGCTTTACTAACATTTTGAGTATAAATCATCGACGTGGATTACTAAATTAAATATGCGGGAGTTATCACAAATCTATGCTTCAGAATGTATTTGCATTCTTGATACGATGGCATATGTATGGTTAATATATATATATATATATATATATATATATATATATATATATATATATATATATATGCATATATCAAGTACAACATACATATATGAGACTGTCTCAGAAGGTGCTATTACTGCTAAGCAATATGGGACAAAACTGTGTCCATTGTAACGATCAACATCCTATCTGCTACTGCATTTGCTCAGGATAAACTGATTTGTTTTTTACATGGTGTTTCATTAATCCCAATAGAAATTAGAATGCATATTGATTTGAAGCAAATTTCCTTGTGTTTTCAGAATAACCATTTCTGTGCTGTTTTGTGTCAATCGTTACAATGGACCCCCAAAAAAGAGTTATCATCTTTTGAGACAGGCTTATATATGCATATATCAAGTACCATATATATATATATATATATATATATATATGTATATATATATATTCCAAGTACCATATATATAGTATGTACTACATGTATATATAATGCTTGATATGTACATATATATAGAGTAAAACCTCTTTAAAGCGACCGACAATGTGACCGACTTTAAATGGTCCATTTAGGGAGGTTGTCGGTTTAGGGAGTTTTGTTCATCATTACAATGTATTGGCGATCGTCTGGGTCCAAATAAAGCGATCGATATTGAGGAATGGACGATCTGTGGAGGTGATCAGATAGAGAGATTTTACTGTACTCTTATTTTGCTGGGCATCAAACAACAAAAATGCATCCACAATGAAATACAGTAAAACCTCTCTAAATCGATCGACCATGCGACCGACTTGAAGTGGTTCATTTAGGGAGGTGGTCGCTTTATGGAGTTAGAACATCCTTGCAATGGTATTGTATGTTGGGACCCAAATAAAGCGATCGATATAGGGGAGTGGTCGATCTGTGGATGTGGTCGGTAAGAGAGGTTTTACTGTCGTTTTTTCGTTCCATTTCTAGTAGAGTAGACCCCATCCACACACACCCCACACCCCGCCCTCCTTAACACCCCCTCCCCCACACACGCACACCCTCACACCGTTCCCTCCCTCCTCCATCAAGCTCTGTCCGGGCACTGCAGGGGGCACGGGCACTGTCCTCCGCACGTGCGAGATGGCCATTCTACAAGTCAATTAGTCGGCAGGACAGGATCGTTCCAACGTCATTAAGATGATCAATCTTCCCACCTGATTCACTCACTTCTCCAGAGAGGGCGCCTCGGTCATTCATCTCCCCGACCAGATTGGCAAAAAAAGTATTCCTTAATTTAAAAAAATGGTTTATGTGCATGAAAGCTTTGCTCATCTCTCTCTATTTTCACATGTATTTTTCATCTATATATTTTGTCTGCCACTGACAGAACGCAGGGAGGTTGTAGTGAGGTTGGATGCCAGCTGGGGCATCAGGAATAAGATAATTTCTATGTCGGTACTCTCAGTAATTTATATTCGCATAAGTTTATATATATACATATATATAAAAAAAATTAAAATGTATATAATAACCTATGCGAATATAAATTACTGGGAGGACATGTTTTATGTATATACAGTAAAACCTCTCTAAAACGACCGACCATGGGACCAACTTTGAGTGGTCCATTTAGGGAAGTGGTCGGTTTAGGGAAATACAATATGGTTCCAATGGCATTGTTGGGACCCAAATAAAGCAATCGATATAGGGGAGTGGTCGATCTATGGCGGTGGTCGGGTTAGAGAGGTCTTACTGTACATGTATATATATATATGTATATATGTATATATAGGAACTTATGCAAATATAATAAATTACTGAGAGTACATATTATATATATATAAACAGTTGTCCCCTGGAAACAGAATAACAAAAGACAGGAGTGGTGAGAGGGAGCGGTAGTGGTAGTGACCAGGCGCAGCTGGTATCATGCAGTCATGAGCTGCTCACAGGTGGCAGTGCAGTGGAGAATGAAGGAACTAACCTAGTCCTATGGGGTTGGTAGTACTAGCTCAATGACATTAGGGTATAGAGTAAGTAAAGGGAGAGAACTGCTAGGGGGTAGTGTCCTTGTTTATATTCCCATAATAGATTATAGAACACATAAGAACTTATGTGAATATAAATTACTGGGACAACCAAAATATATTCATATAAATATATATATAATCGGATAAGTTCTTATATATATAAACTATGTACTCCCAGTAATATATATATATATATATATATATATATATAGATCACATGCATATGTAACCGGACATGGTTAAGAACACTGATTGGCTTCCCGTGCGGGAGATTATGTCAAACCAATGACTTACAAAATTGATACTTATCACTCTCTGACCTAGTACACAACGTTAACAGGATAGCTCAATGACTACTTTACTGAGCATCAGAATAATACAACTGGATAGGATATCGGGTCATGGCCTGGTCTTTCAATGGGGGCAGCTCTATAAAGTCACCCCGATCGTACAATGTTGCAAGTCGGGTCAATCCTCATCATCATCATCATCACGCTGTCGGTTGCGATGCGACAAAGACTGCTTTCATTACTTGACTGTCGCTCTCCATTTCAATTTCATGAAAGCTGCCTGCAAAAGTGTTGAAGTGCTGCTGGCTTTTGCAAGTTACCAGTGGCACACTCTCGGGGAGCAAATAGAGGTTTCACACCGGCAAGAACATATCAAGACAGGCACAAAACTATTTGTCCCTGCAGTGGCTGGTCGGGAGATGTTAGAAGTTCCATACATCAACCGCCCTTTGGCTGCCATAGTGACATGGTTTTCTGTTTAGGGTTTGCTCCTTTAGCCTTCGGTTCTGTCAAGAACCTGTACCACAAGGCAGTGGTTTACAACTCTGCAGGGCAGGGGCGTTAAACTCCCAATATCCTGATATGACCTTAGATATTGCTAGGATGCAAGAGCCCTAAAATCAAGCGTATGCACATATGTATGCACAGTGGTACCAGTATTTTCACATCTGGTAATAAGACAGTGCCTAGTGGTTCTTCTGTGTGTCTGCTACATAATGGTTCTACTGGTAAACAATGACAACTTGCCAGTTACTGGGGGCATCCCCCTCCCCCCCATTTGAGTAGTACACCTCAGTTTCCCCTTCTCCTTCAATGGGGAATCTTTCTGGTGGTTGGCAGGAGTTAGTCCTCATCACCCTATCTTAAATACGTTGCACTTCTCCTCTATTGACCACATGTGTGTATAAATTATAACTGTATTACTATAGCAGTATATATATATATTCACAAAATTAATACATATATATCATATATATATATCTTCATATATATATATGAAGAATTCAGGGCAAAACCCTGTAAAAGCCAATCCAAAAATGTAATTAAAATAACAGATTTTGACCTGAAAATATTGTTAAGTCTAACTAATTCCACTTTTGTTGTGATGACATGATTATGGACCAATGACCAAACAAGTAGGAAAGTAAAAAAAAAGAAGGTTTTTGGACGTTTGATTCCAATTTTTATCCCAACTTTTGGATTGGCGTTTATCGGGTTTTGCGCCTGAACTCTTCATACACACAAACATATATATATATATATATATATATATATATGTGTGTGTGTGTAGGAGAGGTGTGGTGAATCCACAGTGAACGGCAGCCCGTAAGTAGAGCCTGATGGATCGAGTCAATTGATGTCAATGCGGCCGGTCAGTAAGCACAAAGTGGGGTGTTTAATCTTTGAAGACTTTTAATGGTTTCGTCGACTGGGGACCGGATGGTCAGTCCTCCCCGCAGCGAAAGAATGCTCCCAGAGCAGTGCTGGGCATCAGTCTACATCCGGGGACCCCTGTGCTACGCAACCCACGGTTATCCTGGTTCTCGAGGCTTTTTTTCCTTTTGGTACATTAGTTGATTAAGCAACATATAATATAATATTTCAGTTGCGGACAATTGGTCTTCCTCATTCAACTGCTCATTGCCCTATCCTAGTAATGTCGAGCGCCAGGCTATGTAGCGACAAGTATCAATTTATAAGTCATTGGTTTGACTTGGCCAGGGTTCAAACTTGGGAGTTCGAATCCCATGACCTACCAGTACAGGAGGCGGACGCTCAACTCATTTGGCCATCCCGTCTGGCCTTTCTTTTGTCACATATACCACCAAAGGTTGGTAGGCAGGCATTGGCTGGCAATGATCAGGGCAAGATTTGAAATATAACGCTAAAGCCTTTTTAAATGGAATATGCTGGCCGTCTCGCTAGAGCGCATGCCTCCCGTGCGCAAGGTCGGGAGTTTACAATTCCAGGTCGAGTCAAACCAATGACATTAAACTTTAAACACCAAGCCATCATTTTCATAACCTTACTAAATCTCATATTGAAAAACCCCCGTGTAAAAATAATGTTAAAAGAAATAAAAGGAAGTTTTTCCCATTGAGAACTCCCGAGATAAAATGAAGATGTGTGTGGGGTGGGGTGACGGTTGGGGGTTACTGAATACATGATGTGTGGCAGTTCATTCAAAGCCAATCGTGATAAGTGAGGATGAATTAATTTGAGGTCCATCCATTTGGAATCCCATCTGTATCACTCGCCTTCTGTGACGTCACCCTCCTCGTCTCACGTCCCGCCTCCCAGCCCCAGCCCCCCCCCCCCCCCCGCACACACTTACACCCCCCCCCCCCCCAGCCTCCTCCCACCGCAGCGCTGTGAGACCGGGCGCGGTGGCCGGATCGGCAGAGCGCGGGCCTCCTGTGCGGGAGATCAGGAGTTCAGTTCCTGGTCGAGTCAAACCGATGACTTATAAAATTGATACTTTTCGCTTCCTAGCTTGGCACTCAGCATTAATAGAATAGGGTAAGGACTGGTTAGCTCAGTGTCAGGATAATGTGACTGAGTGGGATATCGTTGGGTCATGGTGCTTGCGGCCTGATTTCGGAGTGGGACAGCACTGTAAAGTCACCATGAGTGAGGCACTGTCACAAGTCGGTACCACTCCTGATATGACCTTAGATGTTGCCCGTATGTAAAACTCCAACAACCAATAATGATAACGTGTAAAAAATTAACCCTTTCGGTCAGACATGCCGTTGGCGTTGTAGATGTCTGTCTTCGATGTTGTGTCGGTATTGTCTATAAATTCGGAGGAAGGAAACCAACACAGGTGTGGGAGAGAAGGAGGTTCATTAGGCAACGAGAGGTCAATTCAATCAGCATCTTCCTCGTCGAGGGAGGGTGTCTGGCCGATGACCTGTACCTGGGGAAGCGACAAGTATCAATTTTAAAGTTATTGCTTTGACTCGATCAGGGTTCGAACCCACACACCCATGGGTTTGGATCCCCCGATCTCCCAAAACTGGAGTGGGACGCTCAACTCACTCGGCCATCCCATCTGGTTGTTAACAGGCTAAGGGGGGGAGGTGCTGTGCTCGCGTAGTGTTCGTCTTGTCCGCTTGGTGGCGCGGCGGGTACCTGGCTTCCTTCCCCAAATCAACCACAATTCGGGAATTATGCGCCAATTCTCTCATTTAGTTTCAATCTGGAGTTGGCATTTCCGGTTAAAGTTAGTTCTCAGTTGTTTGTTGCGGCTTTACATCCTGGCAACATATAAGGTCATATCAGGATGGGTACCAACTTGTGACAGTGCATACTCATGGCAACTTAATAGTGCTGCCCCACTGGAAGAGCAGGCCACCAGCACCATGACCTGATATCCCACTCAGTCACATTATCCTGACACTGAACAAACCAGTCTTTGCCCTATCATAATAATGCCCAACACCTGGATAGGAAGCAACAAGTATAAATTGTTAAGTCATTGTTTTGACTCAGCAAGGGTTTGACCTGTGAGTTTGAATCCCACGATCTACCAACACGGGAGACAGATGCTCAACTCATTCGGCCATCCCGCCTGGTCTCCCGTTAGAGAGAATGGTCTGGATCAGAGCCTGATCTCGTCTCCCTTGAACTTGAAGTGTAAGGTGTAACTGTTTACGTCGCACATACACACCCACCCTCCACACCCTCTTTGTACATCACGCGAACCCTTAACAACTGCACCTGACAGATAGCCCCGCTTACTAATAAATCAACGTCTAATCTCGTGAAGAGGAGGAAACAAAATGTAGAACTTATGATGAAACTGGAGATGGCGTGGTATTTAATTAAAGATGCATAGTCCGATCGATTTTGAGTTTCTGTCCTTTTCTGTCATTTTCTGAGATAAAAATATTGTGCTATATAATATATTACATGAATATAAAGGGGCGGAGTTCATATCCTATCCGGTTTTATGGAACCTTAATTAATTCCTCGCTATTTATTATGTACGTCTTATTTATTTGTTGTGATATTTGCTGCGGGCCGGTGTTGCAGTTTCCACGGCACACCAGTTTGCGAGGGACACATCGCTTTTGCGCATGCATCAAAATCGAACAGCATCGTCACTAACCTTATAAATTGAATATAATGTTTTTGGTAAACATGTTTTCTATATGTGTAACAAGCGATTTGTTTCTAGGGGGTGTGGTTTTTAGAGATATTTCACTTTTTCTGTATTTTGTGTATGCAGATTGCTCACGACCATTGACAATGCCTTGAGTTTGACTACTTGTTCTGCATGAAGATCACTCACGGCCATTGACAATGCATTTGAATGGATCTGTCCCTCGCAAACTGGTGTGCGCGGAAACTGCAACATCGGAATCCGCTCCGCCTGGCTAGTGCCACTTCCGCCATCGCGCGTCACGATCACATGAGCTCCGAATTTTTTATTTTAATAAATTAAGTGCTGCGGCTTGGTTAGTAAATAAAGTAAAGTTGCTGTGGGCTAATTGTTATCTCATTGTGAATATTTGTGGAAATGTTGCCCGGATTGTTAGTATCACATACCCCAGTGAAGTACCCTTTCAAGCCCTATCTAGACTTAGATCTCCCATAACAAATGTATCCCCGCCTCCCACTCCCCTCCCCCCACTACCCGTCCCCCTCCCCCTGCTCATCCTCCACCATCACCCCACCCCACCCCCACACACAACCCCACACTGAGGTGCCAGTGTTATCAGATATTGCAACGCGAATCTTGTCGCAGTCTTAATCTATAAACCTACTAGCTAGGTGGGCGTTACACAAAACAAAACGACACCCTCCCCCCGCCCCCCGCCCATCTCCCCTCCCCAGCGAAAATTCAACACGCTTATAGCTAGGATTCCTTACACGCGGTAGTAGGCATGCGAATGCGAATGCGAATGCGAATGCGGCATAGGGCATGCGAACGGGTTGGGTCCTTTCACCCACACCCACACCCACACCCACACCCAGACATAGTGTCAGATTTCTCTACCACTGTTTTCTATGGCAAACGCAGCAGCATTTGCATTTGCATGCCGCACAGATGGCTACATGGACCGATTCAGTTGCCGCATTCACATTCGCATTCGCATTCGCACTCGCATTCGCATTCACATTCGCAATCGGATGCATGGAATCACCCCCATTGACTTCGATGCTTTTTGATTTTTTGCCGCATTGGCATTCGCATTCGCATGCCGCATACCGTTACATAGTCCGATGCTTTTGAGTTTCTGTCATTTTCTGAAATAAATATATTAAGATTAGGATGATTATTATATTTATAACATGCCTTACTAATTTGATGTAACTTTTATTTTAAATGCCTATTTTAACAAAAATAGATATTCGAAATGCAAACGTGTCAAATTAATTTGGGCAAGCACGTCACAACTCTGACACCATAGGATTCTGCAGTATCAGGTTCTATTAAATTGACTTAATATTCCCTTCTATGTGGTGCAAATGTTTAATAAGCTCTCCAGTATCTAAGCTAGATATGTACGGTCAAATCTAGATAATTATTTTGGTATTCAAAATTTGATGTTCTCATCGGACTATGCAGCTTTAGGCGACAATAAAACTCAAACCTTTTTTGGTAACTGAACGCACACACTAGATGACAACCCGCCAGTGCTGCCATTTATGTTCGTTTTGTTTCATGTCAGATTTTGCTGAAATAATGTTCATGGTGTATCTTACACCCCTATCACACCAAACTAGTTCTCAAAACATCCTACCACGTTTTAGAACGGGCTGTGGTCGGGGTAAGTCGTGGCTGCAAGAAAAGTTTGGGCATGCTCAAAGTTCTGGAGCACAATTCCGTTCTAGTCCGTCAATTCCATTCGTAAATAGACCATAAAAAGTTGCTACTATGTCCATTCCGTTTGCACACAGTTTGAGTCCGTTCAGCAACATTTTCAAGAACGTAGTGGGAACTAGTTTGGTGTGATGGGGGTATTAGGGTGTGTATGAATAACGTTCACGTCACACATTAATTTGGTCAGGTGTTGGTGGCAGTGAACGACAAACCGTTTGTATGACACGCGCGGGTAAATGGGTGGAGGTAGGCCAGGGGGAAGAGGGGGGGGGGGGGGGGGGGGGGGGAGGAGAGGGCGGGTGGAGGGAAGTCTCTATTCAAGTACGGCGATAATAGGGGTTCCACTCTGAATTATCGCTCATCTGTTTAGGCCTAGACTATACCGTCAGTCTATGTGTGATGTAGGCGTGAGGCTTATCGTGTCCATGAAGGAGCGACTGGATTGGCCAGCTTGTAGCCATGCAAGAAGGCATTAAGAAGGAATTGCTGTTAATATATATATATAAATGTATGTATATATATATATATATATATATATATATATATACATATATATATATATATATATATATATACATATATATATATATATATATATATATATATATATATGTGATGTAGAAGCATCATACGCATGTAATTGATCGGAAGCTTTCACTCCTTATTATTATCCTAAGTCATCTACTGTACTGCTGTTACTATTAATTGTTCAAGGACTATGCAACTGGGCCGATTGTGGGCCTGTCTGCAAACCTGGTAACTTGTCTGGCCATGGTCAGTCACTCTGCGCATGATATCTGTATATATATGTATATTGTTTTTAAATTTTGCAGGGGCAGGCGTATGACTTCCGCAGCACTGTCTCGATGACAGGGCTGCTATAGACTACATCACCATTCCAGCAGCACGGTGCATTGTGGGATACTTCAGAGCAAAACAAACCCGCAAGAAGAACATGGCACATGCTAATACACTGGGCGCAGCTATAAAATGTGCTAGTTTCAGCTCATCTCAGCTCTTGTTTGAAACATAGAATACCAACTAAAAATATATATATAATAAATTAAGATGTTAATGTTGTATCCAGTATTGCATTTACATCAATATAATCAGCACATCTTATGCCATGTGCATTTAGATTTAGACAAATCTGGGCACTCAGATTAGTGTTAGAGCCATAGCCAGAGTCAGTTTTACTTATTTTATTAATGTTTTTATTTATATCTTATGGTTAATGACATATGTAGAACTAGAAAATTAGTAGGATTAATCAGATATTGGTTTTATATTTCTCTGAAACAAGAGTATTTTGACACATTTGGCATTTTAATATTTAGAACAAGAATTAATAATAGTGATGTGGATATCACTGATTGTTTTGTGTGGAATTGTATATTTCTTAGCTCAAAATGTTTAACTATGGCTAGTTTTGTTTTAGCTATATTCATCAGATCATTATATTGCATGTGTGCATACATGTTTAGGCCAAACTGTTATGTATTTCTAGTCATTTTGAATCAAATCGAAGTTTTCCCCTAAGCGTATCGACAAACTAAATGGCCATTCGCATTTGCTTTGCTGCCAAGGCCGTTTTCAGTGCATGCGTAGTCGGAACCGTGATCCCGTCTATTGCTAAACAACCCATTAGAAAAAAGTGTTAGAAGGCTGGGCTATAAACAAAATTGCCACATGGTTTTGAAATCTAATATGGTAAATATAGCTGTCAAATACTTGTATTTCGTAGCCCGCTAAGTTTGGGCTGAATAATTTATAAAATCATGTAGATTAATACATTTTAAAGTCCAATCGAGACCTTTCTGTGGTCGCCATCTTGGGATTTTGCAACCAGTGTTGTTGGGTGATGAACATGGGAAATAGTGATATTAGACTAGACCGGGATTCAAACCCACACTTCTTGACTACTACTACTGGTACTACGCGCTAACAAGTAATACAGTACAACCCCGTTAAACCAAGCTCGGTTAAACCAAACGATCGGTTAATCCAAACTTTTTCGGCGGCCCGGCAAAATACTACCATTTATCATATAAAAAAGTTGGTAAAACCAAAGTCGGCTAAGCCAAAGTATCGGTTAATCCAAACAAAATTGTCAGCCCCAGGCCACTTACGGTACAGTTAAACCAAACTTTCATGTGGTGTTAAGGTCATCTGTGACTTTTTTATATGATAAATGGCAGTATTTTGCCGGGTAGCCAAACAAAGTTTGGATTAACCGATCATTTGATTTAACCGAGCTTGGTTTAGTGGGCTGAAACCATATATTACATTCATAATGCGCCAAAGTTGTTGCCAAAGCCAAGTCAAAGTCTAAGTCAAAGCTCGGTTAAACCAATGATCGGTTAATCCAAACAAATTTTTAGGGTCCCTTCAAGTTTGGTTTAACAGGGTTAAGGGCGCATTCCATATACGCGTAATGCGAATGCGAATGCGAATGCGACAAAAAATCGAAAAGCCTTGAAACCTATGAGGTACATTCCATACACGCGTAATGCGTAATGCAAATGCGAATGCGTCAGAAATTCATTATCCCGATCGCTCCATGTAGCGATCGGTGCGTAATGCGTAATGCGTAAAGGCCATGCGAATAGAAAAGCATCAGTCGCATTTGTCCATTGATATAAGGTTGGAGGAGGCGACTGATAATTACGGACAGCCTAGACAAGGCGCAACAAGGTGTTGAGAACAGAAAAGCATCAGTCGCATTTGTCCATTGATATGTATATATATAAAACATGTCTATATATGTAAAAATATGTGTACATATGTTAATATGTATACATATAATACATGTCTATACGTGTATATATATGTTCATATATGTATGTACATATATGTATGTACATATATTATTATATCTATGTATAAATATATGTACATATATGTATATATGTATGTACATATATTATTATATCTATGTATGAATATGTATATATATGTATAAGTTGCATTTGTAGAAGATAGGCAGCAAAGAGTCTTTTAAACCCTGTTACTACACGACCAAAGGCTAGCTAAATGCTAGCTAAATGACCAAAGGCTAGCCCCCATTCTTTCTCCCTGTATCTACAATGTCTGTACAAGGTGGTGCCTGTATCTACACTGTCTGTTAAATCAAAGCAAGGAATGAGAGAGGTTAGCTTCCTGTGTCCGGGGTCTGGGATGACCACTCCAGAAGCTCATTCCACATCTGACACAGCACACTACACAGCACAGCACACTACACATATTATCACATCCACTTACACGTTACAGTCCAAATTCTCTCTAAAGATGCCCCAGAGTGCAGTAAGCGATGAGAACTGTGAGAGGTTCATAGAGTTGGTGCGACGAAATGCCATCCTGTACGATCCTGCGTGTCCTGAACATAAAGATGCGCATAGACACTAATAAAGTCTGTACTAGACTACTAAATGACTGAAACATACAATCCTCCAAGCATTGTTTATCCCATCATTACTAACAACCTACTTACTCAAACTACTTCATGTAGTCAAAAAACACACCTGAGGTATTAACCTTTTAAGCATAACCCTATAAGCTAACCACACTCTATCTAACAGAATAAACAAACCATTCTACTAACACTCACTCCATCTCAAAATGTTAACTCCAACAACATGATAGTTTTGCAATTCACAACATAGTAGGCATACAAACCTATGAAGGAAAACTATGTACCTAACCACTCCGTAATGTAAAGGTCTAATCAATACACATGTATGTATCAAGTGTGTAGGAATACAACATATAACTGCTATTTTTGTATGTGAATTGTCAAACTATACCATACGTAAGCCTTTGAATGTTTGATATTGTTAGTTCAGCTGATTTGGGCTAGCTGCATATATTGTAAATAACTGTATTGTCACATGGCTGGAAGACCAGTGCCACGCGCTGACAAAAGACTTTATTCAATGAATAAACTATATTTACAACAAAAAAAACGGCTGTATAACTTGTGGGCGAGTATAGCGAGTGTGATGTCCAAAGACCACTCACCTTAAACATATAGCCAGTCGTTGTCATGGGCAAATGACACACCTCTGGTCAAACAAAACCTGGCCAGATCCGCCTCCACAAGGAACAGCACATCCCCAAACTGTTCTCTGGTTAAGCGGAAGTACTCTTTAAACTTCACACCATCAGAATGCAGTAGTAGTTCATTCACCAAATTATGGTACGCGCCATGTTCAGCCCTATGGTGTAGTAGGCTGTGAACCCACCACCGGTGTTTTCTTTTCTTAGTTTTCTTCTTCTTCTGCAGCAAATGGAAAGACAGTGACAGAATGACAGATAGAGAGACACATGTACTCAAGAAGTCTCCTACCTGAGTGAAAGACAGTGACAGAATGACAGATAGAGAGACACATGTACTTTTTATATACTTCACTGCATAACGCATAACGCTAACGCAATATGCATTACGCGTATATGGAATGCTGGCATTCGCATCACGCATAACGCGTAATGCATAACGCATTACGCATTACGCGTATATGGAATGCGCCCTTTATACTGCGTAGGCAAATACTGGACACGGTGGCCGAATCGGTAGATTACAAGCCTTCCGTGTGGGAGATCGGGAGTTCAATTCCCGTTCGAGTCAGACCAGTGACTTACAAAATTAATACTTGTCACTTCCTAGCTTGGTGCTCAGCATTAATAGGATAGGGCAAGGACCGATTAGCTCAGTGTCAGGATAATCTGACTGAGTGAAATATTAGGTCATTGTGCTGGCGATCTGATTTCATAGTGGGACAGAACTATTAAAAGTGTTGTGACAGTGCATACTCAAGGCGACTTATCAGTCGCATCATCCTGACACTGAGCTAACCAGTCCTTGCCCTATCCTATTAATGCGAAGCACCATGCTAGGAAGTGACAAGTATAAATTGTATAAGTCTTTGGCTTGACTCAACCGGGAACTAAACTCCCGATCTCCTACACGCAAGACCCGCACTCTACCGATTCAGCCACCGCAGCCGGTGTCTCTATGACCTTAGATGTTGCCAGGACGTAAAACTCCAACAACCAACAACCAACCAACCAGCAATTTAGGCGAAAGCCACCGGCGTCTTGTTAGTAGAACGCCGCCACGGTCAAAAAAATGAAACGGGAGATCTCCGGCGTCTTGTTTGTACAACGCCCCCACGGTCCGACAAATGAGGTGAAAGCCCTCGGCATCTCGTTAGTACATCTCCGGTCCGACAAATGAGGCAAGAGATCCCCGGCGTCTTGTTAGTACAACAGCCCCCACCGATCTGACAAATGAGATGGGAGATCTCCAGCGTCTTGTTAGTACAATGCCTTCACGGTCCAACAAATGAGACGCGATATCTCTGCCGTCTTGTGAGTACAACAACCCCACAGTGCTACAAATGAGACTGGAGATCTCTGCCATCTTGTTAGTACGACAACCCCACAGTCCGACAAATGAGATGGGAGATCTCTGGTGTCTTGTTTGTACAACAACCCCACAGTCCGACAAATGAGACGGGAGATCTCTGGTGTCTTGTTAGTACAATGCCCCCCCCCCCCCATGTCCGACAAATGAGATGGGAGATCTCCAGTGTCTTGTTAGTACAAAAACCCCACAGTCTGACAAATGATACGGGAGATCTCCGGTGTCTTGTTCGTACAACAACCCCACAGTCGGACAAATGAGACGGGAGATCTCCAGTGTCTTGTTAGTACAATAACCCCACAGTCCGACAAATGGGATGGGAGATCTCTGCTGTCTTGTTAGTACAACAACCCCACAGTCCGACAAATGAGATGGGAGATCTCCAGCATCTTGTTAGAACAACAATCCCACAGTCCGACAAATAAGACGGGAGATCTCCGGCGTCTTGTTGCTAAATGTTAATACAACCCCCCCAGAGTCCGACAAATAAGACGGGAGATCTGCGGCGACTGGTGTCGGGCCGACACGACCGGCTCGCCGATACCTGGTGTGGGTTACGTAACCGGATGCCTCACGCCGTTTGGATAAGTTTGTCTCAGAGGACGTCGGGGGACGCGGGAAGTGACGGCAAACAGAGGGGAGGCTAAGGAGACAGACTGAGACTAAGGAGACAGACTGACTGAAAGCAGAACGTCGGAGACAGTGGTCGGTAAATGGCTTAATAGATAGATAGATATCTCCCTCCCTCACAAATAGATAGATAGTCCCCTCCCTCACAGATAGATAGATAACCCCCCTCCCCCACCCCCGCCACCAACACCCTCCAACAAACCACCAACAACATGATAATTATGCAATTCACAACACAGTAGGCATACAAACCTGTGAGGGGAAACTATGCACCTAACCACTCCATAATATAAAGGCCTAATCAATACACATGTATATATCTAAGTATGTATGTATACAACATATAACTACTATTTTAAATGTGAACTGTCAAACTATACCATATGTAAGTCTTGGAATGATTAATATTGTTATTTCAGCTGATTTGAGCTATCTGCTGATGACAATATCAGACTACATATACATATAGTGTAAGTAACTGTACTGTCACATGGCTGGAAGACCAGTGTCACGGCGCTGACAAAAGACGTTATTCAATGAATAAACTATATTTACAACAACAAAAAACAAAAACAAACAAAAAAACCAACACCGTCCATCCGCCGGCACACACACACACTCCTAGTCTTGTCTTTAGTTCACTGCGACAACTCTCACCAATTATCGCTCAATCACATATTGGAGTACATGCCTTAGAAAGGCAGGCTTTGTGTTATCTTATTCTTTTTGTCTTTATTGGTGTTAAATAATTAAAACTACATGGTCCGCTGAGAGCTTCATATTTTCGAAATCAAAACAAATATCTACATCTTATTCTAAATCTGTAAGTTAGATAGATATTGGTGCACTTATTAAGCATTTGTTGTTGCATAGACGCAGAGAAGCCAACAGTGTTCAACCAAAAATAGGAAGATTTTAACATTTTATTAGGAAGATACATTTTTCTGTGGGAACACGCAGCATGACAATCGGACATACATATGTCATAATATGGTATAATCATACAATATGTAATATGTATATATAATAATACCCCCCAATGTGTATGTGTCGCTACCTTGTTGTGGTGGGAAGGCTTGTGTGCCTCCATGACCATGAGAGCTATACCGGCAGGGGCTAGCCCCCTGGCAGGTTTAACCAAGCCGCGCAGGACTCATGGTAGAGGACAGACTAAGAGCAACAACTGGTCCTCCAGGTTGGGGGTTGGGCGTGGGGCCAACAACCCCACCCCGGAAAAAGAACAATGTTACAGAATCACGAAAAAGGAACTCAAGGCCCAGGACCGGGAAAACTGGAGAGCCCTTGTTCGTGGCCTATGCCCAAAGTTGGGCGGTAGGCGACACGTTCATCTACGAAATGGCTGAGGAGGTGTTTGTGTGGATGGGCGCTGACACCTCAACGGGCGAAGAAGAAGAAGAATATATAATTATATTATATACTTTTTCATACAAGTCCCACCATGTATCCCACCATGTGTCTATGTGTCATTTTCTAGGTTCTGCTTGCCATCTTTAGCTGCTGATGTCTTTAAGCTGTTATTGAATTGCTGATTTTGCCTCTCATATTCGCTGGTTTTTTTTTTATGCGGGTGAAAGTGAAAATCGGGAGATTTGCACATGGAATCGTAATATCGGAAGAGAGTAGCCAAAATTGGAAGTCTTCTTACAAAATCGGAGCAGTTGGCATCTTTGTAGACGGCACAAACCCGGGTTGCCAGCGGCACTGAAACAGAATTAATTTAATAGAACCTATTACTGCTGAAACCTATGGTGTCAGCATGTTGATATTTCAAAGGTTTGCCATTTAAAATAAGTTATTTCAACCTAAAGTAAGGTACATAATACCAAAGACGCTATAATACTAAGTTGGCTCACTCCCTATCTCTCCCATCGTAATGTACATTTTGAAGTGCCACCTTGTGGTGGGTTTGATCAGCCCGGCTGCTGGTTGGTGTTTCACATGTAAACACATACAATTATATTATACATGAGATAGGTAAGTATGAATACACATCAATATGAAATTGCTATGAACAAATACACATCATCATCAGCATCATCATCATCACCATCATCACACATCTTTCACATTCATATATACATTTATACATATAATATAGCACCTGTTTAACCAAGAGAACAGCCAGCGCACCAAGCGGTGGGTTTGATCATTTTGATTACACAGTACAGGCTGAATGAGCCGTCTTAGTATCATCGGGTCTTTGATAATACCGAGTAGTAATAATGTATTTTTTCTCTCAAAATTTCAAAATTGGCAGAAACTCACCTCTCTCCCATCTCTTCCCCCTTCCCCTTATTCCACCCTCCCTATATCCTCCATCTCCCTTCCTATTCCACCACTCTCCTCTCTCCCATCCCTCTTCTCCCCCTCTCTCCCACTTCGCATTCTCCTATCTTCCTCCCTCTCTCGTCCCACTCTTCCCCTTCCTCCTCTTTCCCCTTCCCCCCCCTCTCTCCACACATCCCCTTGTTTCTTCTTCCCTCTCTCTCTTCCCACTCTCTTCTCTTTCTCCCTTTCTAGTCCCACTCTTCTCTTTCGTCATCTTTTCCCTTCCCCCTCCTTCTCTCTCCATCCACCCCACCCCCCCTTCTCCCCTCTCTCTCTCTCTCTCTCTCTTCCAATTCTCCTCTCTTCCTCCCTCGCTCGCTCGCCCCACTCTTGCCCTTCTCCCCCTCTTTCCCCTTCCCCAACTCTCTCTCCACCCCCTCTCCCCCTCTCCCTCTTTCTTTTCCTCTTTCCCCTCCCTCCCCCTCGTCCTAGTTTTCCTCAGTCTCTCTTCTACCTCCCTCCCCCCCATCCCCCACTCTCCTCCCCCCCTCTTTCTCCTCACTCTCCCCTCCCCCTCCCTCCTCCATCGCCCCATCCTCCACCACCTCCTCCTCCTTCCGCTTTCTCCTCACTCTCCCCTCCCCCTCCCTCCCCTCTCCCTCCCCCCTCATCACCCTCCCCATACCCCTACAGCTAGCCGCTATGGCGCTGCTGTGCCACATGTAGTTTATTTACACCACGATATAAAGGAAAGATGTTTCATCAGCATATACAATATAGGTTAGACAGCTGCGTGATCTATCCAAGTCTACACCAGGCCACACACAGGGTGAACCCAGACCGGTTTTACGGATTCCGAGGGACACCAGTTTGCCAGGGACACTTCCATTCAAAGGCATTGTCAACGGCCATGAGCAAATCTTCATACAGAAAAAATCAAATATCTCTAAAATTACACCACCTAGAAACAAACCGCTTCGTACACATATAGAAAACATCTTTACCATTAAGATTATATTAAATTGATAAGGTTAGGGTTCTTGATTTCTATTAATTTTGAATAAAACTAATGTTTTTCACTGCGCGTACCGTCCAACTCAAGGCATTGTCAATGTCCGTTAGCAATCTTCATACATACAATACAGGAAAAGTTAAATATCTCTAAAACGACAGCACCTAGAAACAAATCGTTTGGTACACCTATAGAAAACATCTTTACCAAAAACATTATATTAAATTTATAAGGTTAGTGACGATGCTGTTCGATTTTGACGCATGCGCAGAAGCAATGTATCCCTGGCAAAGTGGTGTCCCTGGGAAACCGCAACACCGGTCATGCGGGGTCTGTGCCTTCAAGGTCAAGGTGACGCGTGCATTGTCTTCCTGTTGTACTGTGCATGACCTTCAACTGGGTTTTGAATTATTTAATTAGTTACATGAGTCATCCACTTTAGACTTACCTAATTAGTCATCAGACTTTCAGCTGTTTCGGTGTTGAATTATCTAATTTGGTACATAACCTTCGACTTTGTTTCTGTGTATCTAATTATCCACATGACCTTTACCTTTGTTGAAGTGTTTAATTATCTAATTAGCCACATGATCTTCACCAGTATTGATGTGTTTAATTATCTAATAAACCACATGACCTTCACCTTTGCTGAAGCGTTTAATTATCTGATTAGCCAGATGACCTTCAACTGTGTTGAGGTGGTTAATTATCTAATTAGCCACATGACCTTCACCTGTGTTGATGTGTTTAATTATTTAATTAACCAGACGACCTTCACCTGTGTTGCAGTGGTTAATTATATAATTAAGCACTTGACCTTCACCTGTGTTGCTGTGTGTAATTACCTAATTAACCACACGACCTTCACCTGTGTTGAAGTGGTTAATTATATAATTAGCCACATGACCTTCACCTGTGTTGCTGTGTTTAATTATCTAATTAACCACACAGCCTTTACCTGTGGTGCACTGGTTAATTATGTAATTAACCACATGACCTTCACCTTTGTTGAAGTGTTAAATCATCTAATTAGCCACATGACCTTCACCCGTGTTGCAGTGTTAAATTATCTAATTAGCCACATTACCTCGCCTGTGTTGAAGCATTTAATTATCTAATTAACCACCTGACCTTTACATTCGTTGCGGTGTTTACTTATCTAATTAGCCACATGACGTTCACATGTGTTCCAGTGTTTAATTATCTTATTAACCACATATCTTTTTTCTGTCTTGTCATGGCTAAGTACATAATTATCAGCTGATTATCTAATTAGCTACATGACCATTACCTTTGTTGCAGTGTTTACTTATCTAATTAGCCACATGAACTTCACCTGTGTTCCAGTGTTTAATTATTTAATTAACCACCTGACCGTTACCTTCGTTGCTGTGTTTAATTATCTACTTAGCCACATGACCTTCACCTATGTTGCAGTGTTTAATTACCTAATTAACCACCTGACCTTTACCTTTGTTGTGGTGTTTAATTATCTACTTAGCCACATGACCTTCACATGTGTTCCAGTGTTTAATTATTTAAGTAGCCACATGCCCCTGACCTCTGTTCCAGTGCTGGATTATCTAATTAACTATATATGATTTTCACCTGTGTTGCCGAGCTAAATTACCTCATTGAATTCACGACCAGGACTATGCTTCCCAAATTAATAATGAAATTAATTACATGACATCCATGTGTTTTGCTATATTGAACCATCTAATTAACTGAGAGGTGACAGCTCATTTGTTTGTCCTCTCATAATCTATTCATAGAACACATGTATTTATACATATACAGTAAAACCTCTCTAACCGACCCCCTCCACAGATCGTCCACTCCCCTAAATCGATCCCTTTACTTGTGTCCCAAAAATACCATTATAATGATATTCTAACTCCCTAAACTGACCACCTCCCTAAATAGACCACTTACGGTCGGTCCTATGGTTGCTCGATTTAGAGAGGTTTAACTGTACAGCTATATATTTATGGTCTATAAAATGGGAGCATTTTGGATCTGCGCAACACTTCAGAGGTAACCTATGTTAAAATGTCTACAGTCACCCACAGGTAACCAGCGGCCCAAGCCCCGAACACATTACACGGTAATACAATAGTCAGACAGGTTTTGCTACCCATCCTTTCATAGCTTTATCGAGTGTATTTCCTGTCTGACGCCGCTTCTTTTCAGTCTCCTCTAGTCTGGTCCCTTATTTTGATTTATGTACGTTCTCACCCTCTTTGTCACATATCGGTATATGAGAGTGTCTCAAAAGGTGCTAAGCAATATGGGACAAAACTTTGTCCATTGTAATGATCAACATACTATCTGCTTATGCGTTTGCTGAGGATAAACTCCCCCTCTACACATGGTGTTTCATAATCCCAATAGAATACATATTGATTTGAAGCAAATGTCCTTGTGTTTTCAGTGTAACCGTTTCTGTGCTGTTTTGTGTCAATCGTTACAATGGACAAACAAAAACTGAGTGATCACCTTTTGAGACAGGCTCATATATAAAATTCAGTTATGCATGCACAGATAAATTATTTCCATTTCAGGTACAAATAGTTAGATAGATACAACTACAGTAAAACTTCTCTAAATTGACTGACCATGGGACGACTTTAAATGGTCCATTTAGGGAGGTGGTCGGCTTAGGGAGTTTATTTTAGCATTACAATGGTACTGTATAGGCGATCATTTGGGACTCAAAGAAGGCGATTGATATAGAGGAGTGGTCGATCTGTGGAGGTGGTTGGTTAGAGAGGATTCACTGTATAAGAAAAAATATACAGTAAAACCTCTCTAAACCGACCGACCTAGGGGTCAACTTTAAGTGGTCCATTTAGGGAGGTAGTCGGTTTAGTGAGTTAGAAGATGATTACAATAGTATTGTTGGGACCCAAGTAAACTAATCAATATAGGGGAGTGGTCGATCTACGGAGGTGCTCGGTTAGATAGGTTTGACTGTATATAGTCACTCAGCTTGTTTGTTGGGGGGTTTATATTTAAGCAATGGAGATGTTCATATCAGGACGCGTACTGACTTGTGACAATCCACACCCATAGTAGCTTTAGAGTACTGCCCCACTGGTACACCAGGCCACCCATGACCTGATATCCCACTCAGTCATATTATCCTGATACTGAACTGTTTTTACCATATCTTAGTAATGCTAAGTGCCAGGCTACGTAGCAATAAGTAATACTTTTAGAAGTAATTTGTTTAACTCAGCTCGTATTCGAACTCCCGACCTTCCGCACGGGAAGCCTGAATTCTTCTTACCAATTTGTATCGAACGAAAGTCAATATCATTTGGTGAAATCTTAAAGAAAAGACGAATTTGAAGCAGGTCAAGAACAATTCTTCATAATTACTATTGTCAAATTGCATCATATATTCTCATATTGAGGATGGTGCCGTTGTGTCTAGAGCAGGAATGGCTAGTGTCTTAACAGTTTGGCTATCTAAGCTCCTGATGCAATCACCCTGTACATACGTATGCATTAAACAACTTATGGAAATAAACCATTTAAAAGACTTACAATTTCGTGGTGTCCTCTGTGGCCGAGTGGTTAGAGTGTGACTTTTTTCTAGGTCGGACTCCTAATCTGAAGGTTGGCGGTTCGTTCCCCCATGCCCCACCTCTAGCAATTTGGATTTCCACCGATGTGTATAACTTACACCATCATCAAAGGCCAGTTGCTCTCATACCATGTCTATGTGGTGTGGGAGGTTAAAAATCCCTTCGGTCGATAAAGGTGTAGGGTCGGGCTTTCTATCAATGAACTATCTAATGGTGAAAACAAGTCTATTCAGACTTATCCATGAGAAGCAGTATAAATCTTCAAGGGGGATGAGTGTAGTTGTCTGCACTGACCTCTCAGACAAGGAGCCACATAGACAGGTAGATATAGATAGTGTTATGGTTAGCACACTATTCCTGGGATGAGAAGAAGTATGGTTCGAATCTGCTCAAGGTGCACTGTTTCCCATTTTCATCACCTGCAGGATATATATTCTGTATGAGAATTATACAAGTATAATAACCCGGAATATCCCTCTTCTTGCTCATCGGTCACTCGGCCCCAGGGACTGTGGGAGTCTCTCATAGTCATCTACTACTCCAGCCTCCCCACCTCAGTTTGGAGGGGGTGCCACCCCGCCCCTTCACACTGTAACCACCACTCACTGTAACACTGGAAAAATATGTTTAGGCAAGGGGCGTTGTTCCTCTAGCCAGAGTAAATACACGCTCACCCACTACCTTGTCTTCCTCTTGGTCATTATGTCGGCAACTATTATATATATATATATATATATAGTTTAAATTTGACCGTCCAAACGGGTCTATGGGCAATAATGGCCAGACACACCTGGCATACAGTGCTTAGAGCCCCACCGAGGTGGTGCCAGTGTGGCCAATACTGTACTACACAGGGTCAGTTACATAGGATATAGTGAGTATACTATTACATAGGGAACTGAAAATAGATAGTGTTCTTGTTTAAATTCCCATAATAGATTATAGAGCACATATATATACACACATGTATATATATATATATATATATATATATATATATATATATATATATATACACACATTTATATGCTATTTGATCTATTAAACACAAAAACTTGGAGATTATTTATTGAATTATTAGGCGATTCAATGAAGGCATATTGTTGACCAATCGCTATGGAATATACAGGCACTACCAAGTCGAGTGAGCGGTTCTTTTATTTGGTCCATTAGTTGTTTAAGCAGGGGAAATTTCAGTAATAGACAACTGGTCTTCCTCATTCCACTGCTGGTCGATAGAAAGCCCGAGCCTACACTTTTACCGACCCAAGGGATTTTTAACCTCCCACACCACATAGACATGGTATGAGAGCAACCGGCCTTTGATGACGCTGTAAGTTATACACAGCGGTGGAAATCCAAAATCGCAGAGTTGGGGGCATTGGGAATCGAACGACCAACCCTCAGATTAGGAGTCTGACCTAGAAAAAAGTCAGACACTCTAACGACTCCGCCACAGAGATCTTACCAATATATTCTCAAACAATTCCCTTTGTCAGAGTTGCATGATTTGACTTTAGACCAAAATGCTCTGTAGATGCCAAGTAAAGCCCTTCACCCCCCTCACTCACCCCCACCCACCCCAACCCATCGCATGTCGTGGGGTGAGGGGGGGGGGGGTGTCTCTCTCTAGTTCACAGTTTCGCCGCCGCCGGCCAAAAGGTGGCGCTAGTGACGGCGGAGAGGCTGGTTTTATGACATTCCCAATGGCTGGGATTGAATGCTTTGCTATATTGTTCACAGTCCGCCACCACATTCCCTCACGGAACACACCAGCACCTATGGTTGGTTGTTGGGGTTTTACCTCCTGGCAACATCTAAGGTCATATCAGGATGGGTACCGGCCTTTGACAGTGCACACTCATGGTGATATATAGTGGTGTTCACACAGTCCGCCACCACATTTCCTCACGGAACACACTAGCACCTATCATTGCTTGGTTGGTGGGGTTTTACCCCCTGGCAACATCTAAGGTCATATCAGGATGGGTACTGGCTTTTGACAGTGCACAGTCATGGCGATATATAGTGGTGTTCAGACCGTCCACCACCACATTCCCTCACGGAACACACTAGCACCTATGGTTGGTTGGTTGGTGGGGTTTTACCCCCTGGCAACATCTAAGGTCATATCAGGATGGGTACTGGCTTTTGACAGTGCACACTCATGGCAATATAGTGGTGCTCACACAGTCCGCCACCACATTCCCTCAGGGAACACACTAGCACCTATGTTGGTTGGTGGGGTTTTACCTCCTGGCAACATCTAAGGTCATATCAGGATGGGTACCGGCCTTTGACAGTGCACACTCATGGTGATATATAGTGGTGTTCACACAGTCTGCCACCACATTCCCTCAGGGAACACACTAGCACCTATGTTGGTTGGTGGGGTTTTACCTCTTGGCAACATCAAAGGTCATATCAAGATGGGTATCGGCCTTTGACAATGCACACTCATGGCGATATAGTGGTGTTCACACAGACCGCCACCACATTCCCTCACGGAACACACTAGCACCTATGGTTGGTTGGTGGGGTTTTCCCTCCTGGCAACATCTAAGGTCATATCAGGATGGGTAGGTATATATACAGGAGGCAGTGGGGAGCTCACATATGTATATGTACACAGATGATTTGCATCAAATGATTAAGACCACGTGACCAGTACCTCATTATTTCAACCCTGAGGGAATATTCATGATTCTAAATAACATAATTAGATCGTAGCAGTGAATAGATTTGTGTTTTTTGTTTTGTTTACATTCGACAATACCGCCACCCATGCCGCGGCGGAGTTAATATCGCTTGGATTTTTTAATTTAATTTGACCGGATTTCACTTTTTGAGTAGGCTATTCTCATCAATAATATTATTTCAACCCCTGAGTGAATATTCCCGATTCTAAATAGCAGAATTAGGTCAAAGCAGTGAATATATTTGTGCCTTTTGTTTTATTTACGTACACTTGATAATAGAAGGCAGTGGGGAGCTCACATATATATATATATGCACGCATTCATGCTGAAATACAGAGGAGAATGTCCAAGGCGAGCGCATCTTTCAGCCGACTATGCCAGAGACTCTGGAACAACCACCATGTGTCCATTCGGGTCAAAGGCAAGATCTACCGTGCAATTGTGCTATCCACCCTACTATACGGAGCCGAGGCCTGGACAGTGTACAGACGACAGGTGAAAAAGCTGCATGCCTTCATGATGTGACATCTGCGTTCAATCACGAGGCGGAAGGGGGTGCCCTCTATGGAAGATCTTCTGATCAAAAAGAATCTTCGGTGGACTGGACACCTCATGAGGATGTCATCAGACAGGCTACCAAAGCAGATCCTCTATTCTCAACTGTCTTCTGGTTACAGAAAGAGAGGGCGCCCTCGTCTCTGATTCAAGGATACCATCACGAGAAACCTGAAGCTGAGAGACATTAAGACTAACTCATGGACGCAACTCTCACAGCAGAGAGCTAAATGGAGAGCGGCAGTCATGTAATGAAAGCAGTCTTTGTCACATCACGACCGACAGCATGATGATGATGATAGTAGAAGGAACTGCTTCTATCCACCCATGATGCAGGAATAGTGTGATGCCTACGTCACACGCAAATCCTCAATACATATGCCTCCTGTATATATACAGGAGACATATATATATATATACATACAGGAGACAGTGGGGAGCTTATGGCTATATGCACAATGTGAACAGCAGCTAGCAATGTTGTTCCACGCCTTTATACACGCATAATGCGTTATACATCACATATATATACATATATATATAATATATATATATAATATAATATATATATATATTATATATATATATATATCTATATATATATATATATATATATATATATATATACAGGAGACAGTGGGGAGCTTATGGCTGGCTATATGCGCAATGTGAACAGCAGCTAGCAATGTTGTTCCACGCCGGAAGTGTCAATATTATTATACAAATGTGGCCGTCTGCTGGCACGACGGTGCCGTGGGTGGCGCTGCATCCCAGCTGCCCATGTCGTCAGACAGAGGGCGCCACTGACACAGTGCGGTGGGAATTGGAACTAACGCCCGGCGGTGACGACAAGTGACCGGGTGTGAACGGCTCTTGACTGGGGTCCCCCCGCCCGCCTTCTGTCGCCGTGTGTGTGTGAGGGGAGAGGGGCGGGTGCGTGTGTGTGGGGGGGATTGGTTCCAGCAATTTGAGGCATTAACTAAATACAGTCTGAGGCGTTGCTTCCAACCAAGTTCTTCACGTTAGATATATACTTCTCCTCCTTCTCCTCCTTCTCCTCCTTCTCCCCCTTCTCCCCCTCCTCCTCCTTCTCCTCCTTCTCCTCCTTCTCCTCCTTCTCCACCTTCTCTACCACCTTCTCAATCTCCTCTTCCTCCTTCTCCTCCTTCTCCCCCTTCTCCCCCTTCTCCCCCTTCTCCTCATACTCCTACTTGTCCTCCTTCTCCCCCTTCTCCTCCTTCTCCTCCTTCTCCCCCTTCTCATCGTTCTCATTCTCCCCCTTCTCCCCCTTCTCCTCCTTCTCCCCCTTCTCCCCCTTCTCCCCCTTCTCCGCCTTCTCCCCCTTCTCCGCCTTCTCCGCCTTCTCCCCCTTCTCCGCCTTCTCCCCCTTCTCCCCCTTCTCCCCCTTCTCCCCCTTCTCCCCCTTCTCCTCCTTCTTCTCCTTCTCCCCCTTCTCCTCCTTCTCCCCCTTCTCCCCCTTCTCCCCCTTCTCCCCCTTCTCCCCCTTTTCTCCTTCTCCTCCTTCTCCCCCTTCTCCTCCTTCTCATTCTCCCCCTTCTCCCCCTTCTCCCCCTCCTCCACCTTCTCCTCCTTCTCCCCCTTCTCCTCCTTCTCCCCCTTCTCCCCCTTCTCCCCCTTCTCCCCCTTCTCCTCCTCCATGGATTTCACTTCAACAACAACAACATCCAAAGAAAAACACCATCCTTTATATAATTAATTTCCAGAATATATGAGTTCGCCATTCACTCCAGCCCCCTATACATTGCATACCATTCGAGTGTAATTCAGCATAGTAGACACATAGACAGATCGACGTATATAACCCGCATTTTATTTTAGCATTCTGCTTAGATATACGAAGTGTCATTTCCGAATTCCTTAGCACGATGTGGATTTATTTCCCATTTGAAGTTACTTCTCAGTGTTCTCTGTGGCGGAGTGGTTAGAGTGTCTGACTTCTTTTCTAGGTCAGACTCTTAATCTGAAGGTCAGTGGTTCGATTCCCCAGGCCCCTACCTCTGCCAATTTGGATTTCCACCACTGTCTATAACTTACAGCGTCATCAAAGGCCAGTTGCTCTCATACCATGTCTATGTGGTGTGGGAGGTTAAAAATCGCTTGGGTCAGTAAAAGTGTAGGCTCAGGCTTTCTATCAACAAACTTGTCTAATGGTGAAGAGAAGTCTATTCAGACTTATCCATGATAGCCAGTATAAATCTTCAAAAAATATATGGGCATGGGAGGTTTGCGATTTCCTAGGAAATAAGATATCCCCCCTGGACATCGCAAACCCCCATGTTTGGCAGTCTTTATCCTAATGAAAACATCTTTGTGATAGTCCAGTTCATACTTCAGACCGCAGATGCGCTGAAAATGGCCTTTATTCACAGATGTTCCCACTGTGGCCATTCTAAAGGCCAGGTAAAGAGGTGCAGCAATATCCTGGTATTATCACTCAGTTTCAGGATCAGCAATGTAAACAATGTTGTTAGCAAATAGCCTTTTTAGTTCCAACTTCAGTAAATAGAACCATTTTAATATTTCAACTTCTTATGTATCCATTATTTAAACCATTATTTACTAGTGTATTAGTTCAATATTACAAAATGCTACAAAGCATGGCGGGGGGTTGCAATTTCCAGGGGGGGGGTTGTGATTTCCTAGGAAATTGCAAACCCCGGGGTGTGCGATCTTCAGGGGTTTGCGATTTCCTGCTACACCGGTCCTGATATTACCTTAGACGTTGCCAGGACGTAAAACTCCAACAACCAACCAATACTATGCCTTGCTTGCTTCTATTGTTCTTCCTTAGTTATTTGCTATGTCTACACATGTCCTACCAGTTACAGCTGACTGAGCAGCCTGGACACCAGCTCACCTGTCATCAACATGGCAAACACAACTTGAATGATTTCATGTACACACCCTCCCCTCTACCAACTGCTTTCAGTCACCTTGACTTTTGACTTTAATAAACAGCGTGACCTTTTAGAAAGCAACAGCCAGAGTTCCCTCAGCCAACCATATCTTGTGCCCTGACTAGTCAAAGTTGAAGAATATAAATAACATAAATATATGGTATCCGCACACAAAGTGGTACTAAAATAGGAAACTAACTAACAGGTCTACTTACTTAATTTAGTCCCATTATAGGCTCAAAGAGTGCCATAAACTATAATATATGATCAAAGGCCACAGCCAACGTAGACTAGTAGTATGATAGCCCTGGTATATTTCTGGACACACTTACTCAGAGGGAAGCAGGCACAGCGAGGAGTGCGTGTGTGAGGGGATGGGGGGGGGGGGGGTCGAGAGGGGGGCGATTCAGGACCAGCTGGGAAGAATCGATGTTTTTGTCCTCTGAACTGTTTTTGGGGGTACATTAGTTGATTAAGTAGGTGAAATTTCAATCGTGGAAAATTATTCTTTCTCATTCCACTGTTCTGTTCCTTGCCCTATCCTAGTGATACCGAGCACGAGCCTAGATAGCGACACATATCAAATGTTTAAGTCATTGGTTTGACTTGGCCAGGGTTTGAACCCGTGAGTTGATATCCCACGACCTACCACAACGGCAGATGGATGCTCACCTCATTCGGCCATTGTGCCTGCTACTAGTGCTAGTGCTACTCTAGGCTTTAACTGAGGTTTGATGGAATTCTTCCAAAATTCTTACTCTTTGTACAGAGGCCTTGGAAATATTGGTCGTGACTGGCGTCAATGCCGATGTTCCAGCCAGGGGAAATTGCAATTGCGGACAATTGGTCTTCTTCATTCCACTGCTCTTTGCCCTATCCTACTAATGCCAAACGCCAGGCTATGTAGAGATAAGTATAAAATTTGCAGTCATAGGTTTTGACTTGGCGATGGTTCGAATAAGGAAGATGGGAGTTTGAATCCCATTGGCCTACAAAAAAGGGAGGCGGACACTCAACTCATTTGGCCCTTACGACTGAAAATGTTGTGGGTTGGGTGATTGTTGGAGTTTTACCTCACGATGGGTATCAACTTGTGACAGTGTGCACTCAATCAATCAATCAATAGTTCCGTCCTCTAGTCGAGGGTTGGATGCAATCGTTCTCCACTTGTCCCGATGTTGTGCTGTTCTGATAGACTGTGAATAATTCAAGCCTGTCCACTGTGAAATATTTGTAAACCATGATGTTCTTGGTCTCCCTCTCCCTCGGCTGCCATTCACCTTCCCTTCCAACAATGTACGGTATATTGAACTCTGACGAATGATGTGGCCAAAATAAATAAGTTTCTTTGTCTGTATAGTGGCAAACAATCTTTTCTTATTTTTAATTTTTCTGAGAACTTCTTTGTTGGTGATCTTCTTTGTCCATGATATTTGTGGGGCAGCACTATAAAGTCACTCACGGTGACTTTATAGTGCTGCCCCACTGGGAAATCAGGCCACCAGCACCATAACCCGATATCGCACTCAGTCGCATTATCCTGACACTGAGCTCACCAGTCCTTGCCCTATCCTATTAATGCCAAGCGCCAGGCTACGAAGCGACAAGTATCAATTTGAAAGTTATTGGTTTGACTCGACTCAAAGCCCCAACTCCCGACCTTCCGCACACGAGGCCTGCACTCAATCGATTAGGACACCGCGCCCGGTTTGAAAATGTTGAACACTTTGGATCCCCCCCCTAAAGCACCCATGTGCAAATGGATAAATATGTAATACATCTATTGTGGTCCACAGCTAATAAATAAATGAATATTATGTGATGTATAATGTATTATATTTATATAAATGAACTACATGGCGGGTACGGGAGGCGTGCGTGATGGGCCCGTGGGAGTGGAGTGGGAGGTGGCGATGTGATATCGTGTTTTGTCTCCACCCTGCCCTTCTTAACTCGGAGCACTGCTCCAGGACCCTCTCCACGACACGAAGAGACAACATTCTGATCGCCCCCTGCCCTCATCACCCCTCACCACACGCAAACCCACACACCCACACACACACACACACACACACACCGTCAGGCACCCATCAACCCTACCTCCCAGTCCCAGGGCCACTTGCAGCCCTTATGCAGCATCCAGCTTACAGAACACAATCCTCCCCTCGGCCATTCCCATTGGTTGATCGCCCCAACAGACACACACCTCCACACACACACCGCACCCCCCTTTCCACTTCCACCACACCCCGCACCCAACCCCCCTCACTGGTCTAAATTCTCACCGAGTCCTGCTCATGAAACCAACCATACCACACATCTCGCCGCCCCAAAGACCCACCCCCACAACCACCCCCACACACCCACACCCACACCCACACCCACAACCACACAACCACACCCACACCCACAACCACACACGCACACCCACACCATCACCCACACACACACCAACATCCACGACCACACAACCACAACCACAACCACAACCACAACCACACACCCACACCCACACCACACCCACCCCCACAACCACAACCACACAACCACAACCACAACCACCACACCCACACCACCACACACACCCACACCATCACCCACCCCCACCCACCCCCACCCACATCCACATCCACATCCACAACCACACTCACACCCACAACCACCCACACCCACATCCACATCCACAACCACACCCACACACCCACACCAACAACCACAACCACAACCACAACCACAACCACACCCTCACACCCACACCAATACCATCACCCACACCCACACCCACACCCACACCCACAGCCACACCCACATCCACACCCACCCACCCACACATCCACCCACACCACACACTCACCCACACACCCACACCGATACACCCACACCCACAGCCACACACCCACACCATCACCCACACCCATACCCACATCCACACCCACAACCACAACCACAACCACACACCCACACACACAAACATGTTTGTCTACCTAAATGCCGTACACCTACAACATTTCTACCTAAATGCCGCACACCTACAACATCCTCAACACCCCCAACACCACCAACACCCCAACATTTCCAACACCCCCAACACCCCAACACTCTTAACACCGCCAACACCCCAACACACCCAACACTGACACAGCCCAACACCCGCACCACTCCAACACCCCAACACCCCAACACCCAACACCCCAACACACCCAACACCTCCAACATCATCAACACCCTAGCACAACTAACACCCACACCCCCCAACACACCCAACATACCCAACACCACCAACACTCACAACACCACCAGTACTGCAACACCACGAACATCCCCAACACACCTAACACCCCAACACTATCAACACCACCAACACACCCAATACCTTAACACCCTCAGTCGACGCGTATACAGGCCTAATGCCCACCATACGCCCACCGACTCATCCAGATAAATTAACATCAACAACTGTGGCGATTTTCCCGACAGTGGGCGATAAAAGAGTTCACATGTACTGTCAAGGTTGCGTCTGCTTTTATTGTTTTTATCGTTTTTCCCTACTAGCAACATCCGAGTCCATGTCAAGTCGGCACCGTGTCTGATATGACCCTATATGTTGCTAGTATGTAAAACCCCCCAAATACCCACAAGTGCCGATTTCCAAAGGCGGACGGGGATGGGGCATGTGGTAGTGGTGAGAGGAGGGGGAGGAGGGTAAATGTGCAGGAACATTTGTTGTAGGATAGCTAGCTGTCAGTCGGGTATTACAGATTCAGGAGTCGGGACCACGTGACGATGAGACTGTGTGTATGCTAACAGCATACAGACATCACACCGGATGCGACGCTCTTTGCTCCGTCGACGTGAGTTTACCAACAACTCACCTGTCCAAATAAAAAAGAAATTTAATAAAATAATTAAACAAAGATTTTGTTTAAAGGAGATCAAATTGATTATATCAACCCAGGGAGTTAATAACATTTCTTTTAGTTTATCTTGAAAAAGAAATCACCACCAGGGTCCATAATCTTGGCGAATTCAATAGGATTGAGAAGTGTTTCCTCAATCAACATGTCTGCGGGAATGCTCCGTGAATTGATAGTACGACATGACCGGCTCACAATCGCACCCCCCCCTCCACTCCCCCACCACCCCACCACCTCCTCCCCCCCCCCCCCCTGTCTGCACCTTCACCTGTCGGCCGGCCCGCTTTGATCACCTCATTACAGGTGGGGGATCAGGTGAGCACCCGACTTTCCCATACTCCAGGCAGCCCCTACCGCAGCACCCCAGCGCACCAGGCCGGCCTAGCTGTCTACCTGCCCGTCTACCTGCCTCTCTACCTGCCTGTCTACCTGCCTGTCTACATGCCTGTCTAACTGTCTACCTGCCTGTCTACCTGCCTGTCTACCTGCCTGTCTACCTGCCTGTCTAACTGTCTACCTGCCTGTATATCTGCCTCTCTACCTGCATGTCTACCTGTATGTCTACCTGTCTACCTACTTGTCTACCTGTATGTCTACATGTATGTATACCTGCCTGTCTACCTAGGCAGGTAGACAGGCAGGTATACATGATGGAAGACAGGTAGACAGGCAGGTACCCAGGCTTGCTACACGCTGGTAGACATGCATGTAGACAGGCAGGTAGAGATGTAGACAGGCAGTTAGACAGGCAGGTAGACAGGTATGTAGACAGGTAAACATGCAGGTATACATGCAGGTATACATGCAGGTAGACATCCAGGTAGACAGGTATACTTGCAGGTAGACGGGCTTGCTACAAGCAGGTAGACATACAGGTAGACAACCAGGTAGACAGGCAGGTATACAGGCAGGTATACAGTCGGGTATACAGGCAAGTAGACAGGCACCTACCTGTCTACCTGCCTGTCTACCTGTCTACATGCATGTGTACCTGCCTGTCTCTCTGCCTGTCTACCTGTCTACCGGCCTGCCTACCTGCCTTCCTACCCACATGTCTACCTACCTGTCTACCTACCTGTCTACCTGCCTGCCTTCCTACATACCTGTCGACATATATGTGTACCTTCCGGCCGACCTACCTACCTATATGCCTAGCTACTGGCCTAGCTGGAGCCTACCTACCTATCTCCCTACCTCCTTACCTCCCTACCCACCTCCTTACCTACCGGCTTACATACTACCCACCTCCCTACCTCACTACCTACCGCCCTACATATCCCCTACCTCCCTACCCCCCACCCTACCTCCCTATCTACCGCCCTACATATCTCCCTACCTACCTCCCTACCCACCACCCTACCTCCCTACCTACCGCTCTACATATCTCCCTACCTCCCTCCCCACCACCCTACCTCCCTATCTACCGCCCTACATATCTCCCTACCTCCCTACCCCCCACCCTACCTCCCTACCTACCACCCTACATATCCCCTACCTCCCTACCCACCACCCTACTTTCCTACCTACCGCTCTACATATCTCCCTACCTCCCCACCCACCACCCTACCTCCCTACCTACCGCTGTACCTATCTCGCTACCTCCCTACCCACCACCCTACTTCCCTACCTACCGTTCTACATATTTCCCTACCTCCCTACCTACTAAATACCAACCAAAACACAAAACCAAGCCTGACCTGGGCATCCGTTTATGAAAAAAATGAGGTCCTATGTAATGTTCTCAGATTACCCCCTAATCTAAAAGTTTACAGAACAAAGCATAGTTCAACATGTTAGCCTGATTCTGATTGGCTCACATTATCGAACAATGGTGCCGCTACAATCCACTAGTAGGCGCCACCAGTGTATCTAATTTGTCGCCATCTTCATTTGTCTATATATACCCTAGCTGCTTGACAATCATTTCTATTCATTCTAGATGAAAATATGCCTCCAACCTAATTTTAATAAGCACACATTCCATACTTTGGAAAGCACACAGCTATTTGTAGCAATTTCTGACACACAATTGTTCTACTTTCTGATACCAACAAGTAACCTTGCAGTGAGCTTATAATGTTTATCAAACAGTGGCTCCATGGAAGATTCTGCTTCATACAACTTCAGCAGTAATTTTCACACCAATGCAGAACACCTTGAACACAATTATTACCAGTTAAATTCTTAGGGGGGTTCCCCTGACAATACCTGCAATATGTCTCACATTTCTCGTTGCTATGCCACCAGAACGAAGTATACAGACATTGCCCTAGTTTGCTATTCATAGGTATGTGATTTTTAGTTTTTAACTCTGCCTTTCCACCTTCAAAGAAAAAGAAAAAGATCTCACCCCCCCGCGATGAAATAACAGGTTCAATACTTGGGCTAGGTGACAAATAATACTCCAGCATTTAAAGCTGCATAGTCCGATGAAAACATAACATTTTCAAAATCAAAACAATTATTTAGATTTTATTCTACATATCTAATTTAGATGCGAGTGCTCTTATTAAACATTTGTCATCACATATAAGGGGATACTGAGTCAATTAATAGAACCTGTTACTGCAGAAGTCTATGGTGATAGAGTTTTGGCAAGTTTGCCAAAATTAATTTAGCATGTTTCCATTTCAAATATCTCAAAAGTTAGCGATTTAAAATAAAAGTTACTTCAAACTAAAGTGAGGTAGATTATAATGAACAACCTAATATGTTTATCTCAGAAAATGAGAGAAACTCAAAACCATCGGACTATACAACTTTAAAGTGGGACATTTATTTGAGGATAATCATAAGTTGCATACGATTGGCAGATAGCGAATGCACAGTGCCTGTGCTTGTGATTAATTGGGGTATCACTTCCCTGCAACATTTGAGGTTATATCAATACAGATATCGACTTGGAGGAATGCAACAATCATGGTGGGTTAATAGTGTTGCCACTTTCGAATACACTACAATCTACACCATGATATGATGTTTGTTATTGTTTTCTGTCCTAGCAACATCTAAGGCCATATATGGATGGGTACCGACTTGTGACAGTGTGCACTCATGGCGACTTTATAGTGGTGCCCCGTGGGGGAACCAGGCCGCCAGCACCATGATCCGATATCCCACAGAGTCACATTATCCTGATACTGTGCTAACCAGTGCTTATCCTATCCTATTAATGCCGAGTGCCATATACATTTGATAAGTCATTGGTATGACTGGGCTGGGATTCGAATTCCCGACCTTCCGCACGGGAGGCCTGCGCTCTACCGATTCGGCCACTGCGTCCGGTCCATGATATGATGTCCCACTTGCTAACATTATCCTGACACTTGAATCCATTAGTCCTTATCCTAATCTAGGGATAGCGAGAACCAGACAAGCCGGGAACAAAGAAGGGCCATTGTGCAAGTCCATGAACCAGGATCGAACCCACGAGCTCTTATCTGGTCATCCCAACAAATGTGATTCATGTCATATTGCAGTAGACTTATTCCTTTCAAAATGTATTAAAAAAGATACTTTCTACCAATGATTGCCGGGGGGGGAAGAAGTGAAACTCGCTTCATAATAATCATATCGTGATTGTCAGGATGAATAGAACACAGTAATCCAAGGTACTTCCCTACGCAGTCCCCTTTCATCTATATATCACAGGTATCTACTTTTGCTGCCTTTGCAATTATCGTTGAAAGAAATATACTTTTACATATATATCCATATATATGTTTTTAATGAAGTTCACTGGAACTTTTTTTTTTTTTTCTCTAAGATTTATACTGCCTGTTATGGATAAGTCTGAATAGACTTGTTTTCACCATTAGACAGTTTATCGATAGAAAGCCCGAGCCTACACTTTTACCGACCCAAGGGATTTTTAACCTCCCACACCACATAGACATGGTATGAGAGCAACAGGCCTTTGATGACGCTGTAAGTTATACACAGCGGTGGAAATCTAAATTTGCAGAGGTGGTGGGGGGGGGGGGGAGCATGGGGAATTGAACCACCAACCTTCAGATTAGGAGTCCGACCTAGAAAAAAGTCAGACACTCTAACCACTCCACCACAGGGAACACCATTACTATTTATAACTTCAGGGAATAACCCGGTTATTATGAACGACCCTCAATAACATTCAGGTACACAATTTCAGATCTTTCTAAAGGGCCGGTCACACATATGTTAGTGGACGTAGTTGAATGTAGTGGAGGCTAACGTAGTTCAACATAATTCAACGTAGTTCAATGTAGTGCAACGTACTGGCATCCATACTTCTCCGTGATGATAACGTGATAATAAAGTCTGTGGGCCGTGAGTTCCGATTTAAGCTTTGGACATGTTCAAAAGAGCATGAGTACCCTAGCATACTTTGACCCGCACAAAACCTTGGCCGTTCTGCCATGGTCACATAGCCGTTACTGGACGAAGTTGAGCATAGTTGAACATAGTGGGGGGTAACGTAGTTGAACATAGCTGAACATAGTTGAATGTAGTTGGACATACCGGGATCCATACCATAACATACGGGGATCCGTACTGGGATCCGGACCATAACGTACAGGGATCTGTACCATAACGTATTTATCCGTACCATGAGGTGGGTCATGAACCAAAACCTGCCGTACCTTAACATATTTGAACATAGTGACAGCATGTTTCACCAACGTTATTCTATATACATTCAACTACGTTCACTAACGTATGTGTGGCCAGCCCTTTCGAGTTGCATGGCGTGGCTTAGAAGAGATGGGATGTGGCTATTTAGGCTCTGCATAAGAGCAATCACTCATAGTTCCATGTTTACTTTGGCGGCAGTTTGTTAGTCAGACGTGGCCCTGACGTGGGAAGAAAGGAGCCGTTATGGTGTCTCCTCCTGTGTCTGTCCTGTGTCTGTCCTGTGTCTGTCCTGTGTTTGTCCTGTGTCTGTCCTGTGTCTGTCCTGTGTCTGTCCTGTGTCTGTCCCGTGTCTGTCCCGTGTCTGTCCTGTGTCTGTCATGTGTCTGTCCTGTGTCTGTCCTGTGTCTGTCCTGTGTATGTCCTGTGTCTGTCCTGTGTCTGCCCTGTGTCTGTCCTGTGTCTGCCCTGTGTCTGTCCTGTGTCTGTCCTGTGTCTGTCCTGTGTCTGTCCTGTGTCTGTCCTGTGTCTGTCCTGTGTCTGTCCTGTGTCTGTCCTTTGTCTGTCCAGTGTCTGTCCTGTGCCTGTCCTGTGTCTGTCCTGTGTCTGTCCTGTGTCTGCCCTGTGTCTGCCCTGTGTCTGTCATGTGTCTGCCTGGGTCTGTCCTGTGTCTGACCTGTGCCTGTCTTGTGTATATATGTCCTGTGTCTGTCCTGTGTCTGTCCTGTGTCTGTCCTGTGTCTGTCCTGTGGCTGCCCTGTGTCTGTCCAGTGTCTGCCCTGTGGCTGTCCTGTGTCTGTCCTGTCTCTGTCCTGTGCCTGTCCTGTGTCTGACCTGTGTCTGTCCTGTGGCTGCCCTGTGTCTGTCCAGTGTCTGCCCTGTGGCTGTCCTGTGGCTGTCCTGTGTCTGTCCTGTCTCTCTCCTGTGCCTGTCCTGTGTCTGACCTGTGTCTGTCCTGTGTCTGCCCTGTGGCTGTCCTGTGCCTGTCTTGTGTATATCTGTCCTGTGTCTGTCCTGTGTATGTTCTGCATATGTTCTGTGTCTGTCCTGTGTCTGTCCTGGGTCTGTCCTGTGTCTGTCATGTGTCTGCCCTGTGTCTGTCCTGTGTATGTCACCTGCCTGTCCTGTATCTATCTGTCCTGTCTCTGTCCTGTGTCTGTTCTGCATATGTCCAGTGTATGTCCTGTGTCTGCCCTGTGTCTGCCCTGTGTCTGCCCTGTGTCTGTCCTGTGTCTGTCCTGTGTCTGACCTGTCTGTCCTGTATCGTCATGTGCCTGTCATGTGTCTATCTGTACTGTGTCTGTCCTGTGTCTGTTCTGCATATGTTCTGTGTCTGTCCTGTGTCTGCCCTGTGTCTGCCTGCTCTGTGTATGTCCTGTGTCTGTCTCCCCTGTGTCTGTCTGCCCTGTGTCTCTCCTGTGTCTGCCTGCCCTGTGTCTGTCATGTGTCTGTCCTCTATCGCCCATGCACCTTAGTTGTGGGTAAGGAGGCTCACTTAAGCGCTCGAAGCTGTATGTGAAAATGACATAATAATTTCCAAATTACCCTAACTAAAAAAACACACCTAAAAAACTGGCTACACACAAAGGGATGAATGAAAAATGCTAAGTATAGCCTCACCCATTGAATCTTAAAACACAGACATGCCGAACACATCCTGCACTTGATCTTATACATGTAGAGAGAGAGAGAGAGTGAGAACGAGAGACTAGAAAGTAGCCAAATATTTCATATGTAATATACATAGAGAATAGATATGTGATGCATATCGTATTATGTGAGTATAAAAATACGGAAGGGAGTATTACTATGTTATTATTATATTGTTATACTCCATAGGAGATAACACTGTACCGGTGGCGCCACCTGTGGCCCTCCACGCCACCACCGGATGTTGATGAGTGTCAGTCGCACTGGAGAATGCTGAGACTACATATATATTTATATTATACATATAAAGAGAGACAGAGAACGAGCATAGCAAATAACCAGATATTTATATATATGAGACTGTCTCAAAAGGAGTTAAGCAATATGGGAAAACACTTTGTCCATTGTAACGATCAACATACTATCTGCTTATGCATTTGCTCAGGATAAACTGATTTGTTTTTACATGGTGTTTCATAATCTCAATAGAATACATATTGATTTGAAGCAAATGTCCTTGTGTTTTCAGTGTAACCGTTTCTGTGCTGTTTTGTGTCCATTGTTACAATGGACAAACAAAAAGAGTTATCACCTTTTGAGACAGGCTCATATACATATGCATAAAATATAGAGAGAGAATAGAAAATAACCCGATATTTATATACATTTAGATAAAATATTCGCATATGAATGTACTATTATTATATGTACTTTATTATATGGATATACATATAGAATACCTCCGCTGACTCCTCCGCTCATACCAAACTAACTCGTGTTATGCGAACTGCGATCAATTTATAGCTGTTGGTTGGAGTTTTACATCTTGGCGACATATCAGGTCATATCAGGACAGGTACCGACTTGTGACAGTGCACACTCATGGCAATGTTATAGTGCTGCCCCCTTGGGAGACAAGCCCACTCACTGACTCAGTCACATTATCCTGACACTGAACCAACCAGTCCTTGCCCTATCCTAATAATGCCGAGTGCCTGGCTAGGAGGGTGACAAGTAAACATTTTTAAGTCATTGGTTTGACTCGACCAGGGTCTGAATCCCATGATCTACCAAAATGGGAGACTGATGCTCAACTCATTCGGCCATCCCGTCTGGTCAATATAAATTTATATAATACATATATTGAGACAAGTTATATTTCTTCTTCGTGGAAACCCAAATTCTTCCCACACCTTCCATGACATATATATATATATATGCTGGACCTCCCCCGCCCCACCCCCACCCCACCCCACACACCCCACTCCCCACCCATACACCATGGTCACTCCGGCCTGATATTATAGGCCCCGGCTCACCACCGCGTCTACCAGCCCTGAACACGGTTAGGGCTGAATTGAATTTTCCCCATAAATGGACATCATCTGCAGGTGTCAGGGCTGCCTTGACCAGTGGCCGGAGAGGCCATTGTGGTGGACAGCGTCGGGCTGACCTCTTTTGGTCAGTCGCCTCACCTCCCCGCACCCCTTCATCCCACCACTGAGTGGGACTGTTGGACTAACATTTACCCAATCATAAATCAAGTACATATTATAAAGAACTCTTTTCCGAAACGCGATAAGCGCCGGTAAAAAAAAAAAGAGTTTGCAGTGCCAGTGCTGGGTTCGTGGATCGTGTTTTGGAGAGGAGCTCTTCATATTTATATATATATAAATATATATATATATATATATATCTGAAGAGCTCTTTATAAACACGAAGAGCTATTTTCCAAAGCACAAGCCACGATCTTGGCATTGGCATTGCAAGCTCTTTTTTTTTTTTATCGGCGTTTATCACGTTTTGGAAAAGAGCTCTTCATATCTATATAATATACATAAGCAGGCCTATCCGCACATTGCTAGGCTAATCAAAATGCACTCTTATTAAAACAAGCTACATAGGACAACATAAAGCATGGTTTAATTTTAAAACACCTGAATACATTGTATATTTGAATTGCAATTATTAAGAAGTATAACTTTTTTTTAAAGTGAGTAACAAAAAAAAAATCTGAACTCATCGTCGATCTGACTGTTGGACCGGGCAGCCAGCTATCCAACCAACCAGCCAGCCAGCCCCCTGGTCGTCCAGGTGAGAGAGCGGACCACGCCCACCTCCCGGCCACTGACCAGCGAGCTGGACAACTGCATCCACAAATGGGACATTTTGACGGGGATGGGGAGGTGGAGGGGGGAGGGGGGGAGGTGGAGGGGGGAGGGGGGGGGAGGTGGAGGTGGGGGGGGGGAGGGGGGCGGGGGTCAAGCATTCATGGCTGGGCGGTGGCAGCACCTAAGGCCACACGGTGCAACAGGCAGCCAAACTCGTGCACCTGCTGCTGTGGATGCAGAGGGGGTGGGGGTGGGGGGTGGGGGGTGGAGTGGGGGCTGGGGGCCACCTCACCCTTAGCAACTCACACTCACCTACACACCCACACACACACACACACACACTTCCCATCTCAGCGGTCAGTGGGATGGTGTGGGGGAACTGTCGGGTTGGATATATCAAGCAGAATTGGACGAGATCCTCCCACGGGCTATAACCATCACCTCCTTCTTCCCACACCCCTCACACGCACTCACACATACACACATACACACACACTACACCCCACACCTACCTACTAGTAGTAGTACTACTACGCAGTGGCCGAATCGGTACAGCGCGGGACTCCCGTGCGGGAGATCTGGAGTTTGCTTCTCGGTGGCGTCAAACCAATGACTTACAAAATTGATACTTCTCGCTTCCTAGCTTGGCACTCGCGTTTTAATAGAATATGGCAAGGATTGGTTAGCTCAGTGTCAGGATAATGGGGCTGAGTGGGATATCGGGTCATATCCTATTAATGCCAAGTGCCAGGCTAGGAAGCGACAAGTATCAATTTTATAAGTCATTGGGTTGACTCAACCGGGATCCGGACCACCGATCTTCTGCATGCGAGGCCCGCGTTCTACCGATTAGGCCACCACACCTGGTAGGAAAAAAGGAAAAAAAATTCTAATTAGCGACACATCTAGAGCACATTGATTTTTATCATCGGCTATAGGATGTCAAACATATGGTCATTCTGACATATTTCTTTGGAGGAAACCCGACATAGGCTACTGTTTCTGATCAGCAGCAAGGGGTCTTTTATATGCACTTTCCAACAGACAGGACATCACATACCACAACATTTGATGAACCAGTTGTGGACCAATGGTTGGAATGGAAAATAACCCAACCTGCAAATATGTCCACTCAGTAGGATCGATACTATGACCCACACCTTCACAGGTGGACACTCTACCGCCTGAGCTACGTCTCGCTCCCCCTGGTAGGAAAGCACGCCCACTGGGTGTATACACACACATACCCTACACAAGCAAGGTCAACAAATTTCAGCCAATTGGTGCGTCTGGGTCAGGTGACCTGCCGACACGGCACTTTCATCGGCCATCAATTGGCCGCCGGAAGTAAGTGAGGGGTCGTGACCTCTCGCAAAGGCTGCTGGGAGGTGCGGAACTTAATTAGGATCCCCTTCATTACGACAGCCGGCTTTCGGAGTGTTCGTGAGAGAGTTGTGTAGGGTGAGATGGCCGCGTTAAGGCGGTAAGGGTATATATATATATATATATATATATATATATATATATATGTATATATGTATATATATATATATATATATTTAACTCTTACTACATACATATGCATTTATGTGTATATGTATATCTATAAATATTTATATGTAATGTATGTATATGTGCATATGTGCATATGCGTATATATGCATATGCGTATATGCTTTGGGTATGCAGGTATTGCAGGTATAGCAATACCTCAGGGAGTTTGACGCCCCTGCCCTGCAGAGTTGTAAACCACTGCCTTGTGGTACAGGTTCTTGACAGAACCGAAGGTTAAGGGAGCAAACCCTAAACAGAAAACCATGTCACTGTGGCAGCGTTAAGGGCGGTTGATGTATGGAACTCCCAACATCTCCCGACCAGCCACTACAGGGACAAATAGTTTTACGCCTGTCTTGACATGTTCTTGCCGGTGTGAAACCTCTATTTGCTCCCCGAGAGAGTATTGCTGGTAACTTGCAAAAGCCAGCAGCACTTCAACACTTTTGCAGGCAGCTTTCATGAAATGTACAACCGCACAAAACACCATACCGGCTCGGTCGTCGCCCGGATTACAAAGGACCGCGCTGCTCGAGCTCATCTTCCGTCGACAGCGGAAAATCAGCTAGGAGGAACACAACGAGAAACCTGAAGCTGAGAGACATTAAGACCGACTCATGGACGCAACTCTCACAGCAGAGAGCTAAATGGAGAGTGGCAGTCAAGTAATGAAAGCAGTCTTTGTCACATCGCGACCTACAGCATGATGATGATGATGATGATGATGTATATGCGTATATGCGTATATGTGTATATGCGTATATGCATATATGCGTATATGCATATATGTGTATATGCATATACGTGTATCAACTATCATTGTATGTGCGTATATGCATAGAGTAAAACCTCTCTGAATCGACCGACCATGGGACCGACTATAAATGGTCCATTTAGAGAGGTGGTCGGTTTAGGGAGTTACAAAAAAATCATTACAATGGTATTTATATGGGCGATCATTTGGGACCCAAATAAAGTGATCCATTAAAGCCGTGTTCACACAGGAAAAGTTTAATGCGATTTAGACAAGGCGAATCATATTAATCGATTTAGTTTGAAAGTGTTTCGCGTTCACACGGGCAGTGCTTTGAGTCGGTTTAAGGCGGAAGTGGATAACTGCGCATGAGCAAGTCCAGACTAACCAGCGCCAGTTTCGGTTAGTCAACGTCGGCACGAGAGAGTGTGGGTTCGACCTAGATATGTATAGACTGAATCATATTGTTTTGGAAGCGTAACAACTTCTGCTGGGCAGTGAAACCCTAAAAATAAATGTACAGCTAGCGGTTTCATAGACTAAATTATATAATATGCACTTTTGATCGACTGGAAAGTCAACAAACTAAGGTATCGACTGCGCATGCGTGTGACGTCCTTAATCCGCATCAAGTAAGTCGGTTGCGTTCACACAGGCGATTTAAGTCGATTCATAAAATTTGCTTCATATAAACCACCTAGAGAGGTGGTTTATAAATTCCGGCTTATATGATTCGAATCAGCCCTAAACCGACTCAGACACGCGTTCACACGCCAAATGTGAGCCGAACTAGGCAAGTCGATTCAGATGATTCGAATTAACTGCCCCTTGTGAACACGGCTATAGAGGAGTGGTCAATCTGTGGAGGTGGTGGGTTAGAAAAGTTTTACGGTATATGAATTTATGTATATGTGGTCTATAATCTATTATGGGAATATAAACAAGGACACTAACTCTCTTCAGTTTGCTCTATTATTATATACCATTTATCTAGGTTCTACTGCATGCTGCATGTAATTCCAGATTCGGCCGCACTGGAGCCACTAGTCATAGGCTTTGACACTTGTAGCTGTCTGCTAGCTGTGCCTGGTCGTTCTCGTCTCCATACCCACTTGGATGGTCAGATATGTATGTATATGCATATATGCATATACATGTATATGTGTGTATGTGTATATGCATATATATTTGCGTGTATGTGTATATGCATATATATTTGTGTGTATGCGTATATGCATATATGTGTATATGCGTATATGCATATATGCGTATATGCGTATATGCACATATGCATATATGCATATATGCACATATGTGTATATGCATATATGCACATATGTGTATATGCGCATATGCGTATATGCATATATGCATATATGCATATATGCATATATGCATACATGTGTACATGCATATATGTGTATATGTGTATATGTGTATATGCGTATATGTGTATATGTGTATATGTGTATATGTGTATATGCGCATATGTGTATATGCATAGATGTTTATATGCGTATATGCATATATGCATATATGTGTATATGCCCATATGCGTATATGTGTATATGCATATATGCGTATATGCATACATGCGTACATGCATATAAGTGTATATGTATATAGGCATATATGCGTATATGAGTATATGTGTATATGCATAGATGCGTATATGCGTATATGCGTATATGCATAGATACATATATGCGTATATGCGTATATGCGTATATGCATATATGCATATATATGCATATATGCATATATGCACATATGCATATATGCGTATATGCATATATGCGTATATGCGTATATGCATACATGCATACATGCGTATATGTGTATATGCATATATGCGTATATGTGTATATGTGTATATGTGTATATGCGTATATGTGTATATGCATAGATGCGTATATGCGTATAAGTGTATATGCATATATGCGTATATGCACATATGCGTATATGTGTATATGCATATATGCATATAGCATATGCATATACACATGGATATGAATGCGTATATGCGTATCCTCAGGACGACGTAGGTTTGAAGGTTATTACTGCAATTTCTCTCCTCTCAATATAAATAGCTGACTTTCTTGTCATTGTGCTCTCACTGCGGTTGCTAGAAATTGAAGGACTGTCACATTAACCATTCCTTTATTACTCATGCTACGTAATTTTCAATGCTGACTGCCCCGTGCCAAACAAACCAAAAAATAGATAATAATATTAATAAAAGGGTGTTTCTTTAATGAGTTGACTTATCCGTTATAAAGGCCCTGTCACATTACGGCGTATGCCGTTAGCGTATGCCGGCGTATGCGGTTTTCGACCCATACACCGTCATACGCCATCATATGCCGTCATACGCTACACCCCGAGGTCCCAGCCGCATCTGAAGCGTATGCCTAACCTATTCCTAACCTATGCCTAACCTATGCCTAACCTACCCCTAGCCTATGGCGGTGTATTCAAAGCGTATCCCGACCTATGCGCGGCGTACTGTGATGAGGTTTGACAGTTGTGATTGACAACCTATGCGTAACCTATGTTGGCGTACGCATAGCGTACATCGAGCGTATGAGCAGCGAAAGAGCCATACGCTGCCATACGCCGAAATATTTTTAGCATGCTCAACAATTTTTTGGACGGACACGTGTATGAGGGCGTATGAGGGCGTATGGCGGCGTATACCGACGTATATGACGTAACGCGCTTAAGCCGCCGTACGCTCCTGCAAAAAACCCTAATGTGACAGCCCCTTAAGCAGGGTAAATAAATTCATCACCAAAAAAAAAAAAAATCAACGGTACCTTGTTCATATCGGACGCGGTGGCCGACTCGGTAGAGTGAAGGCCTCCCATGCAGAAGGTCAGGAGTTAAATTCCCGGTCGATTCAAATCAATGACTTACAAAATTGATACTTGTCGCTTCCTAGCCTGCCGCTCAGCATTATAGAAATGGGCAAGAACTGGTTGGCTCAATATCAGGATAATGTAACTGAGTTGGATATCAGGTCATGGTGCTAGTGGCCTGGTCTCTCAGTCGGGCAGCACTATCAAGTCGATATGAGCGCGCACTGCCACTGCAACAGTGCAAGTGCAAACAACCCATAGTGGTAATTAAAGTTGCATAGTCCAATGGTTTTGAGTTTCTGTCATTTTCTGAGATAAATGTTGGGTTGATCATTATAATCTACCTTACTTTAGTTTGAAGTAACTTTTACTTTAAATGGTCAACTTTTGAGATATTTGAAGTGGAAACGTGCAAAATTAGTTTTGGCAAGCTTGCCAAAACTCTACCACCATAGGCTTCTGCAGTAACAGGTTCTATTAAATTGACTCAGTATTCCCTTCTATGTGGTGACAAATGTTAAATAAGTGCAGCACTATCTAAGTTAGATATGTAGAATCAAATCTAGATAATTGTTTTGGTTTTGAAAATCTGATGTTTTCATCGGACTATGCAGCTTTAACTCGGTAGTCAAATGACCACCATAGTTAAAACGAGGTAATGGCACTGGAAGTTTGCCGCCAAATTCCACCAGGTGTCACCACTGGAGGTATGCACTGACCTGCCCCTACCGTCTGTTTTCCGAACCTCACTCCTAGCTGGAGAATATTGGTTGGTTGTTGGAGTTTTGCGTCCTGGCAACATCTAAGGTCATATCAGGACATGGGAGAACAATGATAAACATATGTGAGGGATGGACAATGTTAAACACTAGCTCCTACTGAGTTACTACGGGTCGACATTTGACCTCGATGCGACGTATGACCTTAGCAGGGAAAATAGGTGCCACGCTGCACATTCCACTTCCGATTGTCACCGGTAGGGGGCGGGTCGGACTGTCGCAAACCATACGAAAATGACTGTTGTTTGTTTGTTGTTGTTCTCCATCCTAGCAACATTTAAGGCCATATCACGGCGGGTACCGACTTGTGACTGTGCACTCATGGTGACCTTATACTTATATTGCTGCCCCACTGGGAGACCAGACCACAAGCACCATGACCTGATATCCTACACAGTCACATTATCCTGACACTATGTAAACTAGTCCTTGTCCTATCCTATTAATGCTGAGCGCCAGGCTAGGTAGCGACAGGTATCAATTTGATAAGTCATTCGTTTGACTTGGCTGGGATTCGAACTCTCGACTTTCCGCAGGAGAAGCCAGCCCTCTACCGATTTGGCCACCGCATCCATCCGGTCATGAAGGTCTCAATACACTGATTCCAAAAGTTTTGTTCACAAATGTAGAAGGTGAATATTTTGTATTGCTGAACAGATGATTAAAACATTATCTTTCCTCAATTTGTCCTAAAATCAATTTCCCAGTTTGGACAACATGTTTCCTCTGTCTTATTTACTGTGTGTTTGTTTGGGGTTTAGGTATCGACTTGTGGCAGTGCACATGCACAACGACTGTACAGTGCTTGCCTCACTGACAGACCAGGCTTCAGGAACCATGACCTGATTTACTACTCAGTCACATTATTCTGATACCGAGCTAACCAGTCCTTGCCCTATCTTAGTAATGCCTAGTGCCAGACTAGGTAGTGACAAGTAGCCATCTTATAAGTCATTCGTTTGACTCGGCCGGGAATCGAACTGCAGCCTTCTACACCGGAAGCCTGTGCTCTTATTGACTTAGGCAACGCATTCGGTTATTATCCGTATGTTTGTTAGTTGTGGTTTTACGTCCTAGCAATATATACGGTCATATCAGGACGGATTCGCATGTTTATTGATGATGTAAATACTACTTACTACGTACATATACGTATATATATACATTTATATGTCAATGCTATTAGAACTAATTTGACTAAACTAATTAGTAAATCTAAAAATGGGCACGTCTAATTAGACAACCAAGGACTGATGGGCTGTGAGCATTGCATATAATGTATATCATGTATAAAATGTATATCATGTACATAAGGTATGTAAGGTATACAAGCTATATAAGCTATATAAGATATATAAGCTGTATAAGCTATATAAGCTATATAATCTATATATTGTATATAATGTATACACTGTATTTAATGTATTTAATATATATACTGCATATAAAGTATATAATATATAGTTTATACTGTGTATGATATGTATAATATATATAATGTATATAGTGTACATATAATGTATATAACGTATATAGATATATTTCGCATAAGGTAAGTCAACTCTCTCCCTATATCACAGATACCTCACCCCCAGCTATGCCTGCATGGAAGGACGGAGGAATATGGGGTTAGTTGATATGATAGGGGGGTTAGTTGGTATGATAGGGGGGTTAGTTGGTATGATAGGGGGGTTAGTTGGTATGATAGGGGGGTTAGTTGGTATGATAGGGGGGTTAGTTGGCATGATAGGGGGTTAGTTGATATGATAAGGGGGTTAGTTGGTATGATAGAGGGGGGTTAGTTGGTATGATAGGGGGGTTAGTTGGTATGATAGGGGGGTTAGTTGGTATGATAGGGGGGTTACATGGTATGATAGGGGGTTAGTTGGTATGGGGGGTTTAGTTGGTATGATAGGGAGTTAGTTGGTATGATAGGGGGGTTACATGGTATGATAGGGGGTTTAGGTGGTATGGGGGTTTAGTTGGTATGATAGTTGGTATGATAGGGGGGTTACATGGTATGATAGGGGGGGGTTAGTTGGTATGGGGGGTTTAGTTGGTATGATAGGGGGTTAGTTGGTATGATAGGGTGGTTAGTTGGTATGATAGGGGGGCAGTTGGTATGATAGGGGGTTAGTTGGTATGATAGGGGGGTTATTTGGTATGATAGGGGGTTTAGTTGGTATGATAAGGGGTTAGTTGGTATGATAGGGCGGTTAGTTGGTATGATAAGTGGTTAGTTGGTATGATAGGGGGTTAGTTGGTATGATAGGGGGTTAGTTGGTATGATAGGGGGGTTACATGGTATGATAGGGGGTTTAGGTGGTACGGGGGGTTTAGTTGGTATGATAGGGGGTTAGTTGGTATGAGAGGGGGGTTATTTGGTATGATAGGGCGGTTAGTTGGTATGATAGGGGGTTAGTTGGTATGATAGGGGGTTTAGTTTGTATGATAGGGTGGTTAGTTGGTATGATAGGGGGTTTAGTTGGTATAATAGGGGGTTAGTTGGTATGATAGGGGGATTATTTGGTATGATAGGGCGGTTAGTTGGTATGATAGGGCGGTTAGTTGGTATGATAGGGGGTTAGTTGGTATGATTGGGGGGTTAGTTGGTATGATAGGGGGTTAGTTGGTATGATAGGGGGTTAGTTGGTATGATAGGGGGGTTAGTTGGTATGATAGGCGGGTCAGTTGGTATGATAGGGGGTTAGTTGGTATGACAGGGGTTAGTTAGTATGGTAGGGGGATTAGTTTGTATGATAGGGGGGGTTACTTGGTTAGTTGGTATGATAGGGGGTTACTTGGTATGATAGGGAGGTTAGTTGGTATAATAGGGGGTTAGTTGGTATGATAGGGAGGTTAGTTGGTATGGTAGGGGAGTTACTTGGCATGATAGGGGGGGGGTTAGTTGATATGATAAGGGGGTCAGTTGGTGTGATAAGGGGGTTAGTTGGTATGATACGGGGGTTAGTTGGTATGATAGGGGGTTAGTTGGTATGATAGGGGGGTTACTTGGTATGATAGGGGGGTTACTTGGTATGATAGGGGAGTTAGTTGGTATGATAGGGGTGTTAGTTGGTATGATAGGGGGGTTAGTTGGTATGATAGGGGGGTTAGTTGGTATGATAGGGGGGTTACTTGGTATGATAGGGGAGTTAGTTGGTATGATAGGGGGGTTAGTTGGTATGATAATGATAAGAAAGCCATACTGGCTTCACCTGAAAACCTCAACACATGTGGGTGTATTCTAGAGACACGGGCGACGACTGGTAAACTGGTTATACCTCACCTGCACAGGTGAGTCGAGTCTCCAGGTTGTAACCAGGCAACACCCAACCATACCACTCCAGAAACCTGCCTTCCTTCCCTCCCTCCCTCCCTCCCTCACTTCCTCACTCCCTCCCTCCTCCAGACCACCCGACACTGTACTAACCAGTGCGGACACACCCACCCCGGTCACTGCACTAACAATTCGGCGACATAGTTCCCAACGAAAATTATAATAATATTCCCCCGAACAAGCATGTGCTACCTTATATGTGTTCAGTAAGTGTATTAATTACACTCAAAGTGTGAGACCTCTAAATGAGTGCAATTTTTAGGGGGGAAATGTGAATCATGAGAAGAGGGCTACCATCGGTTTTTTTTCATATTTATTGACAATTTAAAAGAAAAATATATAAAATGATACCATTTGGTAGCACACGGACAGGAGGGGGGGGGGGGGCTGGTTTCCTAAGCGATCCACCATCATTATCTTTGGTGTTATTTTATTCATATGAATATTTTATTAAGTGCAGGTTAATAAAATCAAAAGAAACCGTCTAGCTTAAAAAATGTTCAATGTCAGTGGCCTCATTAGAATATGTGAGCATATTGTGGGTCACATGATTGGTCTTAGCGCTCTTGATGTGACGGACTGGTGGGTAGAATGTCCGCTTCACATGCAGGAGGTCGTGGGAACGATCCCTGGCCGTGTTAAAAGAAATACTTTCAAAGTTGGTAATTGTCTCTGCCTTGCATGGGGCCCGAGAATTACTAGGACATGGCCAGAACTGATTAGCTCCGTCTCAGGATATTGTGACATAATAGGATAATTGGGTCAAAGTGTTGGCAACACGGCATCCCCGTGCGGCAACACTAAAAACCCAACACTATGTGTGCAGTGCCAATGATTTTATACGCATACGTATATAACACCAGAAGTTGCTAGGCTGTTAAACCTCAAGCTTAGATCCCCACAAAACGATACAGTCAACCAACATCATAGGACATGTCACTTTGCGTATTTCTATAGCTGGCAAGCAAATACAAGTAATTTATTTTTAGTTTGGCAGCTTGCCAAATAAATATTTATATGTCGGTAACTGAAGTCTCTGATGCAGGGTACTGCAGAGAAGATTTCCACCACAAATTCACTCTCTGATGTCACTTGCACAAACAAATGCTAGATCATGTGTAGATAAAAGATTCACCCTGTACTTGTAGTACACGGGTGAACGACAACGTAGTGTAAATACGGACGAAAATAGCTTTAGTATGGAACACGAACTAGAAACTGTGGTTCCAGTATCAAATGGCTACATATATTGGGACAGAGTTGGTGAAATGCAGATAATGCAAAAATACAAGATGGCGGCCATAGAACGCCATCAATTTCACCTTTAAATTCTATTAAATGATATGTTTTATTATATATTTCAAATCAAAGGTAGCGGGGAAATATGAAGACATAAAAAGAATAATTGTTGCTTCTTACATTGTGAAATTAGGCTCTCATTTCATTTCCCTGCTTTTTCGGCAGCTTTTATATACGGCTGGTATTCACCCGTGTACTGCGAGTACAGGTTGAATCCCTTATCTAGCTCGTGTGTTGCATGCTCTATGGGAAATGTCTTATAGTCGATTTCCACCACCAGCCTACCCTCTGATGGCGTTAGCAACCGGTTCTTACCGTCTGCTGGACTAGCCAATCATCATGCTTGGAGCTTTGAGTGTGTGTGTGTGTGGAAGGGGGGGTAAGTACTGTGAATATGATGAATGGCTTTGATCATAATTCTCCATTCGCGAATAAGTCGGGTATTCTTAATCCATTCGATCAACGACATTCAATTGCGAAACTCGCTGAATATCTGTGCTCCAGACAGAAATTACTGATCACTGCCTTGCGAAATGTCTGTGTGACCAGGAAAATATATGATGTCAGTCAGTGACTTAGCAATCCTTTTGAAAATTGTCTGATGTTGGCTGGGTATAACTATAAGGCATTCCACTGATACACCTAGGGACCATGGCTTGTTTGTTGGGAGATTTATGTTCTGGCAACATCTCAGGTCATATCAGGATGGGTATCGATTTAAGACAGTGTGCACTCATGCAACTTATAAGTGTTGCTACACTTGGAGACCAGCCAGTCATCACCCAATTTGCCACTCATTTACATTATTCTGACACTGAGATAACCAGTCCCTCTCCTATCCTAGTAATGGCCAGTGCCAGGCTAGTTGACGACAAGTATCCATTTTGTAAGTTATCAGTTGTAAGTCATCGCTTTTACCGATTCGACCACCACGTCCAGTCCAGTTACGAGGGCATAATGTACATAATGTATATAATACATATATAATGTATATAATGCATATAATGTATATAATGTATATAATTTATATAATGTGTATAGTGTATATAATGTACATAATGTATATATTGTATATAATATATAATTAAATAATGTATATAATGTATATAATGTATATAATGTATATAATGTATATACTGGATATAATGTATATAATGTATATAATGTATATAATGTATATAATGTATATATGTATATAATGTACATAATGTATGTGATAATGTATATAATGTGTGTATTGTATGTAATGTATATAATGTATATGATGTATATAATGTATATAATTTATACATCGTATATAATGTAATCATATATATAATGTATATAATGTATATAATGTATATAATGTATATATTGCATATAATGTATATAATGTATATCATGTATATAATGTATATAATGTATATAATGCATATACTTATATACTGAATATAATGTATATAATGTATATAATGTATATAATGTATATAATGTATATAATGTATATAATGTGTATAACATATATAATGTATATAATGTATATTCCATATATAATGTATATAATGAGTATAATGTATATAATGTATATAGTGTATATAATGTATATAATGTATATAATGTATATAAATTATAATGTATATAATGTATGTAATGTATATAGTGCATATAATGCATGTAATGTAGATAATGCATATAATATATATAGTGTATATAATGGCGCCACTCACGACACCTCCTCTACAACATTCCCATAATACCATATCTCGCTGACATCCAGGTGAGCAGCCTGTCTGCCCGTTTATATGGATTTTTCATGTGTGCTATGCAGTCTACAATAGTACTTGTCTGCAGGGACCTCGGTGATCAGCGAACCCTTACCACACGCAAACAATTTCTCAATGTACAAACTGTTATTGTCCCACTCGATTGACCCACCAATGACGGGACACCTACTTTGTGAGGACAACATTGGTCTGGATGCGGAATTGTCATTCGAAGCCAACATGTATATACAGTAAAACCTCTCTAAATCGACCGACCATGTGACCAACTTTAAATGGTCCATTTAGGGAGGTGGTTGGTTTAGGGAGTTTAGAAAAGATCATTTACAATGGTATTGTATGGGCGATCGTTTGGGAGCCACATAAAGCGATCAGTATAGGGGAGTGGTCGATCTGTGGAGGTGGACGGTTAGAGAGGTTTCACTGTATATCAAAGCTTCCCAAACCATGTTACTGTATGTATTCGTACTTACCATAACCCCCCTACTACCGCCACCTGTATTCCTGTTTTGTCACTACCCCCCTCTCACTCTCTCAGTCAATTCAAACAGAATATGTGACATGTGATTTGACAGATCGTGACCTTACTATGAAAAGGTTCTATCTGACAAAATGGTGCTTTCAAGATAATGAGGACTGAAGCCGTGTAACTGCATGAAAGCAAAGCAGATAGAACAATATTATTTTTATATCTTTAATATATCTCAGTGAAAAATACCAATTGAGAAACAGTTGCGTAACTGCATGATAGCCTTTTGTAGATAGAACATTTTTACATCCATAACACCAATTCGGTCACTTTGTCAGATAGAACCTTTTTATAGTAAGGTCATGAGATGCACACAACATATCACAGTATCCATAAGAAATTGTTAGTTGTATTCAACAACTAACTCATGCGAACGGACAGGATAGGAAATCGGCAAAAGCGCAAAATAGCTTCCGGTATAGAATGTCATGTTTTCAAACTGTGGCTGAGTAAATTGAATGACTTACAAAATTGTTTCTTTTTGGCACCTAGCTTGACGATTGGCATTTCTAGGATAGGGCAATGACTGGTTTGCTGGTATCAGGATAATCTGATAATGTGACTGAGTGTGATATCGGGTTATGCTACTGGCAGCCCGGTTTCCCAGTTAAGTAGCACTATAAAGCTGTATGACTGCGCACTGTCACAAGTCGGTTCCCCTTCTAAAACGACCTTGAATGTTCCTAAGATTTAAAACATCAACAAAACAAACATGCAGACTAACTCTTGCTTTCTTTTATTGATACAACAGGTATTTGGGATCCAACCTAGAAAGTCTGCTTCACAAGTCAATGGCGGTAGGATAAGATGAAATGTCATTGTGATAATTTGTATGCTAAATCAATGTACAGTAAAACCTCTCTAAATCGACCGACCCTGGGACCGAAGTTAGGTGGTCCATTTAGGGAGGTGGTCGGCTTAGAGAGGTAGAACATCCTTACAATGGTATTAGTGGGACCCAAATAAAGCGATCGAGATAGGGGAGTGGTCGATCTGAGAAGGGGTCGGTATAGAGGGGGTTTACTGTATTTATGGTGTGGCGCTCATGTCTGTGACAATGAAACATAAAACTATGCATTAAAGCTGCATAGTCCGATGGAAACATCACATTTCCAAAACCAAAATGGGAAAAGGTTCGATGTCAGCGCAACATGTTGGTAGCGTGCGGCCGATGTTGTGGTAACGAATATTGATGTGTGAGAAAAAAAACTAAAATAGTTTGGCTCACCATCCTGTTATGACCTTAGATGTTGCTAGGACGTAAAACAACAACAAACCAACAGTTTGGCGCAATGAGCCTCACACGCGCGTGGTGTGTGCCTAGCGTTCGCATAATGTTATTCCAGCGCGTTTAACGTATGTCGACTCGCCCCTAACGTCGCCATAATGTTGGCACCCGCACGTTGTCGAACGTCGAAAGTTTTGCGCAAGCACAAAACTTTGCCGATCCCCTGACGCATGCCGCCGAATGTCACCGTAGATCAACTTATACCAACGTGCATGTAACGCACGCGTAGTGCTTCCTGACGTATCCCAACGAAGTGCCAAAAAATCAAATACCTGGTGTTCTCTATGGCGGAGTGGTTAGAGTGTCTGACTTTTTTCTATGCCAGACTCCTAATCTGAAGGTCCGTGGTTCGATTCCCCATGCCCCCACCTCTGTTAATTTGGATTTCCACCGCTTTGTAGAACTTACAGTGTCATCAAAGGCCAGTTGCTCTCATACCATGTCTATGTGGTGTGGGAGGTTAAAAATCCTTTGGGTCGGTAAAAGTGTAGGCTCGGGCTTTCTATCGACAAACTGTCTAATGGTGAAAACAAGTCTATTCAGACTTATCCATGATAGGCAGTATAAACCTTCAAGAAAAAAACCATTGGATTAATCAACTTGAATAAATCGCTTGCTATCCTTTCTGTGTGTACATGTTCGACATCGCTGCTGGTCGACTGTCTCCAACACCAGATAGTAACAACAAAGCAGTCACCCTCGGCGACTGTGCAAGCTCCCCGACCTTGTGTAATCTCCCCCCTCAGATTCTTATTGTTTATTGGGGTTTCATTCCCCAGCAACATCTAGGATCATATCAGGACGGGGACCAGATAGGATGGCCGAATGAGTTGAGCGTCCATCTCCCGTTTTGGTAGATCGTGGGATTCGGAGCCATGGGTTCAAATCCCTGTCGAGTCAAACAAATGACTTACAAATGTATGCTGACACTCAGCATTATTAGGATAGGGCAAGGACGGGTTGGCTCTGTGTCAGGGATAATGGGACTGAGTGGGATATCAGGTCATGGTGCTGGTGGCCTGGTCCACCAGTGGGGCAGCACTATAAAGTCACTATCAGCGCGTACTGTCGCAAGTCGATACCCATCCTAATGTGACCTTAGATGTTGGCAGGATGTAAAACTCCAACAACCAACCTTACTTCAGTTCGAAGGAACTTTTATTTTTAATGGCTAACTATGGAGATATTTGAAATGCAAACATTGAAACCATAGACTTCAGCAGTAACAAATTATATTAAATTGCCTCAGCATTCCCTTCAATGTCCCCACAAATGCTTCATGAATGCACCACTAACTAAGTTTGACATGTAGAATCAAAGCTAGATAATTGCTTCGCTTTTGAAAATGTCATGCTTTTGTCAAACTATGCAACTTTGAGATTTTTTTTCCGCATGACCTTCCGCAATGGAAGCTAGCGCTCTACCGACTCAACCACCCCAGTTCTTCGCCCATAAGGAGCAGGCACACTGCTGGTAGCTGGGTGGGCCCCAGTGTTGGCGAGCTGTCTGTCTGTGATGTGTGTGCAGTGTCGGCCCGTTACCATCGCCTCAGTCCTGAAGACAGACTCAGCCTTTGTACCAGCGACTGTCTGTCACTGCGCGCGCCTAGTCCGGAAACCCCAACTGGGCCACCTCCTCACGCCGCCGTGGTGAGAAACCGTGCCCCGCCAGTGTTTGCACTTGTATTATCTATTATCCACAGCGCTTGCACGCTGATGAGGTCTGCGGCACAAAGCGCCACTCAACGAGCGGTGTGATGAGCCTGACAGCATGGGAATACACATATCTATTCACAGAGAACTCATGTCTTGTCTGGGTCATTCGGCACACCACCCATGCTCGTTCCCTCAGTGTGTAACCAGTGCTGGCTGCCTTAGTACGCCTGTATCACTGGGTCATTCGGCACACCGCCCATGCTCGTTCCCTCAGTGTGTAACCGGTGCCTGCCTGCCTCACTTCGCCTGTATCGCTGGGTCATTCGGCACACCACCCATGCTCATTCCCTCAGTGTGTAACCAGTGCTGGCTGCGTTAGTAAGCCTGTGTCACTGGGTCATTCGGCACACCACCCATGCTCGTTCCCTCAATGTGTAACCAGTGCTGGCTGCCTTAGTACGCCTGTATCACTGGGTCATTCGGCACACCACCCATGCTCGTTCCCTCAGTGTGTAACCAGTGCTGGCTGCCTTAGTATGCCTCTGTCACTGGGTCATTCGGCACACCGCCCATGCTCGTTCCCTCAGTGTGTCACCCACATTGTTTCCATTGGTGTGCCACTAGCGCTGGTTACTTCGGCATGGAGTGGTTAACTGGCTTCCTCAAAGTGATACCAATGCTGGTTCCTACAGTGCACCAGAGACATGGCTCCTTCAGTGCGCCACCGCCACTTGTTCTCTCAGTGTGCCACTCACACTGGTTCCCTCAGTGTGCCAGCCACTCGTGGTTCCTTTGTCCCCTCAGTGCACCACTGACACTGGTTCCCTCAGTGTACCACCACCACTGGTTCCCTCAGTGCACCCCTGCCACTGGTTCCGTCGACACCGTGGTGTCACCGTTGCAGCGACACTAGTTCCCTCAGTGCACCAACCATTGCCACCGGTTCCCTCAGTGCACCACTACCACTGGTTATGTTGGTGCAGCCGTGTCACAGTGGCACCAGCCACAGCCATGGGTTCCCTCAGTGAACCAGCTACCAGCACTGGGTCCCTCAGTGCACCACCGCCACTGGTTCCATAGGTGCAGTGGTGTCACAGCAGCACTGCCACCGGTTCCCTCAGTGCACCACCACCACTGGTTCCATCGATTCCGTGGTGTCACAGTGGCACTGTCACTGGTTCCCTCAGTGCACCACTGCCACTGGTTCCACTGGTGCAGTGGTGTCACAGGGGCACTGCCACTGGTTCCCTCAGTGCACCACCGCCACTGGTTCCGTCAGTGCAGTGGTGTCACAGTATCACAGTAGCACTTCCACCGGCTCCCTCAGTGCAGTGGTGTCACAGTGGCACTAGCACTGGTTCCGTCGGTGCAGTGGTGTCACAGTGGCACTGACACTGGTTCCGTAGGTGCAGTGGTGCCACAGTGGCACTGACACTGGCTCCCTCAGTGCAGTGGTGTCACAGTGGCACTGACACTGGTTCCGTCGGTGCAGTGGTGTCACAATGGCACTGACACTGGCTCCGTCAGTGCAGTGGTGGCACAGGGGCACTGACACTGGTTCCGTCGGTGCAGTGGTGTTACACTGGAACTGACACTGGTTCTGTCGGTGCAGTGGTGTCACAGTGACACTGACACTGGTTCCGTCAGTGCATTGGTGTTAGAGTGGCACTGACACAGGCTCCGTCGGTGCAGTGGTGTCACAGTGGCACTGACACTGGTTCCGTCGGTGCAGTGGTGTCACATTGGTACTGACACTGGCTCCGTCGGTGCATTGGTGTCACATTGGCACTGACACTGGTTCCGTCGGTGCAGTGGTGTCACAGTGACACTGACACTGGCTCCGTCAGTGCAGTGGTGTCACCCTCAGTGCAGTGATGGCACAGGGGCACTGGCACTGGTTCCGTCGGTGCAGTGGTGTCACAGTGACACTGACACTGGCTCCGTCGGTGCAGTGGTGTCACAGTGGCACTGACACTGGTTCCGTCGGTGAAGCAGCGTGCCTCACATTCCTGTGCGCGTCACCGGGGCTTCCACTTCTTTTCACCGCCACCACTTTGCGGTTTCCTTTACCGGCCTTGTTTTGGTTTTTTCCCGTGTTGACTTATTTATTTTTGTCTCGGTGATTTACTGGTTAGCTGAAACTCGGTCGTCACGCTCTGTATCTGTATATCCGACGGAGGCAGACAGAGAGACCAGACCTCATGCCCCCACCCCCTCCTCTAACCCCCACCCCCACCTCTCATCCTCCCTCACCCCACACCTTCCTGCTACCAGTACCAGCCACCTACCTATCCCAGTTACTCTCCAAAGCATGGCATGGTGACGTTATGCACAGACATTCAACATGAGGCTTATATCCCCAGCTAGGCTCGGCGTGAACCAACACCCTGCTTCCATTCTGCAGACAGGATCCTAGATTTATTATGACATGGGAGGGATAACTGAATGGAACGGGACGTAGCTCAGGCGGTAGAGTGTCCACCTGTGAAGCTGTAGGTCATCGAATCGATCCTTCTCAGTGGATCCATTTGCAGTTTGGACTATTTTCCCGTTCCAACCACAAATGCTGTGGTATGTGCTGTCCTGTCTGTGGGAAAATGGATTCAAAAGACCCCTTGCTGCTTATCGGAAAGAGTAGCATATCTGACTTCAGCGGGTGACCTCCAAAGAAATATGTCAGAATAACTATATGTTTGATGTCCAATAGCTGATGATAAAAATATATGTGCTCTAGAGGCGTCGTTCAATAAAAAAAGCTTTTTGGGAGGGAGAACTAACTGCACATACAAGTCGGTGTATGGAATTGTAGTGGTCTGCACTGACCTCTCAGGCAAGTAACCACATAGACAGGTAGGCGTGGGGAGTGTATTGATATCAGGGAGCCTAGGTGGTGTAATGGTTAGCACACTGGCCCGGAATGCAAAGAGATGTGGGTTCGAGTCCCGCTCTAGGCACAGTATTTCCCATTTTCGTCACCCCCACGACACTGGTGCCGTGACCAGGATCCTGTACAAGCTTTGCGCTGTATGGTTGTTGAACCTACCCTGTGTATGTATGTGTTAGTGCATTGCCTGTATGTATGTAATTGTAAGCATTACAAGACTTACAATTCCAGGGGGACGAGTGTAGTGGTCTGCACTGACCTCTCAGGCAAGTAACCACATAGACAGGTAGGCGTGGGGAGTGTATTGATATCAGGGAGCCTAGGTGGTGTAATGGTTAGCACACTGGCCCGGAATGCAAAGAGATGTGGGTTCGAGTCCCGCTCTAGGCACAGTATTTCCCATTTTCGTCACCCCCACGACAGAATCATGCGACTGGTCAGGTGGTGCGGTGGAATAAAATATGTTAAGGCCCTGTCACACTTTATCGGATTGAGGAAATGGATTGAAATGGAACAAAGTCTGTTGATATCTGGCAAAGTCCGGTTTGTGTCTGTTGCATATCCATTGATATCCGTTGATATCCGACCCGATCCGTTAGAAGTTTTGAGCATGCACAAAACTTGTAACGGATTGCGCTGGACTGGCATACGTGGTTATTATCCATGACCGTCCGTTCCCCGTCCATTCCGCGTCCATTCCCCGTCCATTCCCCATGCGTTCCCCGTCCGTTCCCCATCCGTTCCCCATCCGTTCCCCTCCGTTACATCCGTTCCCATCTGTTACCGTCCGTTACTGTCCGTTCCCATCCGTTACATATCTATTACACGTCCGTTGCCGTTCGCTTTAGTTATATACTGAATTGTCCGTTGATCGTTAGATACGTTATCAACCGTTACCGTCCGTTACCGTCTGTTACCCGTCCGTTACCATCTGTTACCTGTCCGTTACATAATCAATACATTTCAAATCCGAATCACACTGGACTAGAATAATTTTGTCCGTTTCAATCCGTTTCCTCAATCCGGTAAAGTGTGACAGGGCCTTTGCAAATACCAAACCCATTTGAAATCATTACCATACCCACTGACAGTGACAATGAATCCACATGTAGAATTCAACCCATTGATTACCATTGATACGTGTATTGCATTATTTGCTATGTGCCTGCTCTATGCCAGTGGCACAACATGGCTTCTCCGTAGACATCTGCTAAAATCTTATTTTCTCAGACACACTTCTTTCCAAGTCTCACTCGTTTATCTTAGCTTCTTATCGTAAATTCAATTTCTCTAAACTGTTAAAAGTGTATACTTGTTGCTTCCTAGCCAGGCCCTCGGCATTATTAGGATACAACAAGGACTGGTTGGCTCAGTGTCAGAATAACGTGACTGGGTGGGATATCAGGTCATTGGTGCTGTCAGTCTGGTCTCTCAAGGGGTGGGGGGTGGGGCAGCACTATACAATCATCATGAGTGTGCACTGTCACAAGTCGATATCCGTCCTGATATGACCTTAGATATTGCCAGTACGTAAAATTCCAACAACCATATAATGATCAACCCAACATTTCTATTTTTTGTTTAATATTGGAGAAACTCAAATGAATGAGACTATGCCTGTTTAACACAGTGTTATCTGTACATTGTACATTTCGGCGGATGAGGTAGAGCGTCCGTCTCCTGTGTTGGTAGATTGTGGTGTCGTGGGTTCGAACCCTGGTCGAGTCAAACCAATGACTTAAAAATTGATACTTGTCACTTCCTAGCCTGGCGCTTGGCATTACTAGGATAGGGCAAGGACTGGTTGGCTCAGTGTCAGGATAATGTGACGGAGTGGGATATGTGCTGGTGGCCTGGTCTTCCAGTGGGGCAGCACTATAAAGTCGCCATGAGTGCGCACTGTCACAAGTCGGTACACATCCTGATATGACCCTAGATGTTGCTAGGACGTAAAACAACAACAAACAAAAACAACAAACAAACATTTCCGGGTCGCGGTCATCGGCGAATGGTGAAGTAACTTATACTATGTGACTGCGCCACGACAGCATCACCTACTACTACACTGGCACAGTGGCAATAAAAGAAGCTTTATGTGGACGGGTGAGGGAAACAAGGGGCAGGTACTTAAACCGAACCCGCCCCTAGGTGGTCGCAGCCAGCCCGCCGGGCCGGTGTGGCGTTTTCAGCCATGTACCGTGCTCAGCCGTGTGCATAGACTCAAACTCAAGGCATTGTCAATGGTCGTGAGTCACTAACCTTATAAATTTAATATACTGTTTTTGGTAAAGATGCTTTCTATATGTGTACCAAGCGATTTGTTTCTAGGTGGTGTGGTTTTAGAGATATTTCACTTTTCCTGGATTTTCTGTATGAAGATTGCTCACCACCATTGACAATGCCTTGAGTTTGATGGTACGCGCAGTGCAAAACATTAGTTTTAATCAAAATTAATAGAAATCAAGAACCCTAACCTTATGAATTTAATATAATCTTTTTGGTGAAGATGTTTTCTATATGTGTACCAAGCGATTTGTTAATAGGTGGTGTGGTTTTAGAGATATTTCACTTGTTCTGTATTTTCTGTATGAAGATTACTCACGACCATTGACAATGCCTTGAGTTTGAGTCTATGTACACGGCTGAGCACGGCGCACGGCTGAGCACGCCACACCGGGCCGGGGACGATCGGGGGCCCGGTGTCGCGGTTTAAATTCTCCCTGGGTTTAGATTCTATGCAGGGGTTCTGCGCATGCGTCAAAATCTAACGGCATTTCCGCCATATTGGGCGTATTCGATTAATCAACTCGGGTGACCCGAGCGACTTTTTGGCGCATACGCACATCCCACAGACTCGGGTTGAATAATCGAATACGCTTCTCCACACTCGGGGTGGGAAAAATGGTGGCTTAATCCAAAACCTTTTACATAACTGATATAACTATAGCAAAATAGTATTAAAATAGTTTTTGATTGCATAGTTTAGTTATATTTCAATTTCATTAATCTGGTTTATTAAAAAAAAACACCAAAAAAACACACACACATAGGACTTGTACTGCTACAGGACGGTACCAGCACAAATGTGACGTCGTCGCTCCCAGCCAACCCCAGCCAAGAGGTGGGTTACTGGGGTTGGGACTTTTTGCACACAGCACATGTTTTTGTCAACACCACTCGCAGTGTTCTATTTGAATTTCTAGCAACTCGGGTGACCCGAGTCGCCCGGGTCGTGTTAATCATTAAGACCGTCGATTAAGGGCGACCGTGCATGCGCACAACACCGAGCGTAGAATCTAAACCCACGGATAATCTAAACCGTGACACCGGCCACTGCCTGACCTACTTCACGTAGTGAGACCAGACGTCCGTCTCCATCGGTTCGATCCTTCTCACTGGATCCATTTGCAGTTTGGGCTATTTTCCGTTCCACCCAGTGGTCCACAACTGGTTCATCAAAGGTTGTGGTATGTGCTGCCCTATCTGTGGGGTAGTGCATATAAAAGACCCCTTGCTGCTTATCGGAAAGACTAGCCTATGTGGCTGTAGTGGTGTTCATCCAAAGAAATATGTCAGAATGATCATATATTTGATGTCCAATAATAGCTAATCATATGAAAATCAATGTGCTCTAGAGGTGTCGTTAAATAAAACAAGCTTTACTTTTTTGTGTCCGTCTCACGTTTCGGTAGATCGTGGGATTCGAAACCATGAGTTCAAACCCTGGTCGAGTCAAACCAATGACTTAAAAATGTATATTTGTCGTTTCCTAGCCAGGCGCTCAGTATTATTAGGATAGGGCAACGACTGGTTTGGCTCAGTGTCAGGACAATGTGACTGAGTGGGCTATCAGGTCACGGTGCAGACAGCCTGGTCTCTCAGTGGGTCAGCACGATAAAGTTGCAATGAGTGCATACTGTCACAAGTCGGTACTCATCCTGATAATACCTTAGATGTTGCCAGGATGTAAAACTCCAAAACCCAACCAAATAACGTAGTGTACAAGGACTCGGGAGTCACGTGATAATCGTTGACGATTTCTTATTCTTTCTGTCAATCTCCAGTGCGTGGGTGGGGGGGGGGGGGTGCGGTGGTGTGCGGTGGGGTGGTGGGGGCGGTGCCGGGGTGTGTGTGTATCTCCTAAGTGGTTGGGCTCTAAGGCTGCCTTTTCCCTTCCCCCCAATCCCCCCTCCCCCCCTTCCCCCCAATTTCTCTGACCACTACCCATCGGAAGCCAACTCCCGACCACATGGGACCGCTTTCAGCGGTGCCCATTCAGTGCTGCACATTTGCAGCCTTCAGCGCACCAATGCGACTGAAAACTCACCAAAAATAAACATTAATGTCCACTTCCAATCGAGGTTGTGGCAAGTGCCAAAATATGACTCCAGCGGTGATCGAACCCACGTCATCACACACCCGGATAAGCGGACGCTGTACCGCTATGCTATCCGGTCCTGGTTAACCCCATGAACCCCAAGGCGACTTATATAAGTTATATAACATTCCCCATCAAGTCCCCGTCGTGGTCACCCACCCATACGGTGTGAATCTTCACTAGGGTATGCGGGATCTATAGTATAGGGATGGGGTCGGTGAGGTCAGCGGTCAAAGGTCAAGGGTCAGCCGACCGGTGAGTGCTGAGAGGCGGCGCGGTGCAGGTTGCGGTGTCAGTGACGGACATTAGGACGGCACCGCCGGCCGGCAGGGGGCGGCGTGACGCGGTCAACGTGGGATCCACGTCATCACGTCGTGGAGGTCACGTGGTAGGTGATCCAAAGGGGTAAGGCAATATGTATACCCCAAACTCCAAACCCCATACCACCACCACCCCCCATTACACACACTGCCATTAGAGTAAATAGTGGGGTGGCTTTCCAAGAGCTATTTAACCATATATATGTATATATATATATATATATATATATGTATATATAGTTATTTAGTGGTGATTACTTCAAGCTGCATAGTCCGATGAAATATCAAATTATCAAAACCAAACCAATTATCTAGATTTGATTTTACACATCTAACTTAGATAGTGATGCATTTATTAAGCATTTGTTTCTGCGTAGAAGGTAATCCTCAGTCAATTTAACAGAACTTGTTACTGCAGAAGTCTATGGTGTCAGAGTTTTGGCATGGTTGCCAAAACTAATTTTCCATGTTTGCACTCGAAATATCTCAAAAGTTTACCATTTAGAATAAAAGTAACTTTGAAGTAATGTAAAGTAGATACCAGTGATCGATCTAATATATTTATCTCAGAAAAAATACAGAAATTCAAAACCATCGGACTATGCAACTTTAACACAGTGTCAGCCGCAAAGGCCATAATCACAGCGAGAAGTGTTCAAATCTTATTCTGCTATACTATTATCGAGCCATCACGTTTAGTTTTCATCATCATCATGCTGTCGGTCGCGATGCGACAAAGACAAAGCACAGAATGTAAAAGCACACAATCAAATATGTGTTAAAAAACACTTTTGAAGTTAAAAGCTCACAGTTACAACAACAAAATTGTGGCCACATAAAATTCTAGATAAAAGTGAAAGCCGTCATTCTTCCTGAATTGATGAAAATTGTTTTAACTATAAAACTATATATATCGAGCATATTCTCCTCTTCCTTTCACTCTACACTTGTCTCTTCTTTCATCCTCCTTTTCTCACTTTGTGTTTTGTTTGTTTGTTGTTGTTTTATGTCCTAGCACCATCTAAGGTCATAACAGGACAGGTACCGACTTGTGACAGTGCACACTCATGGCAATTTTATAGTGCTGCCCCACTGGGAGACCAGGCTGCCAGCAGCATGACCTGATAGCCCACTCAGTCACATTGTCCTGACACTGAGCCAAACCAGTCCTTGCCCTATCCTAATAATGCCGAGTACCTGGCTAGGAAGCGACAGGTATCAATTTGTAAGTCATTGGTTTGACTCGACCAGGGTTCGAATCCACGATCCCATGGTCTACCAACACGGGAGACGGACGCCCTAACTCATTCAGCCATCCCGTCTGGATTTTCTCTCTTGATATGACCTCAGATATTGCCAGGACGTAAAACTCCAATAACCATCCAACCTTTTCTCTCTTACCCCTTCTCTTCGTTTTTCTCTTTCTATCACCACCTATCAGTCACCTTCTCTTCCTCTATTTCTCTCTTCCCCCTTCTCTTCCCCTTTCTCTTTCTCTCTTCCCCCTTCTCTTCCTCTTTCTCTTCGTCTATGCTGACTTCCACGGTCAGGGTGCCTATGTACCTTACCCCGAGGGCCTGGCCAGGATCCCGGTACACGAGTCCTTATAAGGCGGACGGACCCCAGGCGAGACATGTCTGGTCGTTCCCCGGACATCCCCCACCCACCCACCCACCCACCCACCCACCCACCCACCCACCCCACGGAGACAACTGTCCACGGCCATTACAGCTGCATAGTCCGATGAAAATATCAAATTGTCAAAACCAAAACAATTATCTACATATTTAATTTAGATACTGGTGCACTTATTAAACATTTGTCAACACACAGAAGGGAATACCGAGGCAATTGAATAGAACCTGTTACTGCAGAAGACTATGGTGTCAGAGTTTTGGCGTGCTTGCCAAAGTTAATTTTGCATGGTTCCACTTCAAATATCGCAAAAGTTAGCGACTTAAAATAAAAGTGACTTCAAGCATCACTTCGCATCGCAACCACATCTGTGCATCGCTTCGCACTCGGTTGGGTGGTTGTCGAAGGCTGTGGTATGTGCTGTCCTGTCTGTGGGAAAGTGCATATAAAAGACCCCTTTCTACTTATCGGAAAGAATTTACTCCCAAGAAATATGTGAGAATGACCATATGTTCGACGTCCAATAGCCGATGAAATAAATCAATGTGCTCTAGAGATGTCCTTAAATAAAACAAGCTTTACTTCTTGAAAAATAGCTAGTGCATAAGTTAAACCAAATTGGAGTCCTAAAGCATTATATCTGTTAACCAATATTGACCTAGATTCTGGACAGCCCTTCGCGGTAAACTCAAACTAAACGCTGGCTAAAGCTGCATAGTCCGATGAAATATCATATTTTCAAAACGAAACCAATTATCTAGATTTGATTCTACATATCTAACTTAGACACTGATGCACTTATTAAGCATTTGTTTCTGCGTAGAAGGCAATACTGAGTCAATCTAACAGAACCTGTTACTGCAGAAGTCTATGGTGTCAGAGTTTTGGCAAGCTTGCCAAAACTAATTTTCCATGTTTGCACTCAAAATATCTCAAAAGTTTACCATTTAAAATAAAAGTAACTTTGAACTCATGTAAAGTAGATACTAGTGATCGATCTAATATATTTATCTCAGAAAAACTACAGAAATTCAAAACCATCGGACTATGCAACTTTAATCAAAGGTAGTAATGTAGACCTTCATTAATTTGGAAACATCGGTGATGTATTGGTGAAACTGACCGGTGGTGATGATCCAGCCGGGTACCACCACTGACCGATGTCTATCAGTATCAGCTGCCTGACCAGAGTGGGTGGTTGGTTCCCCATTATCGCCCACCCAGATTACAGGGTATCGGATCCACGCTGACCACAAGGTTACCTGGTACTGGTCAGCACAGGATCCATCTGCTACCCCTTCCCAGCATGCACCGCCCATTCACCAATGTGTCAACACTGTAAAGCACGCATTTATCTGTCTCTACGAGTATCTATCCAAAATAGACCACCAAAATGAAACCACATGGGTAGGCTAAGGATGTTGTTAGCAATCACATTTTTTTGGAGCTCATTGGCAAGCAATTGTACTTTATTTTTAAACATGTCGTATTTACAGTTGCATAGTCCGATGGTTTTGGGTTTCAACCATGTTCTTTCAGATACATATATCAGCTTGATCATTATACTCTACTTCATTTTATGTTTAAGTCAATTTGATCTCGAAAGGTAAGCATTGGGATATTTTTGGAGTGAACACGTGTGATCTTAATTTTGTGTGCATACAAACAAGATGGACATAATAGACTTCTGAAGTAAAATGTTAAAAAATATTAAATTGACATGCATGCAGCACTAACTGTTTAGTATGTGTGCCAGTATCTAAGTTCGAGCTGAGGGACATTAAGACCGACTCATGGACATCACTCTCACAGCAGAGAACTAAATGGAGAGCGACAGTCAAGTAATGAAAACACTCTTTGTCGCATCGCAACCGCCAGCATGATGATGATGATGATGATCTAAGTTTGATACATAGGATCACATCTCGGTGAGAGGTTTTGTTTTCTAAAATAGCATCGTTTCATCGAATTATGGAGCTTTAATGTATTTTTCATTAATTGATTTATATATGCATGTATATGAACAGATTATTTTATATAAAAAAAAATGTGTCTAGAGCACATTGATTTTTATCATCAGCTATTGGGTGTCAAACGTATGGTCATTCTGACATATTTCTTTGGAGGAAACCTGCTGCCGCCATATAGGCTACTCTTTCTGATAATCAGCAAGGGGTCTTTTATATGCACTTTCCCACAGACAGGAGAGCACATACTACAGCCTTCGACAACCACCCAACCGCGTGCGAAGCGATGCACCAGTGTGGCTGCAATCTTGATATGCCTACCTGGTCAGATTGACTCAGCCGAGGATCAATCCAATGTTCGCCTCCGTCCTCAACCAACGGAAGCGGACACTGCACCGCGAGCGCACCACAACATGGCATGTCTGGAAAACGCACCTTCTCCCCCGATAAAAAAAAAAACCCACCAGGGTCCGGGACAAATTGTCGCGTTGGGTGAGGCTGGCATTGTGCCGCGGGCGGCGCATGCTCAACAGTGTCCAACCATCAGGACCCGTCCGAGCTGGTGTTGATGGTCGGCCAGACGCCAGTTTTACCAACAGCACGCCGACCATTCACTCCCCAAAAAAATGCAACACCTCGAAGGCATTCCATTTACATGAGACAATATTGTATACAAAAAAAAAAATTATTTAAAAAAATTGTAATTAACAAAGACATTTATTTTATTTTAAAAAATATCCTAAGTTTAGGCAGTGAGTATTTTTAATGCATTGAATATCAGCAGGTCTTAGTGACATTTTCTTTATTTTTGGGGTAGTCTAAATGTGATGGAATCGATCAACGATGTGTTTGTGCGTGACCTTTGTGCGGAGGATGGCTGGGTGAGGGGGTGGGGGGGGGGGGGGGATCAACAGGGCGATAATAGGGGCATTTCCAGGATCACCACTGCTTAGGGTGTACTGAGTGGATGGGGCGGTGGTATGCCTGTGATGGGTGGGCGGGGTGGTGGGCGGGGGTGGGGGGTGGGCGGGGTGTGATGGGGTCCACTACATAGTTCCCACGGTGCAGGGTTCTCCCACACACCTCTCAGCGCAGAGCCCAGGTAAGGTATGTACGGAACATAAAGGTGGGTATGTTGTCCGCGGGTACTTGGCTGATCATTGAGATAACACCCCAGGGATTGACACCAGCGCACTGTCCACTAAACTCACTCCGCATTAAGGCTGCACCCGTGTTCACACGTAGAGGTGGCGATGTGTGAATATATATGTATATGAATATATATATATATATATATGGATATATATATATATTATAGATATATATATAGCATATATTAATATATAAGTGCATGTAGATACAAATATACATGTAGATACATATTTGTGTGTTTGTAAATATATGTAGTGGTCTGCACTGACCTCTCAGGCAAGGAGCCGCATAGACAGGTAGGCGTGGGTAGTGTGTTGATATCAGGGAGCCTTGGTGGTGTAATGGTTAGCACACTGGCCTGGAATGCAAAGAGATGTGGGTTCGAATCCCACTCTAGGCACAATATTTCCCATTTTCATCACCCCCACAACATTAGGTGCCGTGACCAGGATCCTGTATGAGCTACGCGCTGTATAGTTGTTGAACCTACCCTGTGTATGTAAGTGCGTTGCATTGCCTGTATGTATGTAATTGTAAGCATTAAAAGACTTACAATTCCAGGGGGACGAGTGTAGTGGTCTGTACTGACCTCTCAGGCAAGGAGCCACATAGACAGGTAGGCGTGGGTAGTGTGTTGATATCAGGGAGCCTAGGTGGTGTAATGGTTAGCACACTGGCCTGGAATGCAAAGAGATGTGGGTTCGAGTCCCACTCTAGGCACAATATTTCCCATTTTCATCACCCCCACGACATATATGTATTTTTTTATATATTTTGTTGTGGTAAATATGTTTATTCTGCTGAAAATGTCTTTTGTCAGTGACAAAGCACTGGTCTTCCAGCCATTTGTCAATGCAGGGTTATTTACACAAAAGGTATATAGAATAAGGTATACAATAACTGTTGAATACATAATTTGCAGCATGTATCCCAATGAAATTCTGTAGCCCAAAATGTCCATAGTAGTGTCATATAACTAGATCAATATTAGTCAGATCAATGTGAGATATTACATAGTATTTAGAATGTAAGCAGAAGTATATATATATATATATGTATATATACGTATGTACATGTATATATATATATGAAGAGTTCAGGTGCAAAACCCTGTAAACGCCAATCCAAATATTGGGAGACACACTGGAATCAAAACTACGAAAAGTTCCATTTGTTAAATTCCTATTTTTGTTTGTTTATTGCTCCACAATTATGCCATCACAAGAAAAATGGAATTAGTCAGAATTAAAATTATTTTCAGGTCAACATCTTTTATTTTAATTGCATTTTTGGATTGGCGTTCACGGGGTTTTGCGCCAGAACTCCTTCATATATATACGCATATGCATACACACATATGTACATATATATATATATATATATATATATGTACATGCATATTTGTGCATATATATGGATCTATATGCATATACATGTATATATATATGTATATCCTCGCATATACAGAAACATATTTGTACGATATGTATGTGGGGTATACATGCATTTTGTATTTTATTCCCGTTTCAGGAGATAATGTACTGTGACCAACTGCAGTTTTTCGGAGAGTAATATAATATTGAGGACGTGTATTACTATTGACCATACGGTTTAATTGGTTCGTTGATTGATTCTTTAGATTTGTTGATTATTTTATTGAAGATTTATGCTGCCTGTCATGGATTAAATCTGAATAGTCTTGTTTTCACCATTGGTCATGTTGGCCAAGGCTAACATGGGTAATTTGCTCACGGCTATGTCTATTTCTGTCTTCCTTGCTCTTGCCCGTTCTCCTACCACTCACTTTCACACAGCACGCCCTGCAGTACACTTTGCTTTCTTGCCCCATCCACCCTCTAACTAAAGGGGGTGAGCGCTGATTCATCTTCCTTCTCCTGTCTCCTGGTGCTCATCTCCGAACACTGAGGTCTTACCTTGTACTGCTCCTGTCAGCAATTGATGAGCATTCGGGTCTCTGCCGCCCACTAGCCATGAAACTGCTCAACCTCATTGGTTACGATTACTTTTTCAATAAATTCCTTAAAACCACTTTTTCTCCTCTTTCTTCTGTTAGCTGAGTGTAGCGAATTAGACAGTTGGTTGGTAGAAAGCCTGACCCTACACTTTTACCAATCAAATGGATTATTAAATTTGCACAGTCCGATGCTTTTGAGTTTCTGCTATTTTCTGAGATAAATATATTATACTAATCACTATAATCTACTTTACTTTAGTTTGAAGTAACTTTAATTTTAAATGGGTAAGTTTGGAGATATTTTACATAAAAACATGCCAAAATAACTTTGGCAAGCATGCCAAAACTCTGACACCATAGACTTCGGTAGTAATGGTTTCTATTAATTGACTTATTATGTCCTTCTATGCAGCAACAAATGCTTAATAAGTGCACCAGTGTCTAAGTTGAATATGTAGAATCAATTGTAGATAAGTGTATTGGTTTTGAAAATTTTATGTTTTCATCGGACTATGCAACTTTAACCTCCCACACCACACATACATGGTATGAGAGAACTGGCCTTTGATGATGTTGTAAGTTATACACAGCGGTGTAATTCCAATTTGGCAGAGTTGATGGCATGGGGAGGCGAGGTGGGCGAGGTGGGTGGGGTGGGCAGGGTGGGCGGGGTGGGTGGGGTGGGTAAGGTGGGCGGGGTGGGCGGGGTGGGCGGGGTGGGCGGGGTGATTGGTGATAAGTTAATGCCATGTCAACAGGTAGTAATTAAATCGATTTCCCACTCAATCACATTATCCTGACACTGAGCCAACCAGTCCTTGCCCTATCCTAATAATGCCGAGCGCCTGGCGAGGAAGCGACAAGTATCAATTATTAAGTTATTGGTTTGACTCGACCAGGGTTCGAACCCACGATCCCATGGTCTACCAACACGGTAGAGTGACTCGCTATTAGGAGTTTGTGGAATTGGGGAGAGGCGTTGAGAGGTGTGTTGTGATTGGCTGTTGGGCGTCAGAGATCCACCAATCAGAGGGTAATTGGGCCGGGTGGGATTCTCTGGATCCGTAGAAGGGATATGTGTATTTCGCTCTCCTCAGCAATGACACGAAATGAGCAACCTCAGCTTGTTCAACCCCTTTTGATGTGAGGATTGGATCTTGAGATGATGTAACTGAATCCTATCTTCAGCAAATAAGACAATACAAGGCCAGCACTGGCAGCCGAGTGGAGAATACAGGTGATATATATGTATATATATCACCTGTATTCTCCACTCTTAGTCTTTAGGTTTAAAGCTAGTATATATATACTAGCTTTAAACAATGCACAGCACAGGTTAAAGCTTAGATAAAAGATTCACCCGGTACTTGTAGTACACAGGTGAGCGACAACATAGTGTAAATATGGGCGAAAATAGCTTTAGTATGGAACAGGAAGTAGAAACTGTGGTTCCATGATCAAGTGGCTACATATATTGGCAAGATTTGGTGAAATGAGAGAGAATGCAAAAAAAAACAAGATAGCGGCCATAGAACACCATCGATTTCAATTTTAAATCGTATTAAACTAGCTATTTTATTATATTTTTCAACTCAAAGGTAGCGGGTAAATATGAAGACATCTACAAAGAATAAATGTTGCTTCTTAGATTGTGAAATTAGGCTCTCATTTCATTAACCCGCTTTTCCACCATTTTTATATAGGGTTGGTAATCACCCGTGTACTGTGAGTACTGGGTGAATCCTTTATCTAGTTAAAGCTAGGCTCTGCATCAATCCCTGAACCAATATTGTGTTGAACTGACATTATAAATGTAGTCATGGTCTCTGACTATATTCAGAGACTGTGTCTATGTACATTCTCTGCTATATTCCGGACTCATGCACATTCTCATTTCAATATCCATCTGTACCATTATGCAGTGAACCATATCGGTGGCACTATCTAATGGCGGAGTTAACAACACTTACGTTTATGTGACAGAAAATGGATGCCACTCTGATTGAAGTGACCAAACTTTGCAAAAAACAAATCAAAATTGATATGAAATGTGTACTATAGCCACAGAAAACATATTATTATCATTACCAACCCATACATGGCAAAGCATCCGTGGAGTACGATGATACATATTTGCAGTGCGATTAACAGAGGAGTAGTGATCAGAACGACCCTAAAACTTATCCACCGTTCGGTATTATATATAGATGTATATATATATATATATATATATATATATATATATATCAGGGTAACCTATAGCCATGTCAGCAACACAAGACCACGAGGTCGCAATGACGATGAACCTGGGATAGTGTCGGTACCGGCGCCATCTAGCGGGTATTCACCGTGTGGGTAATTGATTAGGGGTGAATGATCCAGTGACTAGGATCAAAGCAAGCCGCGTCGCAACTATCGGGGTCAGTCTGACCATTGAGGCACTGAGGAGGGGCACAGGGGAAGAGGGGAGGCCGAGGGGAGGGGGGAGGGGTGGAGGAGGGGGTGGGGGTGGGGGTGGAGGGGTGGAGGGGTGGAGGGGTGGAGGGGTGGAGGGGTGGAGGGGGTGAAGAATGTCGATGGGGTGGGGTGGAGCGGTGGATGGGGTGGAGGGATGGTGGGGTGAAGTGGGAGGAGGATGGTTGGTTGTTGGAGTTTATGTTCTGGCAACATCTAAGGTCATATCAGGATGGGTACCGACTTCTGACAGTGCGCACTCATGGTGATTTTGTAGTGCTGTCCCATAGGAAGACCAGGCTGCCAGCTTCCACTCAGTCACATTATCCTGACACTGAGCCAACCAATCCTTGACCTGTCCTATTAATGCCAAGTGCCAGGCTAGGAAGCGACAAGTATCAATTTGATAAGTCATTGGTTTGACTCGACCAGGCACCGAACTCCCGACCATTCGCATGCGATGCCTGCGCTCTACCGATTAGTCCACCGTGCCCGATTTGTTGGTGGTTAAAATGGTTTATTCAGCTAATATTATGCACTAACATATTTCAATGACATCATAATATGGTAGATCAAGTAACAAAAACATTATAATGCTGAGTAATAATGATCGTTGTAATCAGTCTTAGATATCAGATCGTGGGACTTTAAATACAACAGATGAAAACACTGAGGGTGATCACGTTGACTGGTTCTGTCAAAGGTATATAACATGATTTATTTATATTTTTCTGCGTCGTTCATGTATCGTATTGAACGCACAGATATGCACACACAATGCATAGGGACAGCATGACTGCATCCTCTCTCTGCGCAGGCGCAGATCTGTGTTAGATCCCGGTAGGGGGCTGTAAGGTAGGCACCCAGATAAGGTTACATGCAACCACTGTGTCCGCACTGACCTCTAGCGGACAGGTGAGGAGGTGACAGAGGCGGCGTTGAGAGAGGTGTGTGTCTGGTGGGTGGGTTGGTGGGTGGGTTGGGAAGTGGGGGGTTTTCAGGGATCTAACCTGTCTGGGTGTGTTTCAGTGCACCAATGGGACTTTGATCTGGTACATATTTTGACAGACGGGATGGCCAAATGAGTTGAGCATCCGTCTTCGTTTTGGTAGATCGTGGGTTTTCAAACCCATACATTCGAACCCTGGTCGAATCAAACCAATGACTTACAAAATTGATACTTGTTACTTCCTAGCCAGGTGCTCGGCATTATTAGGATAGGGCAAGGACTGGTTAGCTCAGTGTCAGGATAATGTGACTGAGTGGGATATCAGGTCATGCACGGTGCTGTCAGCCTTGTCGCTGAGTAGGGCAGCACTATAAAGTCGCCATGAGTGGGTACTGTGACAAGTCGGTAATCTTCCTAATGTGATAGTAGATGTTGTGAAGATGTAAAACTCCAAAAACCAGACATGTTCTGAGTTGACATAGGTGTCTGTTTTAATGCGGGAGAGTGTGCATGTGTTGTTGTTGTTGTTGTTTTTGTCGATTTTGTTGTTTTTGTTGTTTTTGTTTTGTTGTTTGTTGTTGTTACTTTTCTTGTTTTTGTTGCTTTTCTTCTAACAACGTAAAACAACAACAAACAAACAACAAACAAACAAACTTTTCTTATTGTTGTTGTTTTTAATTTATTCATTTTGTCTTGCGGGGGGCGGGGGGCTTCTCTGTGTTTTGTGTGTGTTCTGGGTTGAGGTTTTATTGGGCGGGGGGGGGGGTAGTTGATTACATGAGTTGATTAAGCAGAAACAAATCTGAACGCTGAGAAAATTGTGCGTATAATATTACTAGCTGCACTTTAGCTCACCAGGCAAGGGCTCCTGCGCGGGTGAGTTGATTGCACCGAGAAAAGTCTACGCGATTCACCGGTTAGTACGCCTGCCCTGGAATGACAACAATGTGGGTTTGATTCCCACTCTAGACGTGGCATTTCAACACCCCCACGACACCATTGACCAGCACCACCACCGTGGCCGTCAGTTGTACTAGTCAGTTGTACTAGTACCACGCCCCCTGGCGTCTCTTTCTGACACCACCCGGATCCCTGTCCACATCTTGACCTCTGACCTCACCGACAGTGACCAGCGGATGCTCTGACGTTGATAGGCAGCAGTCGTGCCGTAGATAGAAATTTTAATGTACTACATATGTACTTGTAAATGTCCTTCTTTTAGCAATAGACTACATCACCATTCCAGTGGGCGGTGCATGGTAGGATGCATGGAAGAAAAACAAACCCATGAGAAGCACATGGCATATGCTAATACACTCGGTGCAGCTATGAAATGTGCTAGTTTCAGCTCATCTCAGCTGTTGTTTGATACATAGAATACCAACTAAAAATATATATATATATAATAAATTAAGATATTAATCTTTTATCCAGCATTGCATTTATATCAATATAATCAGCACATATTATGCCATGTGCATTTAGATTTGGAGAAATCTGGGCACTCAGACTAGTGTTAGAGCCATAGCCAGAGTCAGTTTTACTTATTTTATTCATGTTATTATTTATATCCTATGGTTAATAACATATATAGAACTAGAAAATTAGTAGGGTTAATCATATATTGGTTATATATTTCTCTGAAACAAGTGTCTGTTGACACATTTGGCATTTTAATATTTAGAACAAGAATTAATAATAGTGATGTGGTTATCAGCCTTAAAGTGACTGATTGTTTTGTGTGGAATTGTATGTTTCTAAGCTCAAAATGTTTAACTATGGCTAGTTTTGTCTTACTTATATTCATCAGATCATTATATTGCATGTGTGCATTCATGTTTATGGCAAATTGTTATGTATTTCTATTCATTTTGAATAAAATGGAAGTTGTGCCATATGCATATCGGCAAACTGAATGGCTGTACGCATTTGCTTTGCTGCCAACGCTTTATTCAGCGCATGGGCAGTCGGAACAGTAATCTCGTCTATTAACATCGATCATATGATACTGTCAATTAAATGTACGAGTTAATAACTGCATGACCATGAATTATCCACTGTTGTCACTTAGTTTACTAGTGACTGAGTGCATTACCATAAATTATTTGACGTTGTTGGAAATGTCCACCGCTTAACATTATTTATACTTGCCACTACCTAACCCAATGCTCAACACATCTAGGATAGAACACCAAACAGTGGAAAGAGGTGGACCAACAATCCCCAGTTGAAATTTCCACTGCTCAATCAGCAGATGCAACAAAAACAAATTATTGCCATGAGATATCCTCATAATAATCTGTAGTTATTTCCACAACATTGATGATCCACCAAAGGAGGGTGATACCCTCCGCATCGACCTAGCCACAAACAATTCATGCATGCAATGTCAGTAAGCTCTAGTGTTCTCTGTGGTTGAAGGTCAGCGGTTCAGTTCCCCATGGCATCACCTCTGCCAATTTGGATTTCAACCGATGTGTATAACTTACAGCATCATCAAATGCCAGTTGCTCTCATACCGTGTCTATGTGGTGTGAGATGATAAAAATCCCTTGGGTCAGTAAAAGTGTAGGCTTGGGCTTTCCATCGACCATCTGTCTAATGGTGAAATTAAAACTTATCCATGATAGGCAGTGTAAATCTTCAATAAAAAGAAGAACAACAAATTATTGTCATGAGATATCCTCATAATAATCTGTATTTATTTGCACAACATTGATGATCCAGTAACGGAGGGCGATGCCCCCCCCCCGCCCGCATCGACCTAGCCACAAACAATTCAGCACACAGTGTCACTAAGCCGACCTCAAACAACCCGCCGGGGCTGTAGACAATTTCAACAAGGTCTCACAAACATCTCCCACCACGAGGAACAACTGCAGACAAAGAGTGGATTGTATATTAGGAGATAGCAATCAGAGAGATTACCTTCGCCTTTAGCCAAACACCATTATGACTCAGCTGAATACATTGCGGTAATATTACTGTTGTTAGAAGTCATAGTTAATTTAACAGCAGCCCTATTGTGTAAAAGGTATGTTCGGTGACTGTGATTGTCATGCTTTAGTAGACTACTCACACTCCGTAGACCCCTGCCACCTAGCGGGCAGGTTGGCGACCCTCACGGTGCGGTGTTCCACTTCCTGTTAATGGGCATTATTGGTATTGGTAGGACATGGCAACGATTGGTCAAGTTAATTTGACTTGGTTGGGTATCATGTCACATCACGGTGCTGCTGACGTGATATCTCAATGGAGATCAGCAGAATAAGGCTCAATCAAGCACAATCAAATGCAATCAACCACAATCAGGCACAATCGAGCACAATCAAGCGCCATTGATAGGAATAGAGCATAATCAAGCAAATCAACTGCAAGCAAGTACAATTAAACGCAAAGTGAAACTACTAGAAAATAGGAGAATAATTCATTTGAAAATATTAGCATATAGCTATAGTCAAAACATTAAACTTCTAACAAAACCACAAAGGGCTACTAGAGCAAGTAATGCGCCACTACTAAAGCAGACCAGAAGCCAAATAAAAGCTCATGAGAGAAGCACGCTGGAAATGGCTGCCAAGGTGTGGAATGCCCAAACAGTAAATGCATGACAAATTCCTGACCTAAAAACTTACAAAAAATATCTGTGCAAAATAAGGCAAAATAGGAAACCCCTAGTAAACTGCACTGCAAAGGGGCATGTGATATGTCATGGCCCACCAGCGGGATGCCCAATGGAAGGTAACCATGCCAAAAGTAGCCAGATAACACACCACACAGCTACGTACAAGCCTATGATATGTAAATAGGAGTAGGCTAGTCTAGTAATAAGAGTAGAAAAATAAATACATATATACCAAGAAAATCCAAAGAAACTAACATAGGCTACTATTAGTAGCCTATGTTAGTTTCTCTGTTAGTTATAATTGGTTGGTATGGTTAGTACTCAGGCTGAGTACTAACCATACCAACCAATTATCTATCTGCTACTGAAATGCAGGCAATCAAATACCCTATCAGCAGCCACTGTGTGGTAAGATAACACCAACACTACAACTGGCCAGCATTGAAAACAAGCCTGGGTACCTGGGCTTATATGCTATGGACAGTATAAATACAGCCTCAATACAAAAAAAAATATATATATATATATATATATATATATATAGTGAAATCAAGTAATCAAATACAATAAAGCACAATGAAATGTAATAAATCGAAAAAAAACCACTATAATTTTCAATGAAGCAAAATGAGACCCAATGAACACAATAAAGCACAGTAAAGCACAGTAAAGCACAATAAAACAAAATAAAACACAATCAAAGAAAATAAAACATAGTAAAACACAATAAACCACACTAAAACGTCATAAAACACAATAAAACACAGTGAAACATAGTGAAACACAGTGAAAAACAGTGAAACACAGTGAAACACAATAACACACTATACATCCCAACAAAGAACAATAAAACACAACAAAACACAATAAAGCACAGTGAAACGAAATAGAGCACAATAAAGCACACCAAAACACAACAAAGCATGATATAACCAAATAGAACACATTAAAGCATAATAACGCTATCAAGAGCGCCAACTGCTACAAATCGGTGTCCATGCTAATATGACCTCTGCTGTGGCTAGGATGTGAAACCACAGCCATTCAACCATGCCATCCCTGCCCTCTTCTCCTCCCGCTCTCCCCTCCCCCCCCCCTCCCCCCCCCCCCCCCCCCCCCCCCCCCCACCAACACTCACCATGGGACCACGGCCCCCATTGTCCTTCCCTGTGGTCACTGGTGATCAAGGCACCCCCACGTCTTGGTTCATACCCGACGGGTCGCAGATTACCTCTCCTGCACAATAGCAGGTATTATAGAGTGTGTACCTGGTCAGGTGGCCAACTGCCCAGGTGAGTTATAGGTGTCCCCAGGCGGGGTCAGGCCGGGTGATCGGGCCGGCAGCATGGTCACTGCATGGCGCAGGTCTCCCTCCTTCTTGGTATGATTCGCCCCATTCCCTGCCGGTTCAGCACAATTAATGCAGGGCTTTAACTAGAGAAAGGATTCACCCTGTACTCGCAGTAAACGGGTGAATACCAACCGATATAAAAATGGTCGAAAAAGCGGGTTAATGAAATGAGAGCCTAATTTCACAATCTAAGAAGCAACATTTATTCTTTGTAGATGTCTTTCTACTTACCCGCTACCGGTGAGTTGAAAAATATAATAAAATAGCTAGTTTAATACGATTTAAAATTGAAATTGATGGCATTCTATGGCCGCCATCTTGTCTTTTTGCATTCTCTCCCATTTCACCAAATCTGTGCCAATATATGTAGCCATTTGATCATCGAACCACAGTTTCTACTTCCTGTACCATACTAAAGCTATTTTCGCCCGTATTTGCACTACGTTGTCGTTCACCCGTGTACTACAAGAAGTACCAGCTGAATCTTTTATCTAGGCTTTAACCAACCTGACAATAACCAATGTAGTCCTAAACCCTTGCATCACACCCAAACACACCCTGTCAATTAGCCTACAGCTTATGGCTTATGGCTTATGGCTTATGGCTTATGGCTGATGGATTATGGCTTATAACAGTCATGTAAAAGAAGTAAATGTGATTTCATCTGTTGAATAATATTTTTTGTTATCAGTACCTGGACACTAGTCTTCCAGACACAAACTAAAGTAATTTGTTACCTTAAAAAGGCTTTTGGTTTCAAATAATGGCAAATTGCTCACGTACACTCGTGACTCTCAGTTGCCATCTTGTTGGCACTGTGGTTTGGTTAGAGTCCAACATGGGGACACAGAGTTGAGGCTGAGGCCAGGGAGTAGGTTGTCCGGGTGGAGGGGGTGGGGTGGGGGGAGGGGTGACAAGTTGCACAGTATGTCACGGTTGAGTGCATAAGATACAGACATCAAATCAGGTTATTAGTTGTAATTTGTGAAGGTGTTCTGTTTGTTGTTATTCTGGATTGGAATACCAGGCTATTGTATCATGCATAGAGACAACCATATTTATTCAGATTACATCATGGACGCAAATAGCCATCTGTAACCATTCAGAACTGCGAGGCTATTTTTTTAAAGCTTTTTTTAAACAAAATAATAGTTGCAAGTAACATCCCCTTTGCAATACCGTTCATCATGCAAGCAATGGACTTATTCGTGAACCACTTCAGATTTATTGTCAATAGATTTATTCTACTGATCAATCTTTTCGGATTGAGTTGACCTGGAATCGAACTCACTACCTTCCATGCTGACTGAAGCTAAGAATCGATATATGCAGTATGCAATATGTGAATGCGAATGTGACAAAAAATGGAAAAGCATGTAAGTGTACAGTAGCGCTTCCATATGTTCAGATGCGAATGCGAATGCAAATGCGAATGCGAAGGCGAATGCGAAGGCGAATGCAAAGGCGAATGCGAAGGCGCATGCAAATACAAATGCGAATGCAAATGCAAATGTAAATGCTAATGCAAATGCAAAAGTGAATGTGAATGCGAATGCGAATGTGAATGCAGCAAGTGGATCGCTTCATGGCTTGATCAGTGCGAATGCAAATGTAAATGCTGCTCCATTTGCCATAGAGCAAACAGGAACTTACGCTTTCCTTGTGAAATTTGGAGCAAGAAAGACCGAAAATGGCATGCCGCATATAAGCTCGGATGATCTAGCTTGTTTTCAATGCTGAGCAGTTATTGGTCTGTGTTTCTTAAGATTATGGTTTGTGGTTAGTGATCTATGTTAGTTTTTTTGGATTTTCTTGGTAAGAGTCTTCCTCTTTTTATTTTTTTCTACATTTAATTCTAGACTAGCCTACTCCATTTACATATTATAGGCTTGTACGTAATAGGTAGTTGGTTTATGTTTGGATTTGATGTTATCTGGCTGTTTTCTGGCATGCCGCGTACAGTAAATAAGATGAGTGCATCCATCTTGGCTCTTTCCATGGAATGTGTGCAGGGTGATTCATGGAATGTGTGCAGGGTGATTCACGGAATGACAGGTTAACCATTGCGCACAGACACACCACATTCCAAGTCCCAGTCCAGTGTGCAGGGGTGGGAGGGACAGTGACCAGCATAGATAGGTCCCGTATGCGCTCTAACCCTAGATACCAGCATGCCCATCCTGCCCACGTGACCTCCCTTACCCTCTCCCCTTTCTACTCACCCCTATCCTCCTCTCTCTCTTTCTCTCTCTCTGTCCTCCTTCTCTCCCTCCCTTTCCTCCTCCCCAACAACATATATATCTTTCAGCAGTAACCTCCTATCTAACCTATAGCTTTTCTATTTTCACAGATATACAGTAAAACCTCTCTAAATCGACCGACCATGGGACCGACTTTAAAGGGTCCATTTAGGGAAGTGATCAGTTTATGTTTTTTTTGTTATAATCATTACAATGGTATTGTATGGGCGATCGTATAGGATCCAAATAAAGCGATCGATATAGGGGAATGGCCGATCTGTTGAGGTGGTCGGTTAGAGAGGTTTTACTGTAGTTTCAAGATATTAGAGGTGACTGGCAATGTGTATTCTTCGAGTATCCCAAGTTCTGCTGGGCTAAAGTTGTGACCCGGCACATAGGGGACGTAATCGATTAATCAACTCGGGTGACCCGAGCCACTTTTTGGCGCATCCGCACATCCTACAGACTCGGGTCAAATAATCGAATACACTTCTCCATGCTTGGGGTTGAAAGAATGGTGGCTTAATCCAAAACCTTCTTTGTTTTACTAACCGATATAGCTACAGCAAAATAGGATTTAAATTGTTTTATGATGGCATAGTTTAGCTATATTTCCATTTCATTAATCTATGTTATTACCCAAAAAAACATGCATGACTGGTACCGGTGGCTGTTATCCTGCAGGATGGTACCAGCGCAAATGTGATGTCATCGCTCCTAGCCACCACAGCCATGAGGTGGGTTACTCGGGTCGGGTTGTTTTGCACGCGGCACGTGTATTTGTCGACTCCACTCGCGGTGTTCTATTTGAAATTCTGACGACTCGGGTGACCAGAGTCACCCGGGTCGTGTTAATCGATTACGGCCAGGGTGGCAACTTTAGCTTACACACGGGAGGTTGGGATTGCTGCCGCTGCCTACCTTATTCTACACTATTGACACTTCTGGCCGGTTCAGCACAATTAATGCAGGGCTTTAACCAACCTGACAATAGCCAATATAGTCTTAAACTCCTGGATCACATAAACTCACTTTGCACTGATTACAACATGTTGTTCAGCGATTTCCGGCCTCACAAAAGGAGTGGCCAAGGACTGGCAGTTTCATATAAAGTAGGTCTCACAACACAAAGTATATCTCACATATTTGATCCAAATTGACTGCTACCTGGAGGGGAGTGGGATGTAGCTCAGATGGTAGCGTGTCCACCTGTGAAGGTGTCGGTCATCCAATCAATCCTTCTTAGTGGACCCATTTGCAGTTTGGGCTATTTTCCATTCCAACCAGTGGTTCATCAAAGGCTGTGGTATGTGTTGTCCTGTCTGTGCCAAAGTGCTGCTTATCAGAGAGAGTAGCCTAAGGTGCGGCACCAGGTTTCCTCCAAAGAAATGTCAGAATGATCACATGTTTGACTTCCAATAGCCGATGATGAAAATCAATGTGCTCTAGAGGTGTCGTTATACAAAACAAACTTTTTTTTATAACAGCATGCCTCCTGTAAACTAGACCTGGTAGGATTCTTGCCATACATCTTTTTCTAATGTAGATTGCAGTGAGATTGTCGTTGTATTGTGGTCATGGTGCTGGTGTCCTGGTCTCCCAGTGGGGCAGCACTATTAAATCATCATGAGTGCGCACTGTCACAAGTCGGTGCCAGTCCTGATATATCCTTAGATGTTGCCAGGATGCAAAACTCCAACAATCAACCAACCAACCCACATCTCAAATTAATTCTCCTAAAGTTCGCTCCTTCAAAATATTGATTTCTTTTTTGTTCATGCACAAGCTCTTTAAACCCTTTTCATCTCAACATACCAGGTACCAAAAGAAAAGGGAAGCTTGTTTCATTTAACGGTTCTTCTAGAGCACATTGATTTTTTTTATCACATCATTAACTATTGGACATCAAACATATCATTACTTTGACATATTTCTTTGAAGGAATCCTGGTCTACCGCATGGACCACTCTTTCCGATAAGCAGTAAGGGGTCTTTTATGCACACTTTCCCACAGACAGGACGGCACATACCACAGCCTTGGATGAACCAGTTGTAGACGACTGGTTCGAACAGAGAATAGCCCAAACTGCAAATGGGTCCACTGAGAAGGATTGATCGGATGACCGATGCCTTCACAGGTGGACACGCTCCCGTCTGAGCTACGTCCCACTCCCCTACAGTCAATTTGGATCAAATATGTGAGATGTACTTTGCGTTGTGAGATCTACTTTATATCAAACTGCGAGTCCTTAGCCACTCCTTTTGTGAGGCCGGTGTCAGAGTCTCATTTCCCACAAGTCTCATTTCCCAAATATCGCTTCTGCGCATGCGCGGATTCGAGTGACGAATGCAAAGTGCAGATTGTCAGAGTCTCATTTCCCACAAGTCTCATTTCCCAAATATCGCTGGAGGGGGAGGGGGGGGGGGGGGGGAGATTACTTTGGTTGGCTTGGTTTCTTGGGAGGGGGGTGTTTTTACATTATTTTAATTATTAATTCAAATATCTCAGGGGTACGTTTATCTTTTCTTGGCTGGCTGCGGGGGGGGGGGGTGTTTTAATCAGTCTTTTTTTATTTGTGCTATTTCCTACTGAAGGATTATTTAATTATTGGGGGGGGGGGCCTTCTTTTTTTATATTTTGACTATCTCGGGAACAAAATTCACCACAATCAGACAAACATTTCATATTTTATAATAAGACTGAACAAATCGTTCACAGGACTCATATGCCCTCGTCACATTTCATTTCTTCAAAATCTCGGGGCCTTCACTTCTTGCCCTATGATACAGTCAATGTACATGCCACTTCAATTTAACATGTTTTATAGTGATAGTAAATCTCATCAATAACAGTAACAGTATTTGATCTAAGGCAGTGAATAGTGATTGTGTCACTACCCAACCCGCTAATTTTGTTATACTAATTAAATGTCACATTACTGATAATTTACCCTCTACTAAATCGCTATTTGAAACTGGCTCATTTTTTACGCATGCGCAGATGACGCTGTTGGATTCTGACGCATGCGCAGAAGCGATATTTGGGAAATGAGACTTGTGGGAAATGAGACTCTGACACCGGCAATCTCTGAACACTTCTTTTATTTCCCGAGCCACACCTTCTCCTACTTGTCATATTGCGGAGTGCTATGGTCGATATGCTGTAGTATTTATATGCAATTTATCTTCTTTTTTAAATTTATCTTATCTTTTTTTAAACAGAACTGCTACTACTTTTCTCTTCCTACCCCCCACCCTCCCCCTTCCGGTGAAGGATCTGATAGTCCACAAATGAAAACAATGAAGGGAGTGTCATATCTGTACAGATACATAAAGATTACTATTTCAAAAACAGCAAGCACTCTCACCTTATTTCACGACACTGCGAAGAACAGTGCACACCCGCATACTCGCCCCCCCCCCCCACCCCCGATATAGCGTCTAACCCATAGTTAGACCCCCTTTATCTCAGTCAAAAATCGTTCTGTTCATGTTTGTCCTAATTCGTTCAATGTGGCCACGACAATAAATAAATAAACATTCTGAAAATAAAAACCATGTAGTTCTGGCAATCACCACAGTGCCATTACTAGCAAACAAGCCAAGCACAAACCCTCTCCCATTATGAGCCGTGTTCACACGGGCAAAATGTGAAGCGAATTAGACAAATCGATTTATATGAAGCGATTTAGCCGCCTGTTCACACGGGCAGCACTTGAAGGCGGAAGTGGATATCTGTGCATGAGCAAGTCCAGACTAACCAGCGCTAGTTTGGGTTCGTCGACGTCGGTGGGTTCGACCTAGATATGTATAGACTGAATCGTATTGGTTTGGAACGGTCAAAACTTCTGCTGGGCAGTGAAAACCTTAAAATAAATCATGAAAAAAATATCTGTGCACAGCTAGCAGCTTCATAGAGCAAATTTACCGGAAAGTCAACACACTCAGGTCTCGGCTGTCATGTCCTTAATCCGCCTCAAGTAAGTCGGTTGGGTTCACACTGGCAAAATAAATCGATTCACAGAAATCGCCTCACGTAAACTACCTCGATAGGTGGTTTACAGAATGCACATCACAGAAATCGATTCAGCCCTAATTCGACTCAGACGCCCGTTCACACGGGAAATGTGCATCGAACTAGGCAAGTCGCTTTCTACGAATCGATTTACATTCCCCGTGTGAACACGGCTCATGATGCACGGCACCATCCGGTTCCCCCTTGTATTAAAAAATAAAATAAAATAACTACAAATAAAATGGGTGGAATCCAATGGCCATCACCGGAATTTTCCTTCGGTCCCTCAGGTGTATCCTCACACAAACTCCAAACCCGAACCCCCAACACCTCAACCCCCCAAACCCCCAACACCCAACCCCCAACCCTCCAATCCACAATCGCTCAACCCCTCCAACCCCCCAACCGCTCCAAACTCCAAACCCCAACCTCCATCTCCCAACCCCAACCTCCAAACCCCACCCAAACTACCCAAGTCCCCAACTCCCAACCCCTCAACCCCCAATCCCCACCCCCAAACACAAACCCCAAACCCCTCAACCCCCAACCTCCCAACCCCAATCCCCTAACCCCAATGCCCCAAACCCCCAATCCCCCAATCCCCCAATCCCCCAATCCCCCAATCCCCCAATCCCCCAATCCCCCCCAATCCCCAAACCCCAAACCTCCAAGCCCCCAAACCCCAACCCCCAAACCCCAAACCCCAAACCCCAAACCCAAACCCCTCAACCCAAGCCCACCAAACCCTCAACCCTGCAACACCCAAAACCCCAACATCCCCAAACCCCAACACCCGTAAACCCCAAACCCTTACCATCCCATCCTACCATCCTCCCACCGACCCTCCTTCATGCCTGTGGTCAGCCAGGGGTCAAAGGAGGTCAGACTAGTGTCCATTAATCAGTGAGGCGATGATCCCCGGCTGGCGGGCAGTCGTGGCCCTTACTTATCAGCAGTGGAAGTATGGCCATTAGGGCAGGCGAATCTGACCAGCGGATAGTCGGTGGGCTGGGTATAAATTGAAAGGTGCTGTGATTATTTTGATTTTAATATTGATTGCGCTTTAAAAGAGTGACACGTGACCGGTATAAATAGAGGCCACAATAGGTGGGAAGGCCTCTCGATAGATGTCCACCTGTGAAAGTGTCACTCATCGCATCGATCCTTCTCAGTGGACCCATTTACAGTTTGTACTATTTTCTGTTCCAACCAGTGGTCCACAACTGGCTCATCAAAGGCCGTGGTATGTGTTGTGGTGTCTGTGGGAAAGTGCATATGAAAGACCCCTTGCTGCTTATCGGAAAGAGTAGCCTATGTGGCAGCAGCGGGTTTCCTCCAAAGAAATATGTCCGAATTACCATATGTTTTACGTCCAATAGCTGATGATAACAATCAAAATAATCAATGCGCTCTAGAGGTGTCGTTAAATAAGTGGTGTTCTCTGTGGCAGAGTGGTTAGAGTGTCTGACTTTTTTCTAGGTCAGACTCCTAATCTGAAGGTCAGGGGTTCGATTCCCGGTGCCCTCCCCACCTCTGCCAATTTGGATTTCCACCACTGTGTATAACTTACAGCGTCATCAAAGGCTGGTTGCTCTCATACCATGTCTATGTGGTGTGGGAGGTTAAAAATCCCTTGGGCCGGTAAAAGTGTAGGCTTGGGCTTTCTGTCGACAAACTGTCTAATGGTGAAAACCGCCTCGAGAACATATTGATTTTTATCATCGCCTGTTTTCACTTCAAATATTTCCAAAGCTTCCTACGTAAAATAAAGATGATTCAGAATGAAGTAATAATGAAGAGGTCATGTGCAAAACCACGTAAACGCCAATCCAAATATGGAGATAAGCATTGGAATCTGACCCTCAACAACTTAATTGTTTATATTCCTTCCCTTTTCTCTATTGCTCCATAACAATGTGGTCACATGAAAAGTGGAATTAGTGAGAATTAAATTATTTTCAGGTAAAATTCTTTTTATTAAAACAACATTTTTGGATTGGCGTTTACGTGGTTTTGTACATGAGCTCTTCAAATATATTCAAATTGGCAGAAATCTCAAACCATCCAACTAGTAATCGTATTATATTTGAATAGACTTAGTTTTCAGCCTCCAAATGTCAATATTTGTAGAGTTAAAATGTCCTTGATTAAACCTAAGTTCAGATGCATTATCGAGGTGAGATATATGATGACATATATACGAATTGCTACCAAATATGTAGCTTTGTGCTGTTCATCTATGAAATAGAAAACGTGGCAATCTACTGTACGCCTTTACCAACAAACCACTAACTATCTGGTGCCCATTCACTAACAAATTGTCGATTAAAATTCCTAAAAATGTAAGTATCCGCTTGATCCAATTAAGAAGTGATCCTATTCAATTAAAGGTATCGACGATGATATTCCGATCCGTTAATTACATAACTACTATACCCCCTAAAAGAAATATAATTGATATCGGCTTCGCTGATTTAAAATTTAATTTTAGCTGAATTTTGGATGTGACTGAAAGTGAAAAGGTGGCCAGGATGTCGCTGCTACATGGGTCAATGAGTATGAATTAAGAGTCAGCCTTTGTAAAAAGATCACCGCGAATGGGTTAGGTTCACCGGCTGGTCTACCTGACACTGTACGGAGCGAAATGCTCCTTAAAGTGGCATAGTCCGATGGTTTGTGTGTTTCAATCATTTTCTAAAGTGCCTGTCACACCTTACCGGATTGAGCAATGGACATAAACTGGACAAAGAATTGTCTAGTCTGGTGGTGTTCGGTATCAAAATGGACCGAAATGTGTCAAACTGTTACAACGGCCGCCGGACGAAATGGATGCTAAACGGACAAGGAATGTACATTACCGAATATCCATCGGACGATAACCGGATGATAACCGGACGACAACCGAATGTCAAACGGACGGACCGAACACCAAACGGACACGTACCGGACTGATCATGGATGCGTCGAAAACATATACTGACCGAATAGGAAGCAAACCGGAGATGTAACCGATGGTAACGGACATGAATCAGACAAAATGGACTAAACGGACTTAAAAGGGGTGTCACACTACGACGTAAGAGCCAATGTAAGCCTGGCGTAGGTGACTTTTCATCATTACGTTGAGGTACGTTGGGTTATGTTATGATGACGTCAGAGTGACGTTAGACTGACGTCGAGCTATGTCATGTTACATCGTGTTACGTCGGCGCACGTCAAGGTTTTCAACATGTCCAAAACTTTCGACGTAGCTTAACATGAAGCCGTTACATCGGGATGACGTCACGCTGATGTTAGGCCGATGTTAGGCGACTGTTACAGCTACATCGGTGACATTAGATCTACGTTCCGTTACGTCAGAGCGACGCACAGGGAGGAGGACTTTGCGACTCACTCCGGCGACATTGGACTGATGCCAGCCTCTCGGTTGGTCGACGTCGACTCACATTGTGACAACATTAAGCGACCCTAAGCAGCCGCTACTGTCACGCTAGGCTGACCTCGCGCGCTGGGGTTTCGCAAGCCTCACATTTACATAATAAATAATTCCTTTGACCTCTCTCGTTGGCATGACACTTTACCGACGTTACACTCACGTCAAACTACACGGCATTGACGTCACGAATTTGCATATTATGCCGAGAAGTTCGACGTGTAGAATTTATTTTCACGTTGTGCCTAAGCTGACGTTGTTATGTCGTAGTGTGACAGGGCCATAAAACGGACACCAACCATACACGCCAGTCCGGCTGTGTCCTGTACAAGTTTTGTGCATCTTCAAAACTTGCTACCATACACACCGGACACCACCGGACACAGGACGGACATGCTGGATGCGTACCGTATATAATCCATACATTGCCGTATTCCAACGGACAGTGTCCGTTTTCTCTACGTTTCCCCAGTCCGGTAAAGGCCCTGTGACACTACAATGTTTCCCACCAACGCGTGTCGACGTGTTGCCTTTTTGGTCGAAACGTCGGTACACGTCGGGACACGTTACCGGCGCGTTGCCGGCGCGTTACCGGCGCGTCGGTACACGTTGAGGGATAGCAACATGTGAATCGACAAGTCGGCGGCGGCGGCACTCATCGGGTCGCGCCGATCGTTTTGTGCTTGCACAAAACTTTCAACGCGCCCCGACGGGTTGGAGGGGGCGTTACGGACGTGTTACCAACATCTCGATACCCGGTGGCGGCGCGCCGGCAGAACGCTGGCATAACATTGATCGACGTCGGTTAACGTTGGCATTTTTTTTGCCAAAATGCGACCGTTCCGTCGATGCATCGGTAAGGTCCCATCGACGGGTAGTGGGCGTGCTATTGGCATCGCTCCAGCATTTCTCGACGCGTTGGACGTGTTGTTGGCACGTCTTGACGTATTGCTGGCACATCTTGACGTGTTGCTGGCGCATCTGCCACACACCTAACGTTACCTGGCGTTCTGTGAACCTTTAATGATGCTCTACCCCCACGCCGTCGGCGCGCTGGCGCCGCGCCGACAATGCACCAATAACACGCTGATGGCACGCTAGGAACCCACTGGCGGGACATTGACACTTTGTTCCGCCGCACGTCGAACCCCGTTGGCCACGCGCTCATAGCATGCTACTAACACGCTGCGCCCCGTCAAACTTTCTCCCAAAACACCGAAGAGTTGGACGTGTGTCGACGGGTTGCAAATATTTTGCGCGTTGAGAAACGTTGTAGTGTGACAGGGCCTTAAGGTGTGAATGAGCCTTGAGAGTTAGAGTTCACAGAATTAATTAAGCAAACAAAGAGTCACAATTTATAATATTCACGTAATAAAACATTCATCATGTTTCACACATTGTTCCTTTATAATAATAATAAATAATTGTTATTATTAGTAATTTTATAATTCTCGTCACTGTACCTTTTAGCGTCAAATAAAATCGGTAATCCCTCGGGTACATGAGAACAAGACTACCGACAATCTCATTCCTCGCAAGTCACCCGATGGACAAACACCCACCCAGCTTTCTTTCACACACTGATAGCGGTCATCTAAGGTCAAGGCCGTTCGTCACCAAAGGGTCACCAGGCGCCCAGCTAGACCTGTGGGAAATTATGGGTTGTGGCCAGGTAATGATCACCTGGAGTTGGACACCAATCACTAGTTGACTGCTCCCTCACCTGGCCAGCACATGTATCCACCTCACCTGGCCATCAGGGTGCTGGAGGGGATCCCTCCTGTTTGCACCTGACGCTGAGTGTTCTGCGGTTCCTCGTGTAGGGTTACCTAGACGATGCACCTCGATCTCACAAAAAAAGGTACCTGGTTTGTGTCTATCTCAGTTAAACAGCATCGATTTGTTTACACCTTAGCTGCACACTGATCCTCTGGTTAGACATCACCCGTACAACATCATCTGGTTAGACATCACCCGTACAACATCATTTGGTTAGACATCACCCGTACAACATCATGTGTGTGGACTTCACCCGTGCATCATCATCTGTGTATGCATCGCCATTACATCATCCCCTGTTGATACCTGACTGGTACAACATTATCTGTGTGTACATCATTTGCACAACATCACCCAAACAACATCATATCTGTATACATCGCCTGCACAACATCACCTGTGGATGCATCACCAGTACAATATTATCTGTTAATACCTCACTGGTACACCATCATCTCTTATTGCTTCACCAGTACAACATCATAATTCATATGTGTGTACATCCCATGTACAACATCATCTGGGTATACATCATCTACACAACATCACCTGTGTATATATCACTTGCACAACATCACCTGTGTATATATCACCTGCCCAACATCACCTGTCTATACATCACATGCACAACATCACCTGTGTATACATCACCTACACATCATCACCTGTACATACAAAAACTGTACAACATCACATGTGTATGCATCACTTGCACAACATCATTTGTGTACACATCACCTGTGTGCACATCACCTGTAGAACATCACCTGTGTATAGATCACCTGTACAACATCACCTGTGTATGCACCACCCACACACCATCACTTGTGTGTGCATCACCTGCACAACATCACCTGTGTATACATCACCTGCACGACATCATATGTGTACATATCATCTGTACACCTGACCATCACCACATGTGTATACATCACCTTACCACCATCGGCTGTGTATATATATAACCTGCACAAAATTACCCATGTATAGCTCACCTGCACAACATCACCTGTGTATGCATCACCTACACACCATCACCTGTCGATACATCACCTGTACAACATCACCTGTGTATACATCACCTACACAACATCACCCGTACAACATCACATGTATATACATCACCTGCACAACATCACCTGTCTATATATCACCTACACAACATCACCTGTACAACATCACTTGTGTATACATCACCTACACAACACCATGTGTTAATACAGCACTAATACAACATCCCCTGTGAATACCTCATTGCGTGACATCATCTGTGTATACTTCATTGTGCAACATCATCTGTTTATACCTTCCCTGTGCAGCAGCATCTGTTTATTCGCCAGCTGTGCAACACCATGAGTTATACCTCACCTGTGCAAGATCACCTGCATATACCTGCTTATCTATGTGTAAACCTCTGAACACGAAACCCCAACATATCCGAACCAACTTCTGAAGATACCAGTAACCCAAGCTGCCATCTTAGTATTTGTCACGAGTCCGTGGGTAGTCATATTTTGTTCACAATCATATACTCAATGTTTTTATGTTTTTTATTTTGCGATCTTGCAATCATTCTGTCCAGGAAAAATATGCACATTTTAAACTATTTTTCTTATGTCTTTAGTGACGCATGTTATTCCAACTTCATATATTAAAATATTTAAAAGCATGTACGTGGAAGACAACTTTCAGGTGTATATCTATATGAAAGCTGAAAGCTGAAAGCTGCCTGCAAAAGTGTTGAAGTGCTGCTGGCTTTTGCAAGTTACCAGCGGCACTCTCTCGGGGAGCAAATAGAGGTTTCACACCGGCAAGAACATGTCCAGACAGGCATAACACTATTTGTCCCTGCAGTGGCTCATCGGGAGATGGTGGGAATTCCATACATCAACCGCCCTTGATGCTGCCACAGTGACATGGTTTTCTGTTCAGGGTTTGCTCCCTTAGCCTTCGGTTCTGTCAAGAACCTGTACCACAAGGCAGTGGTTTACAACTCTGCAGGACAGGGGCGTCAAACTCCCTGAGGTATTGCAATACCTACATACCCATATCTATATACACATACATATATAAAGACATGCATATATATATATATATATATATACATACCCACCATATACACGCACACTTATACACAGCATACACATATGCACATATACACAATACACATATGTACACATATAATGATATAGTTAAATGATATACACATATACACACATACACATATGCACATTACGCACATACAAATATACACATTTACATATTACACATAGACACATAATCACATATACACATCCTCCCATATAGACATATACACATAAGCACATATATACATAATATACGCAATACATATGTGGGTCATTCTCAGAAACTGTGTACCACTTGAGGTAGTCTACTTGAAATGCATATTTCAAAGAAACTCATTATTGGAGTGTCAATATTTAGATTTCATCATTTAGCCCAATAATGTGGGAGATATTTTAGATCAAAAGTAAATGTTAATATTGTGTATTATGTACCTTATTGGGATGGATGTAGGTAAATAAATAGAAAATTACATCACTAATTTGTGACATTGTCAACTGCATTGAAAATAAAGTTTCACAAACTTAATGAAAACCTCTGAACAACAGCACATTTCACGTCAAATGGTCATATACAATGTCTTCATTAAGTTGAGGACATTTATTTCAACAACAACAAATAAAAATGCTGAAATAGTTGACCTTTTCTGGAGTCATTAACATCATACCATTTCATTTCCACTTGCAAGCACTATGAAACACTGTATCAAACACTGAGTACAGATTCAGTACAGGAACTATTTTCACCATTTGTCACTTTATGCATGGACCCAGTTATGCGATAGTAAAGGATAAATCCTGAAATTGCCCCTAAGCATTGAAATTTGAGCCAAACATTTGTGTAAAACTGTTTATTCCACTTGGACTGATACGTAGTATTATTAGTACTGTTTATAAAGCAAGTGGCATGTGAAATGTCCTAAAAATGTCAAGCTTTGTGTGGAAAATATTTGATTTTGGAGTCAGATTGATTTCCATGCTACATTGCTATTTATTGGGTGTGAGCATCATTGGACCTACTTAAAAATGTCAGAATATGTTTATTTTCAATTATTCAGATGCAAAAGGACATACACATTGAGGAAGCGTGTATAGGACTTTGACAGCATTTTGATTTTGTAATACTGACATCACAGTATTGGTATGCAACTTCTGAGAACGACCCATATACACATTCAAATGTACACATATACGTATATATACACACATACACACAATACCCATATACACAATACACATATACACATACACACATGTGCATATATACAAATACGTGTATATAGATAATTATGTACATATATGCATAATTATATATATATACATAATTACGTCCATATATATAGATGCATATTTACATATAGACTTTCCCAGTGAAGCAGTACTATAAAGTCGCCATGAGTGCGCACTGTCACAAGTCGGTGCCCGTTTCGGTATGGCCTAGGGTCTTGCTGGGGTGTAAAACTACACGAACAACCCAGCGTCCCACAGGCCTCTCGGAGGACTGGTTGGGCTCTTAGGCTGCCTTTTTCCTTCCTCCCTCTTCCCCCACCCCCTACCCCATGCCCCCCCACCACCAAATTCTCTGAGACCTACCAATCGGAAGCCAACTCCCGACCACATGAGACCGCTTTCAGCGGTGCCCATACAGTGCTGCAGATTTGCAGCCTTCAGCGCACCAATGCGACTGAAACTTCCCCAAAAACATAAACATGCATAGACTTATACAGTTATATGCATAAAAGGTATATATATATATATATATTTATATATACACCACAGTATTCTATCGTTCACCTTTGGACCAGGCTCGGAAGACAATAGGTAAACCAATTGCGGCAAGATTTATTGACAGTTTGGCAGGTCCGACAATGTTAGTGCTTTGGGGGCTGATCTATAGGACCTAACCCCAGGTAGCCACCTAGCGGCGTCACGTGGAAGATTATAGGGACGGGCGAAATATGGGAGCAAAAGACCAGTTAATAATATAGCACACAACAATGGCACCTGTCATTGGCACGCGGTTGGCGATGTCTTTTTACCCACCACAAATTGCCTATTTTCTTCTTATATATATATATCTATATATATATATATATATATATATATATATACGCATATATATATATATAAATACATACCCACCATTTACACATAAGCACATACACAGAATACACATATGCATATATATATATATGTGTGTGTATATACATATGTATCGGATTTTCTATTTTGCAATATGGGCAGAATTTAGATTCATAGTAGACCCGATGTCCGACGTTCCACGGTCTTTCACTCATCCACGCACACACGGAAGAATGCCAAGATTCAGAGACACTATGCTTCAACTGGTTTATTACTAAACCTATCCGATCTTCGTGGTGCTAGGACCCGCCCCCTAACTCCCTAGGTCCCACATCGCCTCTATAGGTGGGTGGGGTGAGTGCTAGCCACACGCAGTAGAGGGCAGCCTGGTGGCTAATGCAGTAGAGGGCAGCCTGGTGGCTAATGCGCCACCACCTAGCGCACTTCAATGTAACTGTATAGGTGTGCGGCGTAGTGTCTGCCACCACCACGTGGTAGTGGAGCTCATGTACAGACTACTAGACTAACATTTTCATTTTACTTAGAATAAACCGAAATTTGCATCGTGTATGTTGAATGTGTTACTGGTTATTTAAGTAAACAAAATATATTTGAATATATATATATATATATATATATATATATATATATATATTCATACATATATCGCATTTTCCATTTTTCAGTACAGGCAGAATTTAGATTTACTGACATTTTCATTTACATTGAATAATCGGAAATTGTGTCTTGTGTTTGTTATGTGTTTTACTGGGTATGAATGTTAAATAACTATACTTGAATATATATATATATATAGTAGTGACAGTATTCGTGGCACTGCGAGCGGTAGGGCGTGGTGGCGCCACCTGTCCCATCGTGAAAAGGGGATCACCCATAAAGTAGTACGCAACATAAGGGTGACCAATATAGGGAATCTTCCCTTATGTGCCTTTATACTCGCATAACTTTTATACATCGCATACATATATGAAGAGTTCAGGCGCAAAACCCCATAAACGCCAATCCAAGAATTGAAATCAAACCTTCAACAATAACACAAATTTTAATTCCTACTTTTTTATTCATTGTTCCATAATCATGTGATCATAAGAATACTGGAATTAGTGAGAATTTCAAGTATTTTCAGGTAGAAATCTATTTAAACTACATTTTTGGATTGGCGTTTACGGAGAGTTGTGCCTGAACTCTTCATATATATACAGTATAAACCCATTAAACCACACTTGAAGGGACCCTAGAAATTTGTTTGGAATAACCAATCATTGGTTTAACCAAGCTTTGGCTTCGACTTTGACTTGGCTTTGGCAAAAACACAGGTGTATTAGGAATGTAATATACAACGTATGTGGGCACTTTGATTATTGTTTTTTTTATGTATATACAGTATAACCCGGTTAAACCAAACAATCGGTTAATCCTAACTTTTTTTCAGCAGCCTGGTAAAATACTACCATTTATCATATAATAAAGTATGTGGGGTCTCAGATGACATTATAACCACATGAAAGGTAGGTTTAACCGTACTGGAAGTGGCCTGGGGTCCGACAATTTTGGGACCAGACGGGATGGCCGAATGAGTTAGAGCATCCGTCTCCCGTGCTGGTAGATCGTGGGGTCGTGGGTTCGAACCCTGGTCGAGTCAAACCAATTACTTAAAAATTGATACTTGTCGCTTCCTAGCCTGGCGATCGGCATTATTAGGACTGGTTGGCTCAGTGTCAGTGTAATGTGACTGAGTGGGATATCGGGTCATGGTGCCGGCAGCCTGGTTTTCCAGTGGGACAGCACTATAAAGTCGCCATGAGTGCGCACTGTCACAAGTCGGTACCCGTCCTGAGATGACCTTAGATGTTGATAGGACGTAAAACAACAAACAAACAAACCGACAATTCTGTTTGGATTAACCGATAATTTGGATTAACAAACCTTAGTTTAACGAACTTTTTGATATGATAAATGGTAGCATTTTGCCGGGCCGCCGAAAAAGATTGGATTAACCTATCGTTTTTGTTTAACCGACCTTGGTTTAACGGGGTTATACTGTATACTGCATTCTGAGTTCTGCTGGTTCCACAGGAAGGAGAGATGCTTAGATCCGGCATGCTGGGTCACAGCTACAGCTTACCCATCAGAAGGTGGGAGATGTTGTAAATACACATACACGAAGTGGAATTTTATCTATTGCAAAATATTTGTTTGGATAATTTCACTGTACAGAGTCTACATTTGAAGCCTCAGTCAGACCTCACCGGATTGAGGAACCGGACAGAAACCGGACACTGTCCGGTGAAGTACGGTAATGTACGGTTTATATATGGTACCCATCCGGCATGTCCGTTCTATCTCCGGTGGTGTCCGGCGGTGTCCGGTACAAGTTTTGAACATGTTCAAAACTTGTACCGGACACCACCGGACAGATGTGTATGGTTGGTGTCCGGTTTACGTCCGTTTTTTCCGTTTCATCTCCGTTACTCATTCGTTAGGTGCCTGTTTTGTATCCTGAAGAGTCCGTTGATGGTGCTGCGGGAATTCGGTCCATCGGTTTTTGGCGCATCCGTGAATAGTCCGGTAGGTGTCCAGTAGGTGTCTGGTTGGTGTCCGGTTGGTGTCCGGTTGGTGTCTGGTTGGTGTCCGGTCCGTCCTTTTGACGTCCATTTGACATCTGTTTAACTATTCGTTAATGTCCATTTAGCATCCGTTTAGCATCTGTTTAGCATCCGTTTAGCATCCGTTTCGTCCAGCAGCCTTTGGAACAGTTCGACACCGGACACCACTGGACTAGACAATTCGGTGGTGTCTGGTACTCAGTATGGTAAGGTCTGACTGGGCCTTGAGACCCATGTATGGAAATAATCCTACCAAGATTCTGAGTTTCATCATGAAGACGCCTGTGGTTATAGATGCCAAAAAAGGACAGGTCCTATAACTTCCGAAAGTTAGATATGCAGAATTAATTACAGACAACTGCTTTTGTTTCGAAAGTTTGAGGGTCCTTTCTCGGAATATGCAGTTTCATAAACAACAAGAACGATAGCAAAATCATCAAGAACAACAGGAAGAGCAAGAATGGCAAGAAACCCAATAGGAACAGCAAGAAGGGCAAGGACAACAAGAAGGGCAAGAAGGGCAAGAAGGGCAAGAACAGCCAGGACGGCAAAAACAATAAGAGCAGCAACACGACAAGAAAGAACAAGGACATCAAGAACGGTTTTTGTTGTTGTTGTAAGAATAGTTTATTCATTGAATAAAGTCTTTTGTCAGCACCATGGAACTGGACGGCCAGCCATGTGATGATACAGTTATTTACAATATATGTATATGTCGTCTGTTATTGTTATCAGTGGCTGGCTCAAGTTAGCCGAAATAACAATATTAATCATTCCATGGCTTACATATAGTATAGTTTGACAATTCATGTATGAGATAGTAATTATATGCTGCATACATACATGCATACATTACGTACATACATTACATACATGCATACATTACACACATACATACATTACGTACATACATACATACAAGTGCATTGATTAAACAATTATGTATCGGTTCGAACAACAGAAACAACAAGGATGGTAAGAACAACAGCAAGAATAGCAAAACGAAAAGAATAACAATGAGAACGGCAAGAATGACAAGAACAACAATGAGAACACCAAGGATGGCAAGAAAAACGAGAATGACAAGAATGACAAGAACAATAATGAGAATGGCAAGAATGGCAAGAACAACAACAAGAACAGCAAGAATGGCAAGAACAACAACGAGAACAGTAAGAATGGCAAGAACAACAACGAGAACAGCAAGAATGGCAAGAACAACAAAGAGAACAGCAAGAATGGCAAGAACAACAACGAGAACAGCAAGAATGACAAGAACAACAACGAGAACGGCAAGAATGGCAAGAACAACAACGAGAACGGCAAGAATGGCAAGAACAACAACGAGAACGGCAAGAATGGCAAGAACAACAACGAGAATGACAAAAATGGCAAGAACAACAATGAGAACAGCAAGAATGGCAAGAACAACAACGAGAATGGCAAGAATGGCAAGAACAACAATGATAACATCAATAATGGCAAGAACAACAACAAGAACGGCAAGAATGGTAAGAACAAGAACGAGAACGGCAAGAATGGCAAGAACAACAAGGAGAACAGCAAGAATGGTAATAACAACAACGAGAACGGCAATAATTGCAAGAACAACAACGAGAACGGCAAGAATGGCAAGAACAACACGAGAACAGCAAGAATGGCAAGAACAACAATGAGAACAGAAAGAATGGCAGGAACAACAATGAGAAAAGCAAGAATGGCAAGAACAATAAGGATAACGGCAAGAACGATAAGAACAACCAATTCATTCTGACAAATTAAGTAGTGATATGTAGGAAGGAATATGGTGGAGCTGGTGTTTTAGATGGCTTGAGGTTGTGTAGGCGGGTGGGAAGGAATGTGTGGGTGGGTGGGTGGAGAGAAGACAGTCTGTGTGAGTGGTATGGCGGAGTGGGGAGCGGGAGGGGGAGGGGGAGGAGGAGGGGGAGAGGGGAGGGGAGCCACGTGCCTCATATGAGGACCAATGATCACCCTTCAGTCCAAGTGATGAATGTGGAACTGAACAAAGCGGCTACACTCCCCCACACCCACACACCAACACCCCACACCCTCACATACACAGACACACACACCCCATACCCCAAACCCAACAGCCCACACTCCCCCACACCCACACCCCACTCCCGCAGACACACCCTCACATACACAGACACACACACCCCATACCCCAAACCCAACAGCCCACACTCCCACACACACAACCCACTCACACATACTCCCACATACCCTCCCACACACCCACACACACACCCCATACCCCCACCCCACCTCCACCCTACACCCCCACCCACCACACACCCACACACCCACACCCTCTTCCACACACCTACACCCACACCACACACCCACACACCCACACACCCACACACCCACACACCCACACCTCCACACACCCACATACCCACACATCCACACACACCCCGTACCCAAAAAAGCCAACAGCACACACTCCCAGCATCAACTGACTCCAAACACCCACGCCTTCCATCTCCCCTCCTTCCCCCAACTCCACGTTATACCAATCACAAGAGACAATTTGCCTCCAAATGCTTTAATTGACGGTGAAGGGGGCGTGTGGGGTAGGGGGTGGGGGATGTGTGTGTGGTTGGAAGGGGGCGTGTGGGGAAGGGGCGGTGAAGGAGTGTGTGTGTGGTGGGAAGGGGCGTGTGGGGAAGGGGCGGTGAAGGAGTGTGTCTGGTGGGAAGGGTGTGTGTGGGGAAGGGGCGGTGGAGGATGTGTGTGTGGTGGGAAGGGGGGGGGGGGGGTGTGGGGAAGGGGCGGTGGGGGATGTGTGTGTGGTGGGAAGGGGGCGTGTGGGGAAGGGGCGGTGGAGGAGTGTGTGTGTGGTGGGAAGGGGGTGTGTGGGGAAGGGGCGGTGGGGGATGTGTGTGTGGTGGGAAGGGGGTGTGTGGGGAAGGGGTGGTGGAGGAGTGTGTGTGTGGTGGGAAGGGTGTGTGTGGGGAAGGGGCGGTGGAGGATGTGTGTGTGGTGGGAAAGGGGGCGTGTGGGGAAGGGGAGGTGGGGGATGTGTGTGTGGGGGGAAGGGGGCGTGTGTGGAAGGGGCAGTGGGGGACGTGTGTGTGGTGGGAAGGGGGGAAGGGGGGGGGAGGATGTGTGTGTGTGGTGGGAAGGGGGTGTGTGGGGAAGGGGCGGTGGGGGATGTGTGCGTGGTGGGAAGGGGGTGTGTGGGGAAGGGGCGGTGGAGGAGTGTGTGTGTGGTGGGAAGGGTGTGTGTGGGGAAGGGGCGGTGGGGGATGTGGGTGTGGTGGGAAGGGGGCGTGTGGGGAAGGGGCGATGGGGGATGTGGGTGTGGTGGGAAGGGGGCGTGTGGGGAAGGGGCGGTGGGGGATGTGTGTGTGGTGGGAAGGGGGTGTGTGGGGAAGGGCGGTGGGGGATGTGGGTGTGGTTGGAAGGGGGCGTGTGGGGAAGGGGCGGTGGGGGATGTGTGTGTGGTGGGAAGGGGGCGTGTGGGGAAGGGGCGGTGGGGGATGTGTGTGTGGTGGGAAGGGGGTGTGTGGGGAAGGGGCGGTGGGGGATGTGTGTGTGGTGGGAAGGGGGCGTGTGGGGAAGGGGCGGTGGGGGATGTGTGTGTGGTGGGAAGGGGGCGTGTGGGGAAGGGGCGGTGGAGGAGGTGTGTGTGGTTGGGAAGGGTATCTGTGGGGAAGGGGCGGTGGAGGATGTGTGTGGTGGGAAGGGTGTGTGTGGGGAAGGGGGTGGTGGAGGAGGTGTGTGGTGGGAAGGGTGTGTGTGGGGAAGTGGGTGTGTGTGGAAGGGGTGGTGGAGGATGTGTGTGTGGTGGGAAGGGGGCGTGTGGGGAAGTCGGGTGGAGGATGTGTGTGTGGTGGACAGGGGGCATGTGGGGAAGGGGCGGTGGAGGATGTGTGTGGTGGGAAGGGGGTGGGAAGGAGACATGTGGGGAAGGGGTGGAGGAGTGTGTGTGGTGGGAAGGGGGCATGTGGGGAAGAGGCGGTGAAGGAGTGTATTTGTGTGAGGGAGGAAGGGTGGGTGTGGGGAAGGGGTGGTGGGGGAGTGTGTGTGTGGTGTTTGTGGTGGGAAGAGGGCGTGTGGGGAAGGGGCGATGTGTGTGGTGGGAAGTAGGGGCGGTCAGGAGGGAGGTAGGGAGTGTGTGGCCGAGGTGGAATGAGGGGGAGGATTGTCATTAGGGTGTACGGGGCAGAGAGGTGTCCCGTTGGAAGATCAGTTGTACTTAGATTGGTGCAGTTCGCTGGGTGGGGTTGGTATGTGTGTAAGGGTGTAAGGAGTGTGTGTGTGTGAGGGGGGGGGGGGTGAGTGCGAGAGGGTGCGTGGGGGGAGGTATGGGACCAGGTCGAAATTGAGGAAATGTACATCACTGTCTGACAGGAGCAGAGGCAATAAACCTCAGAAGGGAGAAGGAGGAGGTGTGGGGGTGGGGATGGGGTGGGGGTGGGGATGGGGTGGGGGTGGGGGCGGATGTGGAGGTGGATGCGGAGGTGGATGTGGGTGGGGGTCCCAATGTGGATCCGGATGGCCGTGACTCTGAGTACCTGTGAGATATCAAGTAGACATGCCAAGATCATGCGTAGTTATCTGTGTTTAATGTCTTAATGTCTGCTCCCTTAAATCTAGATAAAAGATTCACCCGGTACTTATAGTACACGGGTGAACTACAACATAGTGTAAATACGGGCGAAAATAGCTTTAGTATGGGACAGGAATTAGAAACTGCGGTTCCAGGTTCAAATGGCTACATATATAGGCACAGAGTTGGTGAAATGGGCGAGAATGCAAAAAGACAAGATGGCAGGGCTAGAACGCCGTCGATTTCACTTTTAAATCTTAGTAAACTAGATATTTTATGATATTTTTCAACTCAAAGGTAGCGGGTAAATATGAAGACATCTACAAAGAATAAATATTGCTTCTTAGATTGTGAAATTAGGCTCTCATTTCATTAACCCGCTTTTTCGACCGTTTTTATATAGAGTTGGTATTCACCCGAGTACTGCGAGTACCGGGTAAATCCTTTATCTACCTTAAACCAAGCTGGATAGAAGCATATACAAGAAACTATGTGGTGAGGTGAGTTTTTTTTTTACTAACACTGTGACATGTAATGATGTATTTAGGTATCTCAGTGGCCTACTTGTTCTTGGGAATACTTGGCTTTATTTCAAACCGTTCATGGCTTAGCAAATTAATTTTATGTTCATACTTAGATGATTACCATACCACACTTTTTCGCTTCATATATATGAGCCTGTCTCAAAAGATGATAATTCTTTTTTTTTTGTCCATCGTAATGATTGACACAAAACTGCACAGAAACGATAACACTGAAAACACAAGGACATTTGCTTCAAATCCATATGTATTCTATTGGGATGATGAAACACCATGTAAAAAACAAATCAGTTTATCCTGAGCAGATGCATAAGCAGATAGTATGTTGATCGTTACAATGGACAATGTTTTGTCCCATATTGCTTAGCACCTTTTGAGACAGTCTCATATATGCATATACATATATATATATACATATATACATATATATACATATATACATATATATACATATATATATATACATATATATATATAAGATGTATATCATCAGTATATACACAAATATATAAATGTATATATGAGCTAGGATCGCGAAAAGAGCCCAAACGGGGGATGTTGTCAGCATCGAGCATGGATGTCGGCGTCGATCGGTATAATTATAATTTAGCACTGATAGAGGTGTTGGAAAGTCCTTAAATTTATACTGCATGTAAAGGTCGAGAAAATACAACAACCTCATTTGTTTCTAGGATAATTTAATATAAAAGAAAGAAATGCACCACACTTTAAGAATTGCAACGCCGACATCTGTTAAAGTTGTCGGCGTCGATCATTGGATGTCGGCGTCGATCGGTATAATTATAGTTTAGCATTGACAGAGGTGTTGGAAAGTCCTTAAATATATCCTGAATGTAAAGGTCGAGAAAATACAACAACCTTATTTGTTTCTAGGATAATTTAATATGAAACAAAGAAATGCACTACACTTTTAGGAATTGCGATGCCAACATCTTCAATTGACCACCGATTGGCCCATTTTCGTGAGGCTGACTCATATACATTTTTTTAAATCATGTATTGAAGACATTGGCCCGTCTAGTCATGGGTACACACACACATATATATGATCAGGCGTGGCAGGCGGACTGCCCAACCTATGGGAAGCAGAATATAACCATAAACCTGGTGGACTAATTGCCTCACCACACGGGCGGGTACTAAGCACCTGGGAGGGGTGGTCAATGGTCAATCTGCACCCACTATACTCGTCACGGCTCAGTGACCTCAGAGGTGCATGGCACCAATAAACGCGCACTAACCGGAAGTGGGTGGGTGCATTGGATCACGTGGTGGCCGATTAATTACCTTAAACAAAAATTGTCGCCAGAAGCAGTCGAAAATATCAGCGTTATCAAAATGTGGTAAAGATCTTTAGCAATTTCTGTTTAAAATTACCATTTAAAAAAATTGCATTTAAGTCAATTTTTCGAAAATATCTGGGTTGTTAAAATGTGGTAAGGATCTTTACCCCATTTCGATGGCAAATTACCGTAAATACTAGCGGGTAAGTCAATTGTTTTTTTAATAAAGGAAGTTCTCAGAAGCGCCTCAACTTATAGCGCGTCATCATATATTATTTCCTGCCTCACCAAATGGGGTGGTTGAATGAGTTGAGCGTCTGTTGTCCCTTTTTAGTAGATTGTGGGATTCGAACTCACTGTTTCGAACCCTGGTCGAGTCAAACCAACGACTTACAAAATTTATACTTGTCGTTTCCTAGCGTGAGCCGACGGCATTCTCTACAAACGCAACACATCATTCAGATTATTGGAACAAATATCATAAACATGTGTTATTGACAAAAACTAAGGAAAACCAACAAAATAAAAAAGAAAGAGCTGACTTTCGCATTCAGCGTGTTTGGTCAAAAAGCACAGAAGACGAACACAACTCCACTAAAATCAAATGTAGTAGTAGTGGTAGTTTCGTATTCAGACATAATCACACATTATTCTGACACTGGGTAAACTGGTGCATGAGTTAGAGCGTCCGTCTCCCATGCTGGTAGATCGTGGGGTTGTGGGTTCGAACCCTGGTCGAGTCAAACCAATGACTTAAGGATTGATACTGGTTGCTTCCAGGCGCTCAGCATTAATAGAATAGGACAAGGACTGGTTTGGATCGGTATCAGGATAATGTGACTGAGTGGGATATCGAGTCAGCAGCCTGATTTCCCATTGGGGCAACACTATAAAATCACATGAGTGCACACTGTCACAAGTCGGCACCCATCCTGATATGACCTTAGATGTTGCTAGGATTTGAAATTCCAATAACCAAACAACTAACCTTTTTCGCTATCAGTTCGCCAGTAACTAAACATAAGTCTAGGTCAAAAGAATTGACCTAGACTTATCTGCGATTACCAACAAAAAAAAGCATAGTAAAAATATATAGACCTTGGTTGTGCATTCATACTCCAGCTGAATCAAACTTACAAAATTAATATGTGTCACTACCCTTAGGCCCTCAGCATTAATAGAATAAGTCATGCATTGGTTGTTGGTTGTTTGTTTGTTCTTCTTTTACGTCCTAGCAACATCTAAGGTCATATCACGACGGGTACCGACTTGTGACAGGGCACACTCCTGGTGACTTTATAGTGCTGTCCAACTGGGAAACCAGGCCACTGGCACCATGGCCTGATATCCCACTCAGTCACATTATCCTGACACTGAGCCAACCAGTCCCTGCCCTATCCTATTAATGCCGAGCGACCAGTAGGAAGCAACCAGTATCAATTTTTAAGTCATTGGTTTGACTCAACCAGGGTTTGAACCTAGACCCCACGATCTACCAGCATGGGAGACGGGCGCTCTAACTCATGCACCAGTTTACCCAGTATCAGAATAATATGTGATTATGTCTGAATACAAAACTACCACTACTACTACGTTTGAGTTTAGTGGAGTTGTGTTGCGTCTTCTGTGCTTTTTGATCAAACACGCTGAATGCGAAAGTCGGCTCTTTCTTCTTCTTTTTTGGGGTTTCCTTAGTTTTTGTCAATAAAAAATGTTTATGATATTTGTTCCAATAATCTGAATAATGTTTTTGAGGTGTTTTTTTTGTTCAAGTGTTTTTATTCCTCTGAATAACATGTAGTCAGTGCTAATGCACTGGTCTTCCAGCCCTAATCACAATTGCCTCGACACAGTAAACAAATCTACAACAATATACAGATAGACAATTGCAGGGAAATAAGCAAAACATTGGTACATGAATGATCGGCAAAGAACACGATAAGAGAAAAAAGAAACATATATGGGGATGTAATTATGTTAGACTAGTACGGTAAGCATTATTAAGGGGTCGGTCATAACTGATTATCTTTCTAGTAGTAACATACTCGTTGAAAGGGTGATGGGGGGATGTAGGGTGGGCCTTTGTGATTGAACTTGTGTTCATGGTAATCTCAGGTGGGGGTCTATTGAGTTAGTAAGTAGGTTAATATTGATTAATCATGTACCTCAGTAGGATCCAACTAGAATCATTTCCAGGCTCATTCCATTGTAGATGGGATTTTTGGTCTAGTTGGCCGCTACTGGTTGAGTTTGCAGTGTATGTTTGTTTTAGGGGGGAGGGGGGGGAGCGGGGGGACAGGGAAAGGCTGTGTTGCGTTTGTAGAGAATGGCGTGGGCTCTCTGTGTCATTGCACTGCTTGTGCTTCAGTTTTCTCTCCTCTTTCTAAGTTACACTGCTCACTGGGTCGACCTAACAAGCGCGGACCGAAGAAGCGCGTGCTGATTGAGTCTTCCTCGTTGCAGCGCGTATTATAGTTTATGCCCTGTGCTTCCGCAGCTCATGAGAGCAGTGTAGTTCCGGGTTTTAACACAGGGACCTGTAGTGGAGCTGGTGTCGCGCCGACCACGCAACCACCTGGCGAGCTTTGTTGGAACTAGACCGTGAAGGAGGTGGCTACACCGTGTGTGTGTGTGTGTGTGTAGGGGGGGGGGGGGGGGGGGGCAAGGGTGGGTGGGCGAGAAAGGGCCACTACAAAGCGATACAAATTTACAAGTACAACCACAGCAGTAGTTCGATTACTGAGATCCACTTTGGGGCTTATTTTCTCAGAACCACGAAATTACCGAAATAATACAATATGGAAGTAATGCATATCAATAAATCTAAGCATATACTGGGAAATAGAGTGACACAACTGGGTTTATTGTGGCTTTTTTCTTAGGGTCGGAGGTTAACAATCATCAGGTAGAGTAGAATAATCAGATCCCTTTGAGCTTAAGCCATATTGCTTATGTGTGAGTATATATATATATATATATATACATATTTTACCTCGGTAAACAGCCTCAGGCTAGCCTCAGGCTAGGGAGAGGTAAGCACGTCCGGTACCAGCAATTAGCATATACAACTCACGACTGGATAACGTGTCGTTGGGTTGCTCCGGCAAAATTAGTCTACATACAAGCAAATACGCAGTAAGTATAATGAAAACTGTGGTTAGCTTAATTATGATGCATTAGAGCATCATTATGGAAAGTTTAGACTTTCGTTGGTCCAATTTGGACGAGTTATTTGGTTATAAACAACCATGGATAGAACACTCGAGTGGGTTTCTCGAAGGAACCAAACCGGTCATTAGCGGTTATGTCAACACCCGGGTCACCGTGTGACTATGGGTAGAGATGTGGGTTTCGCCCTATCTCATGTGGAAATTCTCTCGTACTCTAATAGAGAGTAATGTTGGAGATGCTCCTGGGTTTCTTTTATAGACTCCCCTAGACAAAACTTTTTCAGGCGTTTCTCCGAGTTTCGTAGCATTTTCTCCAACTTGTTGACGTAGTAGTCACAGGTGGGAGAAGTGTGCGGAACAGAGGGATGGGCGGGCCGATACACTGGTCCCGACCCCGCGTAAGGTTCGGGCTTGACCCACAACCCACGCACAAATTTAGCTTATTACGCCTGTGTTATAACGGTATAAACACGTTCTCTAACACCAATAGATGTCCAAATGAGTTTGAAACAACCATATTGTGACATATATATATACCGGGACTGACCAAAAATCTTTGTTTCAGCTCCCGATGGCCACGAAGCGGAGTAAGCGCGGTGCAGCAGCAGCCGAGGGGCGTGTTCCGAGTGGAGTGGACGAGGAGTACGACTCCTCACCTGTGTTGTCGGCAGGGCCGTCGACACAGCCCCGGGCGCATATCCTCTCCGACCCGGACGAGGACGCAGTGCCTGATGTGCCTGCGCCTCCAGATTGGGAGGCTCGCTTTGCACGATTGGAAAGCCACATCTTGACTGCCAAATCGCCTGTGTCTCGGAAGCGGCGTAGGCCGAGTGTCCAAGAGGATTCGTATGAGGATTTCTTGGACACAGACTCGGCGGTGGAGCTCAAGGCTCCTCCTCCTCCTTCTCCTAAACGGAGGAAGAAGAAGAAACAGGTGATTTCTTCGGGTGATGAATTCACCAAGGAGCGGGCAGAGACTGGTTTTCGCAAAAAGCGGAAGACTAAGTCCAAAAAGAAGAAGAGGAAGAGGAAATATTCTTCTTCTGATTCGTCCACTGAGTCTACTTCTACGGAATCAGACTCAGACACCATATATGAAGGTGTCTATGCGGACATTGGCACTAAAGTGGCTAAGAAGGTGGAGAAGCCAAAGGCTAAGCGGGTTAAAACCACTACGCTTATGCGCGAGACCATGAATGGTCATTTCCGCACGTTCAAACCGGCGGAGGTTATCTCCAAGTTAGGAGATCAGTTAACAGGCATAAAGGGTGTTCCCAACTCCATCATTAAAGAAATGGATCGGGATGTCAATATGACGGATGACCGTAAGAAGTTTGAGGATGTGTTGCACACAGTGCATAAGGCAGTGTTGGCTACCCTAACAGCTATTGTTCCTGTGGCTAATAGGATGCAGAGTGAAAATAAGTTCTCGTCTTTGGCTAAGACAATGGACAAAGGCATTGCAGTGTTACCTGTCATATCGAAGATATGAAAATGTCTTCAAGTCAGTTTGCACAGATGCTGGCAAGGAAGTGGCTCGCTCTAAGAAGGTTACCGATAATGAGGGGAAGGAGTTTACGCTTTATCTTGCTCCAGAGCCGATTAAAGGGAAACCCTTAGATAACACCAAGATGTTTGGCGGTCAACTACAATACCTCTATAAAGAGGTAGAGACTGCAGCCAAGAGTGGCAAAAACATGGATGGCAAGAAGAAACAGGAAGCTCCTCGTTTCAAAAAGTCACGAGGGGATTTTCGTCCACGACGGTTCACCAGAGGAACCAGACCGAGTTCAAGCTTCGGTCAAGGGTTTCGGGGCCGGGGCGCTCGCCCAGGCTGGACCGACAACACCGCACGGCCAATAGGCCGAGGGTTCAACTCGTCGAGACCTTTCCCCAGGGGCGGGTCCAAGTAGAGGTCCAAACACAAACTTTACAAGTCCCTGAAGCCTCTAAAAACACACAAACTGTAAGCAACTTTGTGGCTGGTAATATTAGTAATCATATTTCTGAGTGGCACAAAATTACTAGTGACCAAGAAATTTTAAAAATAGTTAGGGGTGTTCACATTCCCTTTACACAAATTCCTGTACAAAGTATAATACCTTTTCCATATAACATTCAACCAGTTGAACGAGAGGCACTAACTAAACAGGTACATAAATTCTTTGAGAAAGGAATTATACAAAAAGTGACACACTGTTCAGGACAGTTTATTTCAAACATTTTCTCGAGACCGAAGCCTAATGGTGATGTTCGAATGATCCTGGATTTAACAATCCTTAATAAAAGGGTGGAATATCGACATTTTAAAATGTTCTCTCTAGATACGGCACGAGATCTGATTACACCAGATGCGTGGATGGCTAGTGTTGATTTACAGGATGCATATTATACGCTTCCCATAATGGAACAATACCGAAAATTTCTTCGATTTATTTGGGATAACCAACTCTATGAGTTTACCTGCATGCCGAATGGCTTAGCTTGTGCGCCACGTTTATTTACTAAATTGCTTAAACCTGTTTTCTCGGTAATGGCGAGGAAGGGTCACATAATGTTTCCATACATAGATGATTCTTTTATTATAGCATCAACACAAATTGGTTGTGTGAATGCAGTTTTGGATTTATGTGCATTACTCACTAAATTGGGGTTTTATGTACATCAACAAAAGTCAGTGTTTAAACCAACAAAACAACTCAAATGTTTAGGGTTTATTCTGGATACACAGTCCCTTACAGTGTCGATAACAGAACAAAAACTAATTAAGTTTATGACTACAGCGACTCAGCTTATTAAGTTATCAAAGCCAAAAATTAGACAGGTTGCTGTTCTTATTGGCATAATGACATCATATGCACCTGCTGTGTTATATGGGAAGGCCCATATTAAGTCGCTAGAAATAGATAAAAATTTAGCGTTAACACGAACTAAAGGCAATTTTGAGCGAAAGATGTTTATTTCGCAAGAAGGGTTACAGGATATTGGATGGTGGATGCAACATATAGCAACTTCACCAAATCCAATCCGCATGGCGGAACCTAATACAGTAATTACTACTGATGCTTCGTTAGAAGGTTGGGGAGCTCATCGAGATGGGGTCACAACAGGAGGTAGATGGCTTGATGATGAAAAATCAGACTATATTAATGCACTAGAATTGCATGCTATTTATCTGGGCTTACGTAGTTTAGTAAAGATAAATAAATCACAGGTTAGAATACTAACTGATAATACTACTGCCATGGCATATATTCGTAACATGGGTGGAACCAAATCAAAGTCTTGCAATCAGTTATCTAAACTGATTTGGAACTGGGCACAGGCTCAACAAGTCTGGCTGACTGTAGCGCATATTCCAGGGTCACAAAATACACTTGCAGATTATAAAAGTAGAAATTTCCATGACCATTTAGAGTGGTCTCTCTCTACACCTTTGTTTAACTTCGTTTGTGAAAAATGGGGTACACCTGAAGTTGACTTATTTGCATCACGAAATAATAACAAGTTACCCTGTTATGTTTCTTGGCATCCTGAACCGGATGCTTGGAAAGTAGATGCGTTTGCTATTACCTGGGAAAATAATTATTTTTATATTTTCCCACCATTTAGCATTATCAGCCGAGTAGTGAGAAAAATCGGCTTGGAAGGGACACATGCGATACTGGTGGTGCCCGATTGGGACACGCAACCTTGGCTGCCAGCAGTTTCACAACTGGCAAAAGATCGTATACGATTCCCAAGAAAACTCGGGAATCTGACGCACCACGGACCGCTAGTGGTTCACGGCGACGTGTCAACGACGCCCCTATTGGCATTCCTTTTCTAAGGAAGCAGCTACAGCAATTTGGATTGGACAGAATTACTGAGGATAGGATAGTATCGGATGCCTGGAGGCCAGGAACTGTCAAAATGTATACAACCTATTTAAAGAAATGGGGTGTACATTGTTTGTTAATGAAAGTTAAAGCCAACAAATCCAAAGATTTCACAAGTAGCTCGGTTTCTTCGTTCTCTAGAGGATGAAGGACTTTCCTTTGGATCGATTAATGCGGCGAGGTGTGCGTTATCAATTATATTACCTAGAATTGATGGCGAAACAGTTGGAAAACATTATGTTATTTGTTATTTACTTCGTTCAATTTATCAAAGGAATCCTCCAAAACCAAAGTATAGTCGGTTTTGGGATGTTTCTATAGTATTTAAGTTGTTTCAGGCTTGGCCTCACAACTCGTGGTTAGATATAAAAAAGTTAGGTTTTAAGGTCGCGGTCCTGTTATTGTTAGTAACCGGACACAGAGGACAGACGATTGTTGCTTTATCCTTAACTGGATTAGAAATAGAAAAGCAACAAGCTACGTTTGATTTAGAAAAATTGCTTAAATCGAACACGTTAGGTGACCCTTTATCAACGGTTCACTTAGACTGTTTTCCGAATGATCGGAAATTATGTGTTGTGTCGGCCATACGGGCTTATATATACAAGACAAAGGATTTACGTGCATCACAACAACTATTAGTGAGCTTTATAAAGCCACATAAGGCGATTTCACGAGACACACTTGCCAGATGGACAATTACGGTGTTGAAAATGGCTGGAGTGGATACGAGTAAATACTCTTCCCACTCAACTAGAGGAGCCATGGTCTCCAAGGCACGGGTGCTTGGTATTTCTGTGAAAAGAATACTAGCGCATGCAGGCTGGAAGACGGCTAAGTCGTTTGCAAAACATTATAATAAACGACTAGAAAAGCCTACCGGCGTTGCAAAGCGTCTTCTCGCCAACTAACAAGAATAGGTGAGAACAAAAATTTAGAATGTCATAATAATAAGAAAGAATGATATTAAGGATAAAAATGAATTATGTAAAGGTCTCCCTAGCCTGAGGCTAGCCTGAGGCTGTTTACCGAGGTAAAATAGTATAGTTATACGAGTCTTACCTTGGTACAGATGATGGATAACTGTTGTTTTACCGAGGTATAAGCCTCGGATAGATGTGGGCTAGGGCCCTGCCCCGCCACACCCTGCCACATCTATTCCGTTGGTGTACCTTTTCGGTAAAGTAATAGTATCCATTGTTTGAAAGTCATTTTTATCCTCAATAAGTAGGTTAAGATTGCTGGTACCGGACGTGCTTACCTCTCCCTAGCCCACATCTATCCGAGGCTTATACCTCGGTAAAACAACAGTTATCCATCATCTGTACCAAAGTAAGACTCGTATAACTATACTATATATATATATATATATTATAATATATATATTATAATATATATATATTATAATATATATATTATAATATATATATATGTATTGCTCCGGTGGGTGCGCCGCGAGGGGGGGGGGGCACACATATACAATACCCCGCCAGCCGCGGGCGGATGGGGGGGGGGGCACTCCAGCAGATGCTTATAGAGGAATATTAGTGACAAGTATATGTTCCCCTAGCATTTATACCTGTATAATGCGATTATGCATCACATATGCATGTACAGTATATAGAGTATGTACATATACGGTGAAGGAATGCATACATTTGTGAAGTCTGTCACAAGTCAGCACCCATATAATCTCTGTTGCTGCTAGGACTTCAAACCCCAGGGACTCACTCAATCACTTTTCCTGTTTTCAAGGCGTGTCTAGACGAACACATCATGAGTCTGAACCTTTTGATTCATTTATCGTTAATCAACAACACATATAATATAATCTCCTTTTTTTTTGGTGTTGTTAAGAAGCAGCCAGGTTAATTATAAAATATAAGTAAAGTACTGCCATTGAGTTTGCCCGCCAACGCCAAGGCCTTAAATCACTTTTAATTCCTTCAGATCTGAGTTTTTTCCCTTCCATTCTTAAAGCTGCATAATCCGATGAAGCATCACATTTTCAAGACCAAAACAATTATCTGGATTTGATCCAAAATATTGTCGTGGGGGTGATGAAAATGGGAAATATTGCGCATAGAACAGGACTCAAACCCACATCTCTTCACATTCCGGGCCAGTGTGCTAACCATTACACCACCTAGGCTCCCCGATATCAACACATTACCCACGCCTACCTGTCTATACGGCTCCTTGCTTGAGAGGTCAGTGCAGATCACTACACTCATCCCCTTGGAAGTGGAAGTCTTTTAATGCTTATAATTACATACATACAGGCAATGCACTAACACATATATACACAGGGTAGGTTCAACAACCATACAGCATGTGGCTTGTACAGGATCCTGGTCACGGCAATCAGTGTCATGGGGGTGATGAAAATGGGAAATATTGCACCTAGAGCAGGACTCGAACCCACATCTCTTCGGATTCTGGGCCAGTGTGGTAACCATTACAGCACCTAGGCTCACCGATATCAACCCACTACCCACGCCTACTTGTCTATACAGCTACTTGCCTGAGAGGTCAGTGCAGACCACTATAATATCTAACTGAGATACTGATGCACTTATTAAGCATTTGTTGCAAGGCAGAAGGCAATACTGAGTCAATTTAACAGAGCCTGTTACTGGAGCAGTCTATGGTGTCGGAATTTTGGCATGACACCATAGGCTTGTGAAGTAACAGGTTCTGTTAAATTGCCTCATTCTTCCCTTCTATATGACAATAAATGGTTAATAAGTGCACCAGTAACTAAGCTAGATACGCATAATCAACTCTAGATAATTGCTTTGGTTTTGAAAATGTGATGGTGTAATTTTTTGTACATTAGTTGATTAAAAGCTGCATCGTCCGATGAAGCATCAAATTTTCAAAATCAAAACAATCATCTGGATTTGATTCGACATATCTAACTTAGATACTGATGCGCTTCTCAAACATTTATCGCCAAATAGAAGGAAATACTGAGGCAATTTAATAATAATAGAACCAGTTACTGCAAAAGTCTATGGTATCAGAGTTTTGGCGTGCTTGCCTAAATTAATTTAGCATGTTTGCACTTCAAATATCTCAAAAGTTACCCATTTAAAATAAAAGTTACTTCAAAGTAAAACAAGGTACATTATAACGGATCAATCAAATATACTTATCTCAGAAAATGACAGAAACTCAAAACCAACGGACTATGCAACTTTAAGCCGGGGAAATTTCAATTGCGAACGATCAGTCTTCCTCATTCCACTGCTCCTTGTCCTATCCTAATAATGGCAAGCACCTGGCTAGGAAGCGACAAGTATACCTTTTCAAGTCATTGGTTTGACTCGACCAGGGTTCGAACTCATGGGTTCGAATACCATGACCTACCAAAACTGGAGACGGACGCTCAACCCATTCCGCCATCCCATCTGTTTCATCAGACAATGCGACTTTAACACTTGGGAAGTTCATTTTGACAACGATTGTACCTGTCTCTGAATTGAAAATATCATATACCACAAAGCAATCAGTTTTGTACAAAGGTCGATTTCCGGCCGGTGAAGTAGAGTTTTTTCTTGCATGTAACTCGAACCAAACTTCCGCGTTTTTGTATGTTCCATTTTACGGCTAATGTATTTGAACCCTACGAGCTGTCGAATCCACCACCACCTCAGCTCATAAGCACGTCGACTGGTCTGCCGTTTGTACTATACAGACAGGTAACTGATTCGGACAACAACAAAAAACAGGAACTAACACTGGAAGTGTCGTAAATTTAATTAACTTACTTGTAACAGATTAAAGCTGCCTAGTCCGATGAAAACATACAATTTTCAAAACCAAGACAATTAGCTACATTTGATTCTACATATCTACGTTAGATGCTGGTGCACTTATTAAACAGTTGCCATCACATATAAGGGGATACTGAGTCACTTAATAGAACCTGTTACTGCTGAAGCCTATGGTGATAGAGTTTTGGTAAGCTTGCCAAAATTAATTTAGCATGTTTCATTTAAAAAATCTCAAAAGTTAGCGATTTTAAATAAAAGTTACTTCAAATTAAAGTAAGGCTGTTGTTGTTGTTTGTTGTTGCTTTACATCCTAGCAACATCTAAGGTCATATCAGGACGGGTACCGACTTGTGACAGTGCACACTCATGGCAACTTTATAGTGCTGCCCCACTGGAAGAGCAGGCCACCAGCACCATGACCTGATATCCCACTCAGTCACATTATCCTGACACTGAGCCAACCAGTCCTTGCCCTATCCTATTAATGCCAAGCGTCTGGCTAGGAGGCGACAAGTATAAATTTTTAAGTCATTGGTTTGACTCGACCAGGGTTCGAATCCACGACCCCAACTCATTCGGCCATCCCGTCTGGTTTTAAAGTGAGGCAGATTATAATGAACAACTTAATATGTTTATCTCAGAAAATGAGAGAAACTCAAAACCATCGGACTATGTAACTTTAACATTCAAGAGTAAAGTATGATCAAGATTGACGTGGGCATTATCTTTCCGAACGGGGGGTGGGGTGGGTGGGGGGTGGGGGGGGGGCTGTGTTGCCCGCCGAATCACCCGCAATTTATTATTACAGACAATTATCAATGAAGAGGGGTCATGGTGCCAGCAGTCTGATTTCCCAGTGGGGCAGCCCTATAAAGTCACCAGGAGTGTGCACTGTCACAAGTCGGTAGCTATCCTTATATTACCTTAGATGTTGCCAGGACATAAAACTCCAAAAACCAACCAACCAACGATGGGACAGGATTCACCAAATGAAAACCCCTTTAAAAAGCAATACCAAAATAATTATTATTAAAGCAAAAGATTGTTTACCTGAAGGTCCTTTTAATTCTCACTAATTCAACATTTCTTGTGGTGAAATGATTATGGAGCAATGAACACAACAATACGAATGTGAAAAAATGAACTTTGTGAAGTTTTGATTCCAATGTTTATCTCAATTTTTAGATTCACATTTGCGGGGTTTTGCGCCTATTCACCTGGGCCCGTATGCATGAGCCAATTTTTAACCGGGCCGGGGTTAAAGGCGGGTCCCGGGTTAATTAACCCCGGAGTTCCAAATGTGTCACGGGGCATGTATATGACCAAAGCGCGCTCAAGTTAGTTAACGTTTCAGTTATTTAGCAACCTAGGGGGCCTCGCTTTGTTTACATTACATTCGTTGATTCGAAAATATTAATATCGCCGTCGTTATGGCATCAGCGTTAATCTCGCTTCGATTTTAGGGTTAATTTAATTAAATTTCACTTATTGCGTATGTAATTCTGTTAAATATGATCGCATTGAATAGATTTGGGCGTAAATAATTAACGTTTCAGCTATTTAGCAACTTAGGGGGCCTCAATATCGACGTCGCTGCGGAGGCAGCGATTTGTTTACTTTACATTCGTCGATTCGACAATATGAATAACGCCGCCGTTTTAGCTGCTACGTTAATATTGCTTCGAATTTAGGGTTAATTTAATGAAATTTTACTATTTGAGTATGTAATTATGTTAAATATGATCGCATTCAATAGATTTGGCCATAATCGATCCCTAACCCCACCTTTAACCATCCTTTCGCTTGGGGTTAGTACAGGTGACTTTAACCTCGCCGAGTTAGTTTAACGCGGACACATGCATACACATTTTTCGCCGCTAACCCGGCCAACCCGCCGAAAACCAGCTTCGCAGCACTAACCCGGACATATGCATATGGCCCCAGGTCACAAATGCTGTGATCGCTGTATGGTGCTGCGATCTGCCGTGTGTCTTGCGGTTTATGTAAATGTTACGGCGTTGCGGTCTGCGGTTTATCTATTCACAAATCGTACGGTCACCGCAAGGTATAGGTCACCGTATGGCGCCTTACGTTTTTGTGTGTTGCCGCAAAACCGCAGATAAGTATAAAGCTAAGATTCCTTACACGCGGTATGCGGTATGCGGTATGCGGTATGCGGTAAGCGAATGCGAATGCGGCAAACAAATCGAAACGCCTTGAAGTCAATGGGCTACATCCCTTACATGCGGTATGCGAATGCGAATGCGGCAACTCGATCGGTCCCTGTAGCGATCGGTGCAGCATGCGGCATGCGGCACGCGGTATGGGAATAGAAACATCTGTCACACTTGTCCATTAGTTTTAGACTAGGAGAGGCGACTGATCATTACGGAACGGTCACACACAGGGGTGCTGAGGGGAAACATATGGTAGTGGTGGTGGTGGGGATATGCTTGCCGCTTACCGCGTAGAAGGAATCCTCCCATTCGCATACCGCATACCGCATACCGCATGCCGCATACCGCATACCGCATACCGCGTAGAAGGAATCTTAGCTTAAGACCATTCCCACATGGCATATTGCACAATGAGCAGCTTGCTACTCACACGATTAGTTCTTCCGACTGCCGCCAGAGGGCGAGTTGATAGTGTATCATGTATGGATCGTCTCTTCCATTTCCGGTATTGGCTCATGAAGCACACATGATCCTCAGGTGCGTTCCCACAATGCTCAGCGCCCTCAAAATGGCCGCGAAAAGCCTTGAGCGGACGACCATTGAGGTTGTGCGTAGACGGGTGTTGGGGCCATTAGCATTTAGATTACGGGGGCCGTGATTAAATACGGGCACGCCGAATCCACTCCACGGGCGCCCGGCTCGCAGCACGGGGGCGCCCGCCGAACTGCACGGGTCCCGGCACGGAAATGCACCATTAACATTTCATTTAAACCGGTCCATAATCAAAGACCCCGGCTATCGGCAATCAGCGTGTGGGGTGAGGGATGTGTGTGTGTGGGGGGGGGGGGTGATTATATTGAGGTAAGGATATATATATGTACAGGGTGTGGGTGTGGGTGTGGGTGTGGGTGTGGGTGTGGGTGTGTGGGGGGGGGTGATTATATTGAGGTAAGGATATATATATGTACAGGGTGTGGGTGTGGGTGTGGGTGTGGGTGTGGGTGTGGGTGTGTGGGGGTGTGTGATTATATTGAGGTAAGGATATATAAATGTACAGGGTGTGGGTGTGGGTGTGGGTGTGGGTGTGGGTGTGGGTATGGGTGTGGGTGTGGGTGTGGGTGTGTGGGGGTGATTATATTGAGGTAAGGATATATATATGTACAGGGTGTGGGTGTGGGTGTGGGTGTGGGTGTGGGTGTGGGTGTGGGTGTGGGTGTGGGTGTGGGTGTGGGCGTGGGTGTGGGTGTGGGTGTGGGTGTGGGTGCGGGTGTGGGTGTGGGTGTGGGTGTTTGTGTGGGTGTTTGTGTGGGTGTGGGTGTTTGTGTGGGTGTGGGTGTGGGTGTGGGTGTGGGTGTGGGTGTGGGTGTGGGTGTGGGTGTGTGGGTGGGTGTGTGTGTGTGTGGGTGTGGGTGTGGGTGTTTGTGTGGGTGTGGGTGTTTGTGTGGGTGTGGGTGTGGGTGTGGGTGTGGGTGTGGGTGTAGGTGTTTGTGTTTGTGTGGGTGTGGGTGTTTGTGTGGGTGTTTGTGTGGGTGTTTGTGTGGGTGTGGGTGTGGGCGTGGGTGTGGGTGTGGGTGTGGGGTGTGTGGGGGGTGTGGGTGTGGGGGTGGGGGGTGGGTGTGGGTGTGGGTGTGGGTGTGGGTGTGGGTGTGGGTGTGCATGTGGGTGTGGGTGTGGGTGTGGGTGTGGGGGATATGGGGTGTGTGGGATGGGGGCAGGTGAGTAGCTTGGGGTAACGATATATATGTGTCACTTACTATCCGGACCGCTCTTCGTCCACACCTCTCTCTATCTCCGTTCCGCTGGCCTTGCTCCTCCTTGAGTATGTCTGAAAAGAGTTCCAGGAGGGTGATCCCACCAGCATTTCACTTTCTACTCATACTCAGTCCATGTCTCTGGCTCGCCGGCTGGTCACCATAGAGCAAATAGACATGGTCCTTTGACTCAACTCTCCTCATTTCTCTTTCCTATACTCTCCCCTTTTTTTCTTCTCCCGGGCTTACTTCTCCCCCTGATCAAGGGAGTTGCTTGCTTGGGTGGGGCCCTGTACCTTATCGTTCTCTCGCTTTGTTCTTGTTGCTGGAACTTGCTGAACCCGCCTCTACCTGTCCCTTCCTCCTGAACCTTTGCTGCTGTTACTGGATACGAGTGCTCTGCTAGGTATGTGGGTATGTATGGGCGTGTGTGTGTGCATATGTACGGATGTGTAGGTGTTTGTGGGCGTATGTAGGTGTGTATATGGTGGTGTGTGGGTGTGGAGGCGGAGTAGGTGAGGGTAAGGGTATGTGTGATGGTGGTGGTGGTGGGTGTGGGTGTGGGTGTGGGTGAGTGAGTATGGGGATGTTTGTTTGTTTGTTGTTTTACGTCCTAGCAACATCTAAGGTCATATCAGGACGGGTACCGACTTGTGACAGTGCACACTCATGGCGACTTTATAGTGCTGTCCCACTGGGAAATCAGGCCGCTGGCACCATGACCTGATCTCCCACTCAGTCACATTATCCTGACACTGAGCACACCAGTCCTTACCATGTCCTAGTAATAATGCCGAGTGCCTGGCTAGGAAGCGACAAGTATCAATTTTTAAGTGATTGTTTTGACTCAACCAGGGTTCGGCCATCCCGTCTGATGGGGATGAGTACATAGTCCTAATCATTTTCATCATGGGTGTGTAGAGTGTGTGGAGTGTGAATTTAGTGAGGGAGTGTGTGGGGGGTGTCCATGTGTGGTGCTTTGTGTGTGGACGTAGTGGGTGTGCCTGGGTGGGTGTTCGAAGGGGTGTGTTGGAAGGGCTGTCGAGGGTGTGGGTGGTGTGATGGGTGTGGTAGGTGTGATGGGTGTGATGGGTGTGATGGATATGGGAGTGAATGGGTGTGGTGGGTGTGGAAGTGGTGGAGTGTGTGGGTGCGGGTGTATGTTCGTGTGGGTGTGGCATTTAGGCGTGGAAGTGGGTGGATGGGTGGATGTGGTAGGTGTGGGAGTGGGTGTCTGTGGTTGGTGTGTGTGTGTGGAGGGTGTGTGAGGAAGTGGATGTGTAAGTGTGTATGGTGGGTGTGGTGGGTGTGGTGGGTGCCTGCGGAAGTGGGTGGGTGGTTAAAGCTGCATAGTCCGATGAAATATCAAATTTTCAAAACCAAACCAATTATCTAGATTTGATTTGACATATCTAACTTAGATGCTCATGCACTTATTAAGCATTTGTTTCTGCGTAGAAGGCAATACGGAGTCCATTTAACACAACCTGTTACTGCAAAAGTCTATAGTGTCAGAGTTTTGGCGAGCATGCCAAAACTAATTTTCCACGTTTGCACTCAAAATATCTCAAAAGTTTACCATTTAAAATAAAAGTAACTTTGATTAATGTAAAGTAGATACTAGTGATCAATCTAATATATTTTTCTCAGAAAAAATACAGAAATTCAAAACCATCGGACTATGCAACTTTAAGTAAGTGTGTAAGATGTGTTCAGTATGTGTGCAGTATGTGACAAGTGTGAAGGGCATATGGGGGTAGTGACAGAACCAATGTGACATGTATGTTTTGGGGAGGCTAGAGGTTTGGGGGGCAATTACCAAACTGTTGGCTTACAAATAAAATAATTAACTTTCAATTCATAAATGAATTACTCAGCATTGCACAAGTTACAGTCAATAAAATAAATCAGTAATGCTTCCGTTGTAATAAGTAAATACTATGTGCCTTTCACTTCGATTTTTATTTCATTTCAACACATTCACTTAGAAAGGGATACATTAAGCTTCGTTTTTTAAATCATGGAGCATTCAATTAACAAATTAAAATGCTACATGTGGTATTCGTTGCCTGGGGTAGGGCGGTAAGTTGAAAATCAAGTTAACCACTGATGGGCGCGAGTAGGGGAAATATTTAAAGCTGCATAGTCCGATGAAATATCAAATTTGCAAAACAAAACCAATTATCTAGATTTGATTTCACATATCTAACTTAGATACTGATGCACTCATTAAGCATTTGTTTCTGCGTAGAAGGGAATACTGAGTCAATTTAACAGAACCTGTTACTGCAGAAGTCTCTGGTGTCAGAGTTTTGACAAGCTTGCCGAAACTAATTTTCCATGTTTGCACTCAAAATATCTTGAAAGATTACCGTTTAAGATAAAAGTAACTTTGAACTAATGTAAAGTAGATACTAGTGATCAATCTAATATATTTTTCTCGGAAAAAATACAGAAATTCAAAACCATCGGACTATGCAACTTTAAACTCAGAACAACCACACTTGGAAGACCAAACGGGAATGAGTTGAGCGTCCGTCTCCCGTTTTGGTAGATCGTGTCATTCGAACCCACGGGTTCGATCCCGGGTCGAGTCAAACCAATGACTAAAGAATTGATATGTGTCGCTTCCTAATTGATATAGGCGCTCAGCATTATTAGGATAATACTACTAGTACAGCGGTTAAGGAAAAGAAATCATGCACAATTTGACAAAAGCATGAAAATGGGCAAAACATTTAGCTTAACATGTGCACATTTAAATAAGCATAGGTACCCGTCACCATCACCATGGCAACTGGCCGCCATCTTGAACTTCAAAATGGCGACCCTCATAATAGGATATTCCTCATATCTTGGTTTGGTGGCCAGGTTTTCAAACTCCCGACCTTCCATACGGGAAAGTCTGCGCTCTTGCACCCCATCACACCAAACTAGTTCTCAAAACGTCCGACCCCATTCTAAAACTGGTAGAACGTGGCCACTGAAAGTTGAGCACCCTTCCGTCCTTGCCCGTCCATGCAGTTCATAACAAGTTTGTAAAGCGTTGCTACTATGTTCACTCCGTTCGCACACAGTTTGAACCCCTTCGGCAACATTTTCAAGAATGTAGTAAGAACTACTTTGGTGTGATGGGGGTATAACCAATCCGGCCACTGCGTCCTATTTATTTAGTATTATGGAGAAAGGGGAACTGTGAAAATGGTGGGGGAGGGTAGGTGGGGGGGGGGGGAATTGGGGGGGGGGTACGGGGGGGGGGAGAGTACTATGCATCTTGGGACTGCTCCAGTCAGTAGTGTGACGTCATAACTACCTACCTGCCTGAGCACACATGCAAATCGGGAGAAGCTTGACCAAGTGTCTGTCAGCATGAGGCTACGTGGTCATTTCTCACGCCAGGTCATTAGCCGGGGTTTGGGGAGGGGGTAGGGGTGTGTGTGGGGTGGGGTGAGGTAGGGTTGTGTGTGGGGAGGGGGGGTCTGTAGTAGCCTATAGTTAGATCATTAGGCTGTTCAGACGACCTGGCAGCTAATACTTAGGTTTCACCTGAGCTGGGTGCCTAAATTAGATTAGATCAGATCAGACTGGAACCTGTGTCACTATACAATAAAATTCGTCTGGAATCAGATCGGATGGCCGAATGAGTTAGCTGTGTTTGGTAGATTGTGGGGTCGTGAGTTCAAACCCTGGTCGAGTCAAACCGATGACTTAAAAATTGATACTTGTCTCTTCCTAGCCAGGCTTTCGGCATTATTAGGATAGGGCAAGGCGCAGTGGAATGAAGAAGACCAATCTTCCACGATTGAAATTTCCCCTGCTTAAACAACTAATGGACCCCCCACCTCCCCAAAAAAAGAAAAAAAGTTGGTACTCTTACTGATATGACCTCAGATGTTGCAAGGATGTCAAACTCCAACAACCAACAAACCTGTCTTTACAGACGTGACAGCATTCATTCTATCAGAACCTACAGACTGCAACAGGTGAGTTGCTGGGTGTGCCGCGAGCCCTGCTGACAGTGTGCGTTAAGCTTGTGACAGGAAAGTTTGTTGTATTTAATGACACCTCTAGCGCGCATTGATTTTTATCATCGGCTATTGGACATCAAACATATGGTCATTCTGACTCATTTCTTTGAAGGAAACCTGCAGCCGCCACATAGGCTACTCTTTCGGATAAGCAGCAAGGGGTCTTTTATATGCACTTTCCCACAGACAGGACAACACATACCACACAGCCTTTGAGGAACGAGTTGTGGACCACTGGTTGGAACGGTAAATAGTCCAAACTGCAAATGGGTCCACTGAACAGGATTGATTGGATGACCCACACCTTCACAGGTGGACACTCTACCGCCTGACATACGTCCCGCTCCGCAGCTTGTTACAGAGGCTGCAGACTGTCAAGTAGGGGCGTTCATTGAACCAGAATGCACGCCGTCACAACTGGATGCACGCTAAGACAGCTCCAGGATGACCTCACTGTCACACCCGGAGCAGGTGTCACGCCGTCTGTGTTAGGTAACTCGAAGTGACAGCAGTCACACGTCACCTCGCCGAGGTGTCACAGTCAAAGACGCCTCATTGCAGATGCAGCTTCTTGTCGAGGAAGAGCTACTTAAAATCTAGTCTATATTTGAAGGGGAGGGATAGGAGCAGAGGGTTTCATTGGGGCATTTGTGTTTGCCATCCTGGTAACATCTGAGATCAAATCAGATCGGTCACTTAATATTATAGCGCTGCCTCATTGGTTGATTTTGGTTGGTTGTTGGAGTTTTACATACTGGCAACATCTAGGGTAATATCAGGACGGGTAGCGACTTGTGACAGTATGCACTCATGGTGACTTTATAGTGATGCCCCACTTGGAAATCAAGCCGCCGGGCCAGCACCATGCCATCGATATCCCACGCAGTCACATTATCCTAACTCTGTGCGAATCAGTCCGTGCCCTATCCTATTAATGCCGAGCGCCAGGCTAGTATCAATTTGATAAAATAAGTCACTGGTTTGACTCAGCTGGGATTAGAACTCCCGACCTTCCGCATGAGAGGCCTGGGCTCAAGCGATTCGGCCACTGCGTCCATTAATGATATGTGGAATTAGATGTGTTGTGAAGTATATGTTCTAGATCCTTCTTTTAGCAGACAAAGATATTGCAGTAGGAATGAAGCCAAATTATACATACATGAATTTTGTTTTATTTAATGATGCCTCTAGAGCAGATTGATTTTTATCATCGGCTATTGGACCTCAAACTTGTGGTCATTCTGACATATTTCTTTGGAGGAAACCTGTTGCCACCACATGGGCTACTCTTTCCGATAAGCAGCAAGTTTTTTTTTATATGCACTTTCCCACAGACAGGACGACACATACCACAGCCTTTGTTGAACCAGTTATGGACCACTGGTTGGAACGCAAAATAGCCCAAATTGAAAATGTGTCCACTGAGCAGGATTGGAAATATTGCGCCTAGAGGGGGACTTGAACCCACATCTCTTTGCATTCCAGGCCAGTGTGCTAACCATTACACCACCTAGGCTCCCCGATATCAACACACTACCCACGCCTACCTGTCTATGCGACTCCTTGCCTGAGAGGTCAGTGCAGGCCACTCCACTTATATATATAAATTATGACATTGTAGATAACAATGCACATGTTCCACACTGAGCTGTCTATCCACACCATTAGTTTCCCCCACTGCCGTCAGAGGGCGGACTGGTAGTCTATGGCGTGGTCCGACGTGCATAGACGTTGAGTACTAACCTGGTTGATTTACTGATTCCTGATGGCTGACGTCTAGCCAATTAGGTATGCTTCATAATTATAACTATGAGGTTGCGAAAATGTGGACAAGCTCCATGCTATTTTTTTTACACCCCTCCCCCCATTTCGACTGCCGATTTCGTCCATGACTTGTTGAAACAAAGGGCAATTAGACCTTATATCAGTACTGCCATCTATTTAGTGTTTTACTACACATAAACAAACTCCATCGTCTGAAACGCACCTCATACCCATCCTACTATGAACCTATTTTGATTATAATATATTATACCTCATTCTTGAGGGGTTTTTTTTTTGGGGGGGGGGGGGCTTTATTGTCTTCTTCTCCTAAGACTGGATGTGGTGGTGTTATTGGTAAGAGCGCAGGCTCTCTGTGCGGAAGGTCGGAAGTTCAAAACCCGGCCGAGTCAAACCAATGACATATAACATTTATACTTGTGTAGTGGTCTGCACTGACCTCTCAGGCAAGTAACTACATAGACAGGTAGGCGTGGGGAGTGTATTGATATCAGGGAGCCTAGGTGGTGTAATGGTTAGCACACTGGCCTGGAATGCAAAGAGATGTGGGTTCGAGTCCCGCTCTAGGCACAATATTTCCCATTTTCATCACCCCCACGACACTGGTTGCCGTGATCAGGATCCTGTACAAGCTTTGCGCTGTATGGTTGTTGAACCTACCCTGTGTATGTATGTGTTAGTGCATTGCCTGTATGTATGTAATTGTAAGAATTACAAGACTTACAATTCCAGGGGGACGAGTGTAGTGGTCTGCACTGACCTCTCAGGCAAGTAACCACATAGACAGGTAGGCGTGGGGAGTGTATTGATATCAGGGAGCCTAGGTGGTGTAATGGTTAGCACACTGGCCCGGAATGCAAAGAGATGTGGGTTCGAGTCCCGCTCTAGGCGCAGTATTTCCCATTTTCATCACCCCCACGACACTTGTCTCTACCTTACCTAGCACTTCGCATAACTAGGGTAGGACAAGGACTGGTTAGCCTCAGTATCAATATAATGTGAATGTGTGGGAAATTGGGTCACGGTGCTGGTAGCCTGGTCTCGCAGTGGGACAACACTATTAAGCCACTCAGAGCATGCACTGTCACAAGTTGGTGCCTATCTTGATATGACCTTAGATATGTCTATGATGGAAAACCCCAAACAAGCGAACAAAATCTGCTCTTCATGGACTGCATTCATACCAAGTTACTTTCTTTGCGGAGAGTGTCGATGGATAGTTAGTAGCACCGGACGCTGGACCAGATGGGGCCTGGGATTGCCAGGAGCTATGAATCACGGAGACATCTCCCCGGCAGCCAATCAGATGCAAGTTCTCAAATGCAGCCTGACTACCAATCGCAGCCGGACGTAGCTCATGTCGTAGTTTGTTCACCTGTGTCAATCATCCTATCTATCCTGCTCAGTGAACCCATTTGCAATTTTGGCTATTTTCTGTTCCAGCCAGTGGTCCAAAACTGGTTCATGTGCTGTGGGAAAGTGCATATAAAACACCCTTGCTGATTATCAGAAAGAGTAGCCTATGTGGCTGCAGCGGGTTTGCTTCAAAGAAATATGTCAGAATTACTATATGTTTGACGCCCAATAGCTGGTGATAAAAATCAATATGCTCTAGAGGCGTCGTGAAATAAAACAAGCTTTACTTTGACGGCATTCGGCAAACTGGCAGCAGAGTCAGTCAGCGCCTCGTACCCACGATTTCACATCGGTCTTGCATCTGGACTGCGTGCTGAAACAGGTTCGGTCATGTGTGGGAACAGCCAGTTCTCTCCAACCAATTCACATCATTTCTGCGCAAGGTAATCAAAGCTTCCGAGTCGCCACTTTCTGTGATGCTGGTGCTTTATTCTTGGTATTCCTTTGATTGGGTTTGGGTGTTCTTCATTGTGTGCTGTTGTAGTGTTTTTTGGTGGTTTTTTTATTTGGGTGGGGGATGTTCTTTTCCATGAACGGTATCAATAGCTTATATGTTTGGCTGTTTGTTGAGTGTTTACATTCTAGCAACAGTGACCAGGCGGGATGGCCGAATGAGTTTTGGTAGATCATGGGATTCGACCCCCCGGTTTCAAACCATTGTCGATTCAAACCAATGACTTACAAATTTATACTGCCCGCTTCCTAGCCTGGTACTCGGCATTTTTAGGATAGGGCAATGACTGGTTGGCTCAGTGTCAGAATAATGTTACTGAATGGGATATTAGGTCATGGTGCTGATGGTCTGGTCTCCCAGTGGGGAAGCACTACAAAGTTGCCATAATCGCGCACTGTCACAAGTAAGTACCCATTCTTATATGACCGTAGATATTACCAGGACGTAAAACTCCAACAACCAACCAACCAATCCTAGCAACACCAAATGTATTATCATGATGAGTACCGACTTGTGACCATGCAGTCATGGCGATTCTATTTATAATGCAGCCCCACTGGGAGACCGGGCCACCATCACCATGACATGATATCCCACTCAGTCACATTATCCTGATACTGTGCTAATCAGTCCTTATCGTAACATATATGGTCTGATCTGTGCTTTTCTTCAGCTACTATTAAAGTTGCATAGTCCAATGGTTTAGAATTTCTGTATTTTTTCTGTGATAAATATATTAGATCGATCACTAGTATCTACTTTACATTAGTTCAAAGTTACTTTTATTTTAAATGGTAAACCTTTGAGATATTTTGAGTGCAAACATGGAAAATTAGTTTTGGCATGCTTGCCAAAACTCGGACACTATAGACTTCTGCAGTAACAGATTCTGTTAAATTGACTCAGTATTGGCTTCTACGCAGAAACAAATGATTAATAAGTGCATCAGTATCTAAGTTAGTCATGTAAAATCAAATCTAGATAATTGGTTTGGTTTTGAAAATTTGATATTTCATCGGACTATACAGCTTTATGTATTATGTGAAACCAGATTGGATCACTGTTGCCGCTGAACTTTTTTTGCGTCGGTAATTTTTGTCTTTTATTTATGTTTTAAGGAAGCAATCAATAATGCGTATCCAGTTATTTTGGGCGAATGTTGGTTGGTTGTTGGAGTTTTACGTCCTGGCAACATCTAAGGTCATATCAGGATGGATACCAACTTCTGACACTGACAGTGTGCCCTCATTGTGACTTTATAGTGCTGCCCCACTGTGAGAACAGGTCGCTGGAACCATGACCTGATATCCCACTCACTCACATTATCCTGACACTGAGTCTACCAGTCCTTGCCCCATCCTGATAACACCAAGCTCATGGCTAGGAAGTTACAAATATCAAATGTGTAAGTCTATGGTTTGACTCGACCGCGGCAACTATATAATATATTACATAGGCATACATAGATGCAACTATAATAAACTAAAGAGTACATGCTATATTTCCTGCCGGTGTCTGACTTGAAATAACACAAATCTTCAGGTAGTCGCATTCCTGAGGAATTGAATTTGCCACACACACGACAAGCGGAGTCGGCGTGAGTTTGCCAAGATCTGGAATGTAATAAAACCTTTTTGCTTATGCACGGTCGCTGGCCCGAGTTTGAGTACATATTAACTTACATAGCATTCACAACCTCCCTACGCCCTCCCCTCCCCTCCCCTCTGCTCCCCCATCCCCTCCTCCTTGCACATACACAAGCTGCACACATTTCCTGACCACACTCTTAGTGGTGTAAGCAGAGGGGGGAATTAGTAAAGCGTCATATATATGCCCATAGCAAAATGCACAGCTCTATGGAATAACACATGATTGATAAAGGTTTTGTTTTCCTTAAGCACAAACTTTAGTTAATGTTATGAGAAGTAATGACTTATGACACTGATTTATAATGCTGCATCACTGGGATACAGACCAGTCCATTGCACTATCCTACAGGTGCCCACTATCGAGTGCGCTGGCCGAATCAGTAGAGCGTGGGCCTCGTTTGCAGGAGGTCAGGATTTTGATTCCCGGTCGAATCAAAATGACTTGTGCAATTGATACTTGTCGCTTCCTATCCTGACGCTCTGCATTAATAGGATAGGGCACGGACTGATTAACTCAGTGTCAGGATAATGTGACTGAGTGGGATATCGGGTCATGGTGCTGGCAGCCTGATTTCCAAGTGGGGCAGCACTATGAAGTCAGCATGAGTGCACACACTGTCGATACCTGTCCTGATATGACCTCAGATGTTGCCAGGACATAAAACTCCACCAACCAACCAATTGGTGCCTGGTCCCAGATGAGGTAGTCAGTCACGTGGTTCCAATACGGGTGTACCAAGTTCTACTGGTCCCTCAATAACAAATGAAGCCGGGAGTCAGCACAATGCATCAGCGCCATTGCTTACACACAGCTACAGTGGAAGGTTAGCTTAGTTAATTGATGGGGTTTGCAGCTGTTCACTGTGGCGGAAGGTTGCAACAGGCTGCAAGACTTGCATGGGCATTGTTAGAGTTTTATGTGACCGCATTACAACGCAACATCTAAGGTCATATCAGGATGGGTACTGACTTGTGATAGTGCACACTCATGGCGACTTTATTTATAGTGCTGCCCCACTGGAAAACCAGGCCACCAGCACCATGACATGATATCCCACTCAGTCACATTATCCTGACACTGAGCCAAACCAGTCTGTGCCCTTTCCTAATAATGCCAAGCGCCTGACTAGGAAGCGACAAGTACAACTCTTGGAGTCATTGGTTTGACTCGACCAGGGTTTGAACCCGTGGGTTCTAATCCCACGATCTACCAAAACCGGAGATGGATGCTCAACTCGTTCCTGTCCATATGGTCACGTGGTACAGTGTGTATAAGGGGGCGTGTTGATGCGAACCTTCTCTGTGCAGATTCTCTCGCCGACTCTCTCCGACTCTCGCCGACTCTCGCAGTATCGCGTGGAATCTCATTTTCTCGCGCCGTGCCCTGAGGCATGTGATCGATGGCTGGAAGACCCCCAAGGCCTTCTCCTGGTTCTCCTGTTCTCGCTTCAGGTCCGGTATCGGCCATGTTCGACCTTGACCTTCTCCTCGACATTTCGAAACAACCTCGCTAGCATTATTGGGGAACTGGTTCTGGCGGTTCATGAAATAGTTTAACCGTGTTGCTTGTTGTTGTTGTAGCTATTTGCAATGAGTAGTTAAGACTATTGTAATAATTCATGGGTATTCATAACAATATAATAATTATGTAAATTTATTTGAGCATCTTCACTAGTTGGAATCATCCTAAGGCGAGGGCGCAATAAAACCATAGCCTACCGCATTCACAACTTGGTGTAAAGTTGCATAGTAGGATGAAAGATTCACGTATTTTAAACCAAAACACTGACCTAGATTTACTTTCTTCTGGTTCTTGCTATATACCATTATTTTTCATTTACTTTCTTCTTGTTACGTGCTATATACAGTTATTTTTCATTTACTTTCTTCTGGTTACTTGCTATATACCATTATTTTTCATTTACTTTCTTCTTGTTACTTGCTATATACAGTTACTTTTCATTTACTTTCTTCTGGTTGTCGCTATATACCATTATTTTTCATTTACTTTCTTCTTGTTACTTGCTATATACAGTTATTTTTCATTTACTTTCTTCTGGTTGTCACTACATACCCTTATTTTTCATTTACTTTCTTCTGGTTACTTGCTATATACCATTATTTTTCATTTACTTTCTTCCGGTTCTTGCTATATACCATTATTTTTCATTTACTTTCTTCTGGTTACTTGCTATATACCATTATTTTTCATTTACTTTCTTCTGGTCCCCCTATATACCGTTATTTTTCATTTACTTTCTTCTGGTTACTTGCTATATACAGTTATTTTCCGTTAAGTTTCTTCTCCTTATTTACTACATATAGTTATTTTCCAGTTATTCCCCAGCCACACGACAGCCTGCGTTCGCCTTCTGACCGCATTACAACCAAAATGTCGCCGATCTCCCAGCATCCCACTCGATACTTTGATTAAAAAACGCAGTCGGAGACTGGTTGACACCGGGTTGGTGACCAGTCGCCAACCCGGTGCCGACCAGTCAGCGAGTACAGTCGCCGACTGGTCGGTGCTGGGTTGGCGTCGGTCGGCGAGTCACCTTGCGGTCGCCAACCCGCCACTGACCCAGTGCTGACAGGTCGGCGCAGACATGGCGCAGACCCGGCGCGGACCCGGCACAGACCCGGCACAGACCCGACATAGGCCGGCACGGACCCGGCACAGACCCGGCAAAGAGCCGGCACAGACCCGGTACAGACCCGGCACGGACCCGGCACAGACCCGGCACAGACCCGGCACAGACCCGGCACTGACCCGGTCCGGACCCGGCAAAGACCCGGAACAGACCCGGCACAGACCCGGCACGGACCCGGCACGGACCCGGTACAGACCCGACATGGACCCGACACGGACCCAGCACAGACTGATCGGCGCAGGGTCAGCAACAGGTCGGCGACCGCTTTGTCGGTGTATAAAGGCTGGGTGTCGTTTTGGTTTTTAACTCGCACCTTGTCGTCCGGAGGGTGTCGTCATGCCTTGACTTGAGTTCCACGCTGAAGAAGAAGGCACCCAAGCTACTCGCCAACAAATTACCTTTTATAGTCTACGGGAAACGCGAAAATGTTCAAATCCCCATTTAATGATTTAGTTTCTTCTCAATACTCGCTACATATATTTAATTCTCATGTAGTTTCTTCTCTTTGCCCACTACATACAGTTATTTTGCAGTTACTTCCTTCCATCTTCACACTATAAACAGTTATTTTCCATTTAGTTTCCTCTCATTACCCGCTATATACAGGTAATTCCCATTTCTTTTCTTCTCATTTCTCACTCCATACAGTTATTTTCAATTTTGTTTCTTCTCCTTTCTCGCTACATCGAGTTATTTTCCATTAGTTTCTTCTCGTTACTCACTATATACAGTTATTTTCCATTTAGTTTCTTCCATCTTGTTGCTACGTATTGTTACTTTTCATTTTGTTTCTTCTCCTTACTCGCTACATCCAGTTATTTTTCATTTACTTTCTTCTGGTTACTCGTTTCATACAGTTATTTTCCATTTACTTTCTTCTTGTTACTCGCTACATACAGTTATTTTCCATTAGTTTCTTCTCCTTACTCGCTACATACAGTTATTTTCCAATTAGTTCTTTCCGTCTTCGCTCCACTCTACATTGGTCAAGGCTGGCTGGTACCCAAAGCCTGCATGTCCTAGACTTGGACGCACACGTGGAGCAGCGAAGGGACACCAGGCCACCCAAGACCCTCATGTGAACCCCGCTCAGGTGACCTCAAGGTCAACATTCACATGTTGAAGGTCATTTCTCCTCAGTCCCCCCTGGCCCCCAGCATCTGCCCCGAACCCCCACCCCGATCCCCACCCCCACTGGCTAACTCCAACCCCCACCCCCACCCCATCGCCATCCCGCCCCTATTTATTTTAAAATAAAGTTACAGAGTCAGATTTAAAAAAAAAGAAAATTCTGGACGATTTATACTGCCTATTATGGATAAGTCTGAATAGACTTGTTTTCACCATTAAACAGTTTGTCGAAAGAAAGCCCGAGCCTACACTTTTACCGACCCAAGGGATTTTTAACCTTCCATACCACATAGACATGGTATAAGAGCAACTGGCCTTTGATGATGCTGTAAGTTATATACAGTGGTGGAAATCCAAACTGGCAGAGGTGGAGGCATGGGGAATCGAACCACTGACCTTCAGATTAGGAGTCCGACCTAGAAAAGAGTCAAACACTCTAACCACCCCGACACAGACAACGCCACAGATTGTGTCGAGTTTCTGCTCTTTCTTCTAGATAAATATATTAGGTATTAGCTATAATCTACATTAATTTAGTATGGAATATCTTACCTTATAAATAGTGGAAACATGCAAAATGAAAAGTTTGTTTTATTTAACGACGCCTCTAGAGCACATTGATTTTTATCATCGGCTATTGGATGTAAAATGTTTGGTCATTCTGACACATCTCTTTTAGGGGAAACCTGCTGCAGCTACTCTTTCGGATAAGCAGCAAGGGGTCTTTTACAATCACTTTCCCATAGACAGGACAGTACATACCACATCCCTTGATGAACCAGTTGTGGGCCACAGGTTGGAACGGAAAATAGCCCAAACTGCAAATGTGTCCACTGGGCAGGATCGATCGGATGACCCACACCTACACAGCTGGACACTCTACCGTCTGAGCTACGTCCTGCTGAAGTGCAAAATGAATAACACATATATAAATCGTTGATGTCACTTCTCTGGTTCGTTCCTCTAAATTAAACTCTTTGACCAGTGACCCATTTTTTTCGTGAGGTACCAAAGTTAATATATATACATATATGCCTAATAGACATAGTCCAGTATACAATTTACACTAATTCAAAACGCCGGAAGGCAGAAGTCGCATAATACAGTATAACCCCGTTAAACCACACTTGAAGGGACCCTAGTAATTTGTTTGGATTAAACGAGCATTGGTTTAACTGGGCTTTGGCTTCGACTTTGACTTGGCTTTGGCAAAATCGCAGGTGCATTATGAATGCAATATAAAATGTATGTGGACACTTCTGATTATTGTGTTTTTTTTAATGTATATACAATATAACCCAGTTAAACCAAGCTCAGTTAAACCAAACGATCGGTTAATCCAAACTTTTTTCGGCCCAGCAAAATACTACCATTTATCATATAAAAAAAGTCTCAGATGACCTTATAACCATATGAAAGTTTGTTTTAACCATACTGGAAGTGGCCTGGGGCCAGACAATTTTATTTGGATTAACCGATAGTTTGAATTAACCGACTTTGGTTTAACCAACTTTTTGATATGGTAAATGGTAGTATTTTGCCGGGCCGCCAAAAAAAGTTTGGATTAACCGATCGTTTGGTTTAACCGAGCTTGGTTTAATGGGGTTGTACTGTAATGGGTTTATTACTAACTTCCATTTATTCTTGTTTATTTCTAGCTTCTACCCAGACCGTAACAGTCTTCCAGTCATTTGATCATCAGATCCAGGGCACTCAACCCCTACTCGTACTGAGCGTCTGATAGTGAGTGGTACTGGTAGGGTGGGTGAGGGGAGAGGGACGTGTGTGTCCAGCTGTGTAGGTGTCAGTCAGCCGATCGATCCTGTTCAGTGAACCCATTTGCAATTTGGGCTATTTTCGATTCCAACCAGTGGTCCACAACTGGTCCATCAAAGGCTGTTGTATGTGCTGTCCTGTACGTGGGAAAGTGCATATAAAAGACCCCTTGCTGCTTATTGGAAGGAGTAGACTATGAGTACATTAACATCAAGAAGATGGAGGTGCTGCACTAACCCAACTCAACACGAACCCGAGAGGAGGATATCATGGTTGAGGGAAATAGGCTGAACACTGTTCCGGAATTCACCTACCTCGGAAGCACTATATAAAGTGATGGACACATTGATGCTGAAATACAGAGGAGGATGGCCAAGGCTAGTGCATCTTTCGGCCGACTACACCAGAGACTCTGGAACAACCACCATGTGTCCATGCATGTCAAAGGCAAGATCTACCCTGCAATCATGCTATCCACCCTACTATATGGAGCTGAGGCCTGGACAGTGTACAGACGACAGGGGAAAAAGTTGCATGCCTTCAAGATGAGACATCTAAGTTCAATCATGAGGCTAACCTGGAAGGACAAAGTGACAAATAAGGAAATACTCGAACGGACGGGGCTGCCCTCTATGGAAGATCTTCTGATCAAAAAGAATCTCCAGTGGACTGGACACCTCATGAGGATGTCATCAGACAGGCTACCAAAGCAGATCCTCTACTCTCAACTGTCTTCTGGTTACAGAAAGAGAGGGTGCCATCGTCACCGGTTCAAGGATACCATCAAGAAGAAACCTGAAGCTGAGAGACATTAAGACCGACTCATGGACATCACTCTTACAGCAGAGAGCTGAATGGAGAGCGGCAGTCAAGTAATGAAAGCAGTCTTTGTCGCATCGCGACCGACAGCATGATGATGATGATGATGATGATGATGCGACTGAGTATGTGTGGCAGTGGGTTTCCTCTAAAGAAATGTGTCAGAATGACCAAATGTTTGACGTACTATAGCCAATGATAAAAATCAATGTGATCTAGAGGTGTCATTAAGTAAACTTTGGTAGGGTGGGTGGGATGATGAATGAATCGGCTATTGATCCCACACCTCACTCATTCAGGTCCCGACAGAGAAGTGGCTGTTTGTTTTTGTTTTTGGGGAGTTTTCAGTCGTGTTGGCGCGCTGAAGGGTGCAAATCTGCAGCACTGTATGGACACCGCCAAAGGCGCTGCCATTTGGCCGGGAGTTGGCTTGTAGTTGTAGGATCGGTGCATAATTTAGAATTGTGGTTGATTCGGCGGGGGGAGCCTAATAAGCGCCGCCCTGGTGGTGATTCGGGGGGCTCCACACTCTCATTCGGCAGAGTGGCGTCCGAGACTCAACACCAAAGCTCGGGGGTCCTCCGTGGTGGACTCTAGGGTCCTTAGAGAGTCGGCTTCCCTGCAACTTGACACTGACTTTTTAATTTACCCATTCCGCACATATAATTCATTAAAATGTTATTAATTAATTAAATGAACCTTTTCTTTGCCCAAACATATATGTCCTGCGTTGGCTCCCTCTGTCCGAATCAAATGTGAATACGTTTTTTTGGTTTCGACAAAATTAATGTATTTTTTCGTCAGATTGTGTAGATTTAATTTGCCATGTGTAATCATATCCAGCAGTACATATATTTGTAATTAGTTCCACTTCCTGACCCATTAGATATCTGGTCACGTGATTTCAGCATCCATCTCTTGTATTAACATGTTCTAAATCTTATAGTTGCATAAACCGATGAGTTGTAGTTTTTGCTATTATTTAATATAAAGTATTAGGTTGGACATTATAATTTACCCTACTTTGGTTTGAAGCAACTTTTGCTGTAATTTAAAAATTGATCATCATCATCATGCTGTCACAGTGTCAGTCGCAATGCAGTCACTTTGGGGTGACATTATGAGGCAATAACCAGATGGGGGTGGCTGAATGAGTTGAGCACCCGCCTCCTGTTTTAATAGGTCATGGCATTCCAATCCTGGCCCACTAAAATCGATGACTTAAAGCTGCATAGTCCAATGAAATATCAAATTTTCAAAACCAAACCAATTATCTAGATTTGATTTTCCATATCTAACTTAAATACTGATGCACTTATTAATCATTTGCTTCTGCGTAGAAGGCAACACTGAGTCAATTTAACAGAACCTGTTCCTGCAGAAGTCTATGTTGTCAGAGTTTTGGCAAGCTTGCCAAAACTAATTTTCCATGTTTGCACTCAAAATATCTCAAAAGTTTACCATTTAAAATAAAAGTAACTTTGAACTAATGCAAAGTAGATACTAGTGACCAATCTAATATATTTACCTCAGAAAAAATACAGAAATTCAAAACCATCGGACTATGCAAATTTAACCACCACTCTCCATTTAGCTCTCTGCTGTGAGAGTGATGTCATTTCGTGCAGTTGTACATTTCATAAAAGCTGCTTGCAAGGTGTTGAAGTGCTGCTGGCTTTCGCAAATTACTAGCGGCACTCTCTCGTGTAGTGAGTATAAATAGCCAACTTTGATTATTACTATGGTCTACTTTACATTCAGTAGGAATTTATTTTATTTTGAAGGGTTACCTCAAAAGGTATTTGAGGGGAAAGCAGTTAAAACTAGTTTTAGCATGCAGCTCAAAATTGTTCAGCACTGACGTTTTATCTTAAATAGATATAATTTATGCAGGGATAATTGTTGAATGTATGCACTACTGTCTAAGTTATTTAGTTACATATGAAAGATCAAACTTAGGTATGTAGTGTTTTTGGGGGTGATATTTTATTTATTATACTTTCATTTGAACTTCGCTGATTAGACAAGAACTGGGGTTTCTAAATTTTGCTTTTCGCTGAATTAGAAAAAAGAAAAAAAACTTTAGGAATACAGTAAAAATTGCCTAGCCGACCACCTCCACAGATCGACCACTCCCCTATATCGATCGCTTTATTTGGGTCCCAAACGATTGCCCATACAATACCATTGTGCCATTATTCTAACTCTCTAATCCGACCACCTCCCTAAATGGACCATTTAAAGTCGGTCCCTAGGTCGGTCGATTTAGAGAGGTATTACTCTATATCAAAATCACGTGATGTCGGCTTGTTTGTTCTTTTTTCTTTGCCTGACCCCTGAAAAACCGACACCACGTGACTTTGTAGCTGATCGGCCGCCGCCCGGAAGGATTCGGTTTCCGCCGTCCTCGGGTCACCCAGTGGTCATCTCCAGGTCATCACGCTCAGACCGGAAGTACAAATGGACACCACGGTAAGCGATGACACTCTCCCCCCGCAGGGTGCGCGGTGACTGCGGGCACACAGCGCCGTGGGGAGGAGGGGGAGGGGAGGGGTGGGGGAGGGGGAAAGGGGACGAGGAGCGGAGGAGGTGGGAAGGGGGACGAGAAGGTAACGGGGGGATGGGGTGGAGGAAGAGAAGGGGGGGTTAGAGGGGGCGGGGGGGGGGGGGGAGGAGGGGGAAGGGGGGGGGAGGGGAAGGTGATGGCCTGGGAAGGGAAGGGATGGGGGAAGGAAGGGGGTAGAGGGGGGAAGGAGAGGTGGAGAAGGGGAAGAGGATGGGAGGGGATGGGGTAGGGGAGGGGGGATGGGGAGGGGGTGGGGAGGGGAAGGGATGGGGGAATGGGGAGGGGGGGAGGGGAGGGGAGGGGAGGGAGGGGAGGGGAGGGGAGGGGAGAGGGAGGAAGAATGGGGAGGGAATGAACGGGCTGTGTAGGGGAGAGAAGGGGGACCTGGAGAGAGAATGTAGGAATTGCAGGGAGGAGAGGGATAAGAGAAGTGGAGAGGGGATGAGGGGGAGGGGCAGAATGGTAGGGAGGGGAGGGGAAAGAGAGGGATAGCTGGGAGGGGAGAGCCTGGCTCTGTGAGCCAAACAAATCACTGAGAAATTCGACATGGTCATCTACGTATAGTATGCAGTGGAGTTCTGAATCAACTCGGTTATCTTTTGGGATATCATCTGAAACCTTAGCAAGGTTCTGATTTGTCTTTCTTTGCAGGGTGAGGAAACGGTTTGTGTTGAAAGGAAATGTTTGTGTGTGTGCATGCTACGGGACCGGAAGGTACCGCTGGGGGACACATGCTGGAGGTATTGATGATGGCGACCGATACGGCGTGGGTTGGGAGGGAGGCGGCGGAGGGGGGAAGAGGGGGGAAGGAGGCGGGGGGGGGGGGAGCTGTGTGTGGGGAGAGGACATATATTGTGGGTTGTTGGGCTGTGGAATAAGGCATCGAAAATGGGTCTGTGGCTTGTATGCTGTATATTGTGGGTTGTGGGTTGTGTGTGTGTGTGCGTATGGGTGTGGTGTTGGTGTGTGCGTGGGTGTGGCTATGGCTGTGACTGTGGTAGTGATTGTGGGTGTGATTGTGGGTGTGGGTGTGGATGTGGATGTGGATGTGGGTGTGGCTGTGGGTGTGGGTGTGGTTGTGGTTGTGGGTGCGGCTGTGGTTGTGGTTGTGGTTGTGGCTGTGGCTGTGGCTGTGGCTGTGGCTGTGGGTATGGCTGTGGCTGTGGCTGTGCTAGTGATTGTGGGTGAGGGTGTGGGTGTGGGTGTGGGTGTGGGTGTGGGTGCGGGTGTGGCTGTGCCTGTGGCTGTGGTTGTGGCTGTGGTTGTGTCTGTGGCTGCGGCTGTGGTTGTGGCTGTGGCTGTGGCTGTGGGTGAGGTATGGCTGTGGTTATGTCTGTGGCTGTGGCTGTGGCTGTGGCTGTGGCTATGGGTGTGGTTATGGCTCTGAGTGAGGGTATGAGCATGGCTATGGCTCTGAGTGAGGGTATGGGCGTGGGTGTGGCTGGAGGTGTGACTGTGCCTGTGTTTGTGGTTGTGTTTGTGATTGAGGTTATGGATGTGGCTATAGCTGGGCTGAAATGAGGCCATGACAATTGACATTTGAGCTGAAGCTTCCGTCTTTTCGATAACCCAATCCAGTTTCCTCCCGAAGCTGCCAGTATATTGTCTTCAGCCACTGCCATTGATCCCAGAATAATTATTCCATGTTCAAACTGGATTTGTCTCATTTGAGGGCACATCTGATCACAGGACACCCATATCAGGACAAGGCGGGTCTGGATGTAGAGGTGTCTGTTGAAGACATCAGCTGCTGTATTAGAAATGTGCAAACGGGAAAAACACAATTCCAGGATACCTCACGAGACGCGGTGGCCGAATCGGTAGACCACAGTGGACTGACCACAGGCCTCCCATGCGAGAGATCGGGAGTTCGGTTCCCGGTGGAGTCAAAACAATTACTTACAAAATTGATACTTGACGTTTCCTATCTCGGCACCCGACATTTATAGGATAGGGCAAGGACTGGTTAGATCAGTGACACGATAATGTGACTGAGTTAAATATCGCTTCATGGTGCTGGCAGCCTGATTTCCTAGTGGGGCAGCACTATAAAGTCACTATTATTGCACACTGTCACAAGTCGGTATATGTCCTGGTATGACCGTAGATGTTGCCAGGATGTAAAATTCAAACAGACAACATTCAGGACGTCTCCTTTGTCCAAAAACAAGAGCACACAAATGAAAAAGAAGAAGAAATGAGGAGATGGAGGGGGGGGGGGTGACATAAAAGACATGTGGAGTGGTGGGGGCATCATTAATGGTGTCGTGGTGTCTAACCTGCTTGGCTATGACTCATAATAAAATCAGCACTCTAGTAGTAGTACATAGCCATATGCAACCACATCAGCCCCCCCCCCCCCCCACCCCACCCCAACACAGACCCAGACACATGCTAACCCACTTTTGTTTTTATATTTTGTATCCCTTTTTCCCCCGAAGAATTTTCCTTCTGGTACCTAAGTTGATTAAGTGGATATTTTTAATCATCGACAAAAGGAATCAGACGCAGTGGTTCAATCGGTAGAGCGCAGGCTTCCCGTGCCGAAGGTCGGCAGTTCGAATCCCATCCGAGTGAAACCAATGACTTCTAGAATTGATACTTGTCGCTACCTAGCCTGATGCTCAGCCTTAAGCTGAGATTCCTTACACGCGGTATGCGGTCTGCGAATGCGAATGCGAATGCGGCAAAAAATCGAAACGCCTTGAAGTCAATGGGGTGCAACCCTTACACGCGGTATGCGAATGCGAATGCGAATGCGAATGCGAATGCGACAACTCGATCGGTCCCTGTAGCGATCGGTCCGGCATGCGGCATGCGACACGGGGGTGCGAATAGAAAAGCATCAATCGCATTTGTCCATTGATATAAGGCTGGAGGAGGCGACTGATAATTACGGACAGCCAGGACAAGGTAGAGCGCGGACCTGTTAGGAAGCAGTCTCCAAGGCTTCTGAGTGGAAACATATGGTAGTGGTGGTGGTTCGGGTTGCTAAAAATGCTACCAGAGCCACAAAAATATGAATACTTATCTATAATTTGGTTATAATAAAGGTAGGAACCCCCACGAGTAGAAATAGCACACATAAAGACAAAATAATGGTTTTGTTGACCGAAAAGGACGGTCCTAACATGGGGTGTGAATAGAAAAGCATCAGTCGCATTTGTCCATTGATATAAGGCTGGAGGAGGCGACTGATAATTACGGACAGCCAGGACAAGGTAGAGCGCGGACCTGTTAGGAAGCAGTCTCCAAGGCTGCTGAGTGGAAACATATGGTAGTGGTGGTGGTTTGGGTTGCTAAAAATGCTACCAGAGCCACAAAAATATGAATACTTATCTATAATTTGGTTATAATAAAGGTAGGAACCCCCACGAGTAGAAATAGCACACATAAAGACAAAATAATGGTTTTGTTGACCGAAAAGGACGGTCCTAACATGGCTCAGTTTAGGATGTTAGGACCGTCCCAATCGGGAGACTGACGGGAAAATGCTACCATATGCACATAAATATGAATACCAATGAATGTACGGTATGGTATGGTATGGGGTGTTCGTAACCTTACGACGGTTACCGGTTGCAGAACTGCAACATTTATAGAGAGGCTCCGATAAATCGGCCCAGTCTTTGGTTAAGACATGTCTTCTGCGGGTGAAGTGGTCTCAGAGGAAGTGTTGTGAAGGCTGGGGACATCCTTCAAGACGTGGTGACGACGGGGCGCCGGGTGGCAGCGGATCTCTCCGTGCCGTCTGTTTGTAGTAATCTGTATGGTGTCTGTAGTGCAGCACTTGCATCCGGTCAGCAGGGGTTCGAGGAAGGCGGGCAAAGGTGGGAGCAGCGGTCGTTCCAGCAACAAGAACCAGACAGAGAAATGGTAAAAAGGTCAAGAGCCCCCCCCAAGAACACAACAACCCTGGTTAGGGGAAGAAGTGAGCCTGGGAGAAATCGAATGGGCAGATCTAGGAAAGAGAAATGAGGAGAGTTGAGTCAAAGGCCCGTGCCTATCTGCCCTATGGTAACCAACCGGCGAGCCATAGACACGGACAGAGTAAGGGTAGAAAGTGAAAATGCCGGCAGGCACCCCCTCCTGGAACTCTTTTCAGACATATCAAGGAGGTGTCCGGCCGGCGGAGAGGTGATAGAGAGAGGTGTGGACGAGGTGCGGTCCGGATAGCAAGTGTCTGTTAGGAATTCATTCATTCATATGGGGTGTTCGTAACCTTACGACGGTTACCGGTTGCAGAACTGCAACATCTTTGGTTGAAGACTTGTCTTCTGTAGGGGAAGTGGTGTTCGTAGAGGAGGTGTCTGGGAGCTAGGCCATCATGTGGTGGCGGGGGGCGCGTGGTGGTCTGTGCGCTGGCTTGCGCTGCGGTGGCACGGGAGTGGCGACGTTCTTGGGCCCACGGTCAGTACCTCGACCGGAGATCGAAGCGGGATCCGGTTTCATTGGTAGCAGGCCATGGCGGCGGGTCGGTCATCCGGGTCCTCGTCGGAGGGAGGGTGGTAGAGAGAAATAGAAAATAGGTCTTGGAGCGGGGTGATGTGGTGGGTGTGACTGGATCAGCGGCCCCGGCACCCACTCCGTCGGTGATCGAAGCGGGAACCGGCGTTGTGGATGCAGGGGCCGAGGGACGTCAGATGGGTGAGTCCAGGGCCGCACGGGGCTCATGGTGTGGGGGGCTGGATCCTGCCCGTTTTTGAGTGGTGAGGCGGTGGCCCGGCAGTGGCCACACGTTCTTGGGCCCACGGTCAAGTACCTCGGCCGGAGATCGAAGTGGGATCCGGTGTCATTGGTATCAGGCCATGGCGGTGGATTGGTCATCGGCCCTCGTCGGAGGGTGGGTGGTGGAGCGAGTGGGTCTTGGAGCGGGGTGATGTGGTGGGTGTGACTGGATCAGCGGCCCCGGCACCCACTCCGTCGGTGGTCGAGGTGGGAACCGGCGTTGTGGGTGCAGGGGCCGAGGCCCGTCAGATGGGTGTGTGCAGGACCGCACGGGGCTCCTGGTGTGGGGGCTGGATCTTGCCCGTTTTTTTTTTTTTTTATTTTTTTTATTTTTTTTTTTTTTTTGTGGTGAGGCGGAGGCCCGGCAGTGGCAACGCGTTATCGGTCCAAGGTCCTGTACCTCGACCGGAGATCTAAGCGGGATCCGGTGTCATTGGCAGGGGGGCAGTGGGCGGCGCGCTGGCACTCCGGGCCCTCGTCGGAGGGTGGGTAGTAAGAGGTTTTTTTTTTTTTTTTTTTTTTTTGGGACCTCACGGGGCTCCCAGGTGGGACCTCACGGGGCTTCCCTGCGTAGGGGCTGCGTCTGGTGGGACCTCACGGGGCTCCCGGGCGGGACCTCACGGGGCTTCCCTGCGTAGGGGCTGCGTCTGGTGGGACCTCACGGGGCTTCCCTGCGTAGGGGCTGCGTCTGGTGGGACCTCACGGGGCTCCCGGGTGGGACCTCACGGGGCTCCCGGCGTGGGGGCTGCGTCAGGTGGGACCTCACGGGGCTCCCGGGTGGGACAGTGGTTACCAGTCACTGTCGCTGCCATTGGGTTCGGAGTCGTCGGTGATGGGTTCGGGGCCACCGACAATCTCGAAGGTGTGGTAGTTTTGGTTGTAGAACCTACCGAGTGGCTCCCATGAGGAATCGGAGAGTCTCTCGAGGATGGCGAGCGCAGCTCGGGTGTCGGGCAAGCCGTGTGGTGGGCCAAGGAAGTCTCGGATGGCGGTCCTGTCAAAGGCCACACATGACGCCAAGACGTGGGCGACGTTGAAGACTTTGTCACCGCATGGACATCGTTGCAATGCAGGGGTGTCGATGAACCGCCTGTATCCAGTCCTGAAGCGCGTGACCGCCTCTTGCACGGATGCAGAGAGGTTTATTGGGGTTGGTAGGCGCGCTCTGACATTTCTGTGCCAGGCCCAACTGATGGAGTATGGGTTCCTGACGGCGATGTTGCTGAGGGAAGCCTCCCACAGGGCTTTAGTGGCTCTAGCGTGGGTGGCTTTGAGCTTGGACAGGGAGTCGGTAATGACGAGGTCGATCTCAGGACTGCGGGAAGCCATCCAGTAGCCAGCTGAGTCGGCCTGTCATTTCCGGGAAGTCATTCTATGTGGGAGGGGACCCAGGCAGCACTGTGTCGAGTTGGGCAGCATGCCTGGTGATGATGGTGTTCTGGATCAAGGTGCCAGAGAGAGAGTGGTTAGCTCTGTGGTCCTGATCTTTGCGGGACAGCATTAGTGAGTCGGTGACCACTATGCAGCTGCAGTGCCGTAGGTGGGTCAATGCGTGGTGGATGGGCGGCGAGCTCTGTATCGTAGGTGAGGAGTAGTCCGGGACCCCTGATTAAGGCGTCTAGCTTCCCATCTGGCAGAATAGCCAGCCCCGGCTCGGGCCAGTGTTAGGGTTGAGCAGCCGTCGGTGTAGACCGTAGTGGCTAGAGGAAGTCCTCTGGCCCGGGCAATGGTCCTCCTGTGCCAGGTCTTGAGGACTATAGTAGGGTAGTTGGCTCGGGCAGAGCAGAGCTGGAGAGTCTACCTCGACGGCACAAGAGTACCAGGGGGGTCTTGCCCCCGGAGGTCAGGATGTCCCAGCGCGTGCCAGCCCGTGTGTTCCTTTGAGGGTGCGGATTGCCGTTTTCGCACCCCCAGGAGAGGCCGAGGCGCCGTCCTGGGCCTTTTTGAAGGCAGGAGGCTGGCTGCGGTAGAAGCTGGAGTGGCCGTGAACAGGGCTTGGCAGAGGTGTTTTGCCAGCAGACTTTTGTCCGCGTAGGTGAGTGGTGGGAGGTCGGCCTCAAGGAGGAGTAATCTCGACCCTGGTTTCCTGCGAGCTCGGGTGATGATCCGCGCTGCCTGGTATTGGACTCTTTCCAGGGTGAGGAGGTCTTTGGCCAGGGTGCCTACTGGGAGGCAGGCGGTCTCGCGCTCTCACTGCAGTATCCAGAACCAGGAAAACGGTGTTGGCTGTATAGTCCTAGAGGGCCCGCACGGCCTGTTGTTAGAAAGGCTGAGTAATACAGCTGTATATCCCCATTGAACCCGGAGATTCTAGTCATTAGAAGAAGTCTCATGTTTCATTCTGGTGGTCAGGTGTTTAACCAGTGGGCTCATGGAGAGTATGGTGGTCGAGCCAGACTCCGAGGTAGTCGAAGGTTTCCACCCAGTCACGTCCAATCCCCCGCACGAGTGGGTGGGGAGGCTTGTTCAGCAAACATCCCATCATGTGCTTTGGTTTTGCGCGCGATATTTTAAGAAGCCTCCAGCTCGCAGCAGGAGCTGCTGAGTAGGAGGAGGATATCCCGCCGCGAGGAGGGCCCACGTCCCTTGTTCGTGAGCAGACTACAGCGATGTCGTCCTGCGTAGCAGAGTATTTTGACGTGTTTTGAGTGCGTCGTTCGTTATGCCGGCTTTCAGTCGGCTTATGAGGCAGCGACTAAACGGATTAAAGAGGAAGTGGCTGATGACAGCCCCCTGTGGGACGCCGTTTGTTTTCAGGTGGACGAGGGGGAGTGCTGCCCTGAACGGAACACTGCTCGCCAATTGTTTAGGTAATTTTTGACGAACGCCAGGGGCTTCCCGTGACTCCAGCTCGACCAAGGAGGCGAGACCACGTAATTGTGGTCGACCAGCTCGAAGGCCATCTCCCGGTCGAGAAGACAACATCCGCGCAAGCGCGCCTTATTTTCCCTGGCGCGGATTACTCCTCGACGAGGGTGAGGACGCGTGCTGCGTGCCACGCCCGGCTCGGAACCCGACAAGTTCCTTCGGGGAAGCCGCTGTCCGGGTCGCTGGAGAAGCCTCGAGCCGGCCCCAGTACGAATCGCTCTCCATCACCATCCCCGAGGATTGCAGCAGTGAGATCGGCCTGAAACCGTCCGGGCCTCCTCTTAGGGATGGGGACATGACCTAAGCACCGCGTCCCTTCCAACGATAGGGTATGTTTGTTTGTGTGTAACCGATCTAAGAAGGGACAGGTTTCCCTGTTGTGGGTGGATAGGCGGTCCATAGAACCGTGGAAGGTACGCCCGTCTGCTCCGTGACCTCGTTCTCTCTTCCGGGGGGTGGATTGCCCTCCCGAGCTCAGTCTTTGTGAGGGGGCGGTAAGGCCATGGGCGGAAGGGAGGTCTATGGCGTTGTTGGATGGCTTCTCTCGCTGGGGGGTGTCTCTGGCGAGGTTTGTAGGCGTGTGTTTGGCACAGGCCAAAGCTGTGGGTCTGTTCTGTTGATGAAGGTGTGACTGGTTTGTATGCTGTTTTTTGTAGTTGGGGTTTGGTTCGTGGGGGTGGCGTGGGGTGATTCCCTGTATGCTGTGGGATTTCTGCCAAGAGGCTTGTGAGTGAGGTGTTAAATGAGATGTTTTGGTGCACCATAGTTCCATTTCTGTCGTTTCGGATTGCGATGAGCACGTTCAACCATTTAGTGGACAATGCTGACTAGACTTTCGTGCCTGGGTTGGGGGTTTGAACGGAGCTTGCGGAGGATTTGTTTATTGTGGTGTTTGGCTCTCTGATTGGCGGGAGAGTTGGTGATAAAACCCGGGGGGCGCGGTTTGGTTGTCTGCTGGATGGGTGGCTTCCATGGCGGTGGCGGACAAGGGTGGTGAGTTTCTTCGAAGTTTGGGCGGGTTGGTATGTGTGAGGTGTTGTAGTGTTGGATGAAGGCTTCCCAGTCGGCCCCGACCCAGGTTTACCCCTTTTGGGGGCGGGGCCGGGCTTTGTGGAGGAGGACCTTGTAGCGTCTGTGCGCAGGAGCCTGCTGGTGGTCTGAGTACAGGTCAGTCACTCCCCACGAGGCTGGCTGTGAGTTGCGTGTTAGATGCAGAAGGGTCAATGGACGAGTAGCCGCTGCGATGAGTGGGACGAACCATCATTCTTAGGGTGTGCTTGCCGAGTCAAGATCTCTTGCGGTAGGTGCATCCTCTGTCGGTGTCCGTGTTTGTTGCGTCCCCAGGATGGAGTGGTGGTGTTTGAAGCTCCCATGATTATTAGGTGGGTTTGTTGTGTTGGCGTGTCCTGAGGGTGCGCTCAAGGGTGTATTGGGTGTTGAGCAGGGGTTGTATATGTTGTAGGTGTCTATTGTGGTTGATGTGGCCACTTAAGGCGTATGCGTAGTGTGTCGCTGTGGGGTAGTTTCCTCTGGGTTTGGTATTTTGTGGCGTGGAAGTGGGTTGTTGACTAAGGTGGAGGAGCCTCCCTTAGGTCCTCTGCTGCCTCCGACTAGTGACTCCAACAGCGGGGATGGTGGTAGGTGGTGTAGCTTGTCTGGGGGGGCTCTTCTTCCATGTTCCCTGATCATAGCCACAGTCTATGCGGTCAGTTTTTAACTTGTTGAAGAGGGTTGGAGTTTTTGTCCGGAGGCCCTGCACAGTTTCTAGGAGAGGACTGTGTGGCCAGAGGGTTGGTTTGGGGTGGGGTGGGGTTGGTGTTGGCGTTATTAAGTTTGGTTGTCCATGTGGTGGCTCAGGTGTTGTAGTTGGTTGGTGGCGTGGAGATGTGGGTTGGGTTGAGGGTTGAGGTGCGGAGGAAGCCGATGAATATTTGAATTATGGAGCCCATCGGGTCTCCGGCTGTTCCTTGGTGGGAGGTTGTCCTTCAATTGCTTGAAGTTGGCATTGGGAGTGTGTGGGTGCGGGTGTTGGGGTGGGGATGGTGAGGTGTGGGTGTGGGGGGCGGGTGTTGGCGTGGGTGGTCGTGTGGAGCGGGAGTGGGTGTTGTGTGGGGGGGCATGTGGCTGTGGGGTGCAGGTGTGGTGGCGTGTGGGTCTGGTGTGGGTCTGGGGTGGGTGTCTAGGTGTTGGAGGCGTGGGTGTTGGGTGTGGGTGTGCGTGGGGTTTGGGTGCCGGCGTCGCACTTGGGTGTGGCGGTGCTGGTCTGCCTGGGGGTTTGTGTGGCGATGGATCGTGTGTGTGGGCGGTGTGTTACAGTGGTGGTTTTGCTGGTGTGTGGTGGGTGTGGGTGGGGGGGGAGGAGGGGTGGGCCACGTGGGGTTGGGAGGAGGGCGCGTTTTGGCGCGGTTGGGTTGGGTAGTTGGGGGGTTGGTTTAGGGGGGGGGTTGAGCCTGCTCCAGAGTTTTTGCTTCTCTGGGCAGCGGGGGTCTCGGGAGGTGTGGCCGCCGCCGCACGCCGCACATTTGGCGTTCAGCTCGCACCCCTCCGCGTGGTGGCCGGGTAGCGCACAGTGTCCGCAGATCACATTCGTGGCGCTACATTCATTTTTGTAGTGCCCATACCTCTGGCAGTGGGTGCAGTAGGTTGGGCGTTTGTGGGGGGTTTCCACCCGAAGGTGGCCTAAGGGGCCGAAGTCGAGCTTGGCGAGGGTGCTGAGGGGGGAGGTGCTGTAGATGTTCACACAGCGGGTGGGCTTACCACTTTTGGGGGCGATACGCGACGCACGGATAATCCCGTGCTGCCCTACCAGGTCGGAGGGGTCGGCAAGCGGGTGGAGCCCGGTTACCACGTAGTGGTGGGTCTTAGCCGAGCCTCTGACCTCGGCAAAATTGGGGGCTGCACGGAGTCTTGCGAGAGACTCCGGCGTCCGGGCACCGATCACCATGTGGTTTGGATATTTATCCAGTGAGAGGGTGTCGGTGCCGGCGGTCCTATCAACTAGGGATAGGGCTCTAGGGGTTTCCTTGGCCTCGCCGCTATATAAGAAGAGGGCAAGGAAGCGTTTGGGGCGGCGTGAGTTGGGGTGGAACTCTGTGGTGGAGTTCTTAGGGGGGGCGGTGGTGTTGTTTTTTTTTGATCTACGGACCACGGTGGTCCATTCGGAGTCTAGTGGGGGGGGTTCGGTGGATGAGGAAGCGGTGGCGGCGCTGGGTGCCCGGAAAGGGGGACGGTGGGGGTGGTTAGGGTGGTGGTGATGGTGGTGGTGGTGGTGATGGGGGGTGTGGGGGTCATGTCGGGTTTGGACGTTTTGCCCTTCCCTTTGCCCTTCCCTGTGGTTTGTTGGGCATTGGGGTTGGCGGGGCTGTGGGTGGGGATAGTCTGGTTTTGGGGAGTGGGGGTTTGTTTGTGGTCAGGGGGGGGGGAGGAGGGGGTTGTGGTGGTGATTGTGGGGCGTGTTGGTGAGGTTGGGGGGGGTGTTGGTGTGGGTGTTGGTGAGGTTGGGGGGGGTGTTGGAGGGGAGCCTACATCGATGATGGACTCGTCGTCCGAGCTGGACGATGAGCCGCCGTCATCGCCCGAGTTGGGCGGTGAGTCGCTGTCCTCTGCCGCCTGGGCAGGGGGGGGGGGTGTTGGAGTAGAGGTGGTCAGAGGGAGGTTGTGGGGCCTGTGGGGGGTTGTCTTGGGTTTTAGTGGGGCGGGTGTCTGTCGGGAGGGTGGTGTGGGGGCGGGTGGCCCTGGTGGCAGCCCGGGTGCGAACCCCGGAGGGGTCGTAGGGGGTGTCCATTGGAGGTGTTTGAGTCGTGGTGTGGACTGGTTCGGGGGGGTGGGTATCAGGGGGTGGCATGGGGGAGGTGTTGGTGGGGGTCCACCGGTTGGGGTGAGGGGTTTGGGGCGACTGTGCCGCCAGTAAGATTCCTGGCCCAAGGGAGTCAGGGTGGGGGGCGAGGCGGTTGTGGGTGGTTGGCGAGGGGTGGGTGAGGGGGCCACCCCGTGGGCGGGTAATGGCGGCCCTGGGGGGGGGGGGAGATGAGGCGGTATGTGTGGGGTAGGTTGGTTGGCGAGTAAAAAGCGCTAGTGGCTCGGTAGAGTGGGAGTGAGAGTGGGTGATGGTCGGTGAGAGTGGGGGGGGGGGGACTGTTGGGAAGTGGTCGTCCTGTAGTATTTGGAGAAGTGGGACGGTACAACAATTGTGTTATACCGGCTCAGATAGTGTTTTGGAGGGTTGGTAGGGTTGGGGGGGGGGGGGCAGCAGCAATGCCACCCAGCAACAACCGGGACAACAACAACAAGCGCAAGAGCGGCAAGCAAAGGGAGAGAGAAGAAGGAGAACACAAAGCAGCAGGTTGGGGGGGGGGTCTAAGTTGGTGGTGGGGGGGGGGTAGCAGCAGTGCCACCCGGCAGCTACCAGTCAGCAACAACAGAAGCAATGATAGAACAACAAGTAGGGGGAGAGGGCGCAGGAACAACGAGAGAAAACAACAAGAAAAAATGGAAGGGAGAGGAGTGTAGGAAGTGTCAGGAGCAGGTGCCTGTTGGAGAGTGGTCTCCGTATGCTATTTGGGGGGTTAACACAATTGTGTTAGACCGGCTCAGATCGGAGAGGAAGGGGGTTGGGGAGAGTAGGACGGTCCTAACATGGGCTCTGACCAGTGTCGGGAGCAACTTATCTGTTGGGAGGTGGTATTCTTGTGAATTGGAGAAAAGGGACGGTACTAACAATTATGTCAGACCGGCTCAGATCGGGTAGAATGGAAGGGATGGGGAAAGTGGGACGGTCCTAACATGTGCTCTAAACCGTGCCGAGAGCTATCTGTTGGGAGGCGGTCTTCTTGTGGATTTGAAAAATAGGACGGTACAAACAATTATGTCAGACCGGCTCAGATCGGGTAGAAAGGGAGGGATGGGGAAAGTAGGACGGTCCTAACATGTGCTCTAAAACGTGTCGAGAGCAGCTAGCTGTTGGGGAGTGGTATCCTTTATGATGTTTGAAGGAGTGGCACGGTACAAACAATTGTGTTAGACCGGTTGGGATAGTGCTTAGTAGGGTAGGGGGGGGGGAGGCAAAAATGCCACCCTACAACAAGGACAGACAGTAACAAACAGCAACAACACAGACAATGAGACACAGGGGGACAGAAAAAAACAACTGAAAGGGAAAGACAAGCAACAAGCAACGAGGCGAGCAGCACGGGAGAGGAAGGTACTAGCCTGGGGAAGTCTGGAGATCGTCGGTGGTGGTGGGTTGGGGGGGGCGGCGGGTTGGGCTGCGGGTGCTGTGAGATTGGCGGCTCAGGCAGCGGGTCCGTAGGCCGTGGTGGTTGGAGTCGGTGCGGCGTTAGCTGCTGGATGTCGGGTAGCGGTGCTTTGGTGGCGGTACAGCCGGGCAGGGGTCCGGGTACCATGGTAGTTTGGGTCGGTACGGCGTGAGCCGCTGGGGTGTCGTGTGGAGGTGTTCACACTTCAGGAGCGAGAGAGTGAATGAATGAATGTACACATGGGTGCACACTTTTATATGCTGCTTACCGCATGCCGCACGCCGCATGCCGTGTGTAAGGAATCTTCCCATTCGCATACCGCATGCCGCTTGCCGCATGCCGCATGCCGCTTACCGTGTGTAAGGAATCCTAGCTTTAATAGGATAGGACAAGGACCGGTTAGGACAGTGACAGGATAATGTGGACTGGGTGGGATATTGAGTCATGGTGCTGGTGGCCTGATCTCCCAGTGGGGCAGCACTATACAGTCGCCATGAGTGTGCACTCTCACATGTCGGTACCACCCTGATATGACCTTAGATGTTGCTAGCACGTAAAACAATAAAAAGCAACTGGACAATTGGTCTTCCTCATGCCACTACTCCTTGCCATATCCTAGTGATGCCGAAATGCCAGGCTTGGTAGCAACAAGTATTCTTTTTCAAGTCATGATTTTGATTCGACCAAAATTGAAACCCGAGTGGTAAAATCCCATGACTGACCAAAAGAGGAGACGGATGCTCAACTCATTTGGCCACCTATGACTTTGAAAACTAATTGCCAAAATAAAGCCTGGCACTTTTCTAGGATAGAGGAATGAGGAGCAGAATGAGCCTCATCAATTTTTAGCAATTGGAACTTCCCATGGTTAATCCGCAAATGGAACATAACAGAAAAAAAATATATATATTGGTTTATCACTACAGAATCAGCTCAACATGTTGGACCAGACGGGATGGCCGAATGAGTTGAGCGTCCGTTTCCCGTTTGTGAGATCGTAGGGATTCGAACCCATGGGTTCGAACCCTGGTTAAGTCAAGGCAATGGCTTCAAAGTTATACTTGTCGCTTCCTAGCCAGGCGTTCGGCATCATTAGGATATGGTAAGGACTGGTCGGCTCAGTGTCAGGATAATGTGACTGAGTGGGATATCAGCTCATGGTGCTGACGGCCTAGTCTCACAGTGGGGCAGCACTATACAGTCGATATAGGCTAATTGCTATTCAGGATGACAGATTACATATGGGCATCCATGTTGGATGGTACACACGTGACAGCAGTACGCGTTAGAATAAAAACTAACATGCCAATATCGTGACATGACTTTAGATGTTACCAGAACGTAAAACTCCAACAGCCAACTAACTCTTAATCATAATATGAGTGTAGGCGCATTACATTTTACTAGAATGTAGCTTTCAAAATAAAATTACTTTTAATTACATTTCTTTTTAATCTTTTAAAGTTTTCTCCATATTAGGGCTTTCACGAAACACTATTGGTCCTGAACTAAGACATTATCATTGACCAGATTTCCACTGTCTGACATATATCTCCAAAGTTTGCTATTTAAAATAAAAGTTACTTCAACCTGAAGTAATTTAGATTATAATGATCAACCTAATATAGTAAAAGCTCTCTAAATCCACCGACCATGAGACCTACTTTAAATGGTCACTTTAGGGAGGTGGGGGGTTTAGGGAGTATTTCTATCACTACAATGGTATTGTATGGGCGATCGTTTGGCACCCAAATAAAGCGATCAATATAGGGGAGTGGTCAATCTGTGGAGGTGGTCAGTTAGAGAGGTTTCACTGTATATTGATCCCCCACAAAATGGAGGTTTAGCTTAGAATATCTCCCATCTTAAGGCTCTGTCACACCTCGGCGGATTGGGGAAAAGGAAAGAAACCAAACAAAGTCTGTTGATACCCGGAAAGTCTGGTTTGTGTCGATTGCATATCCATTGATATCCATTGATATCCGTTGATATCCGGCCTGATCCGTTACAAGTTTTGAGCATGCACAAAACTTGTAGCGGATTGTGCTGGACTGACGTATGCAGTTATTATCCGTTACCGTCCATTACCCATCCATTCCCGTCCATTCCCATCCGTTACCATCCGTTACTGTCCATTCACGTCCATTACATATCCATGACAAGTCCGTTACCGTTCGCTATAGTTCTTTTTGCATACTGAATTGTCCATTGATCGTTAGATACGTTATCAACCGTTAATCTCGGTTACCCGTCTGTTACCGTCTGTTACCCATCCATTACCGTCTGTTGCCCATCCGTTACTGTCCATTACATAATCGATACATTTAACGTCCGAATCACAACGGACTTGAATATTTGTGTCCCACTCTTTCCGTTTCCTCAATCTGGCGAGGTGTGACAGGGGCTTTAACCCTTTAGTTAATACTAAAGTAAAATAGATAATAACCGGTATGAAAGGCATATATTTATCCATTTAAAAAAAAGAAACCAAAACAATATGGTAGGCATTCAAAACATGGGATTTTGAACCATTAATCCAAGAGACCTAATCTCACCATTGAAGAGTGACCAGACATCAATGAATGCACCCATCCGTGACGCCTGTAGGTATAAATGATTGCTGTGATGCCACCCTTCTGGTTCCATTCCCAGAGGTAGAGGGGGGGCGGGCTTCTTTTTTCTCTCTACCACCCACTCCCTTCTACTCCCCTCACCCCCCCCCCCCACCCCCGGTCACCCCCACCCCCACCGCACCACTCGCCAGCTGCCTGCCTGCCTGCCAGTGGATGGCAGGGAGGGATATGTGTATTGAGGAGTGGGCTTGGAGGCGGACCGCTGAGGGGGTTGGTGGGGGGTAGAAGGGTGACATTACATCTTTTTCCTACCAGGTGGCGCACACATCAGTGCCCGGAAGAGCCAGCACCCACACACATCCCCCCCCCCCTTTACTCTGACATACACACCGCTCCCACACACCCACCCCGCTACCTACCATCCTACAACAGCGTCCCACAGGGGGCGGGGCAGAGAGCGGCAGGGGTGCAGGCGTACCCACGACGCGACGGACGCGGTTCCTATAGTTTCCGGGATGGCATTGTTTGGTTGTCATGGCAGCAGGCAGGCGAGTTGACACTGGTGACGCGCTGGCCAGGCGGCGCCGCGTAGTGTTACATAGCGCCACATCGTGTCGCATAGCGCCACATAGCCTCGCCTACCTGCATATAGTCTCGCCTATCCTCAAATAACCTCACATACCTGCATATAGCCTCACCTACCATCAAATAGCCTCGACTACCTGCATATAGCCTTGCCTACCATCAAATAGCCTTGACTACTGGCATAGGCTTCCCCTACCTACATATAGCCTTGTCTACCATCAAATAGCCTCAACTACCTGCAAATAGACTCGCCTACCCTCAAATAGCGTTGACTACCTGCATATAGCCCGCCTACCATCAAAGAGCCTCGACTACCTGCATATAGCCTTGCCTACCATCAACTAGCCTCGACTACCTGCATATAGCCTCGCCGACCATCAAATAGCCTTGACTTCCAGCAAATAGCCTCACCTACCATCAAATAGCCTCGACTACCTGCATATAGCTCGCCTACCATTAAATAGCCTCACCTACCATCACATAGATTCGTATTTGGTCGCATAGTATTAAATATTCTTGCCTATCAAAATATAGTTTTGGGTACCATCACATAGCCTCGCATACCATCATATCATCTTGCATACGATCGTATAGTCTCGAAAGTCACCATCAAATAGCATTGCATACCACCGTATAGCCTTGCATACCATCAGATAGCCTGACATGCCATCAGATAGCGTGACATGCCCTCAGGGAGCCTGACATGCCATCAGATAGCCCGATATGCCGTCAGATAGCCTCACGAATAACAAAGAAATGAAGGAAACACACATAATTTGATAATTACCTCCCACAAGTAGCACTAGTCACTATTACTCGCATGCCATCAGGTAGCCTGACATGACATCAGATAGCCTCACATGCCATGAGATAGCCTGACATGCCATCAGATAGCCTGACATGCCATCAGATAGCCTCAAATGCCATGAATGAGATAGCCTGACATGCCATCAGATAACCTGACATGCCATCAGATAGCCTGACATGCCATCAGATAGCCTGACATGCCATCAGATAGCCTGACATGCCATCAGATAGCCTGACATGCCATCAGATAGCCTGACATGCCATCAGATAACCTCACATGCCATCAGATAGCTTCACAACTAACAAAGAAATGCAGGAAACACGTGTAATTGGATAATTACCTCCCACAAGTAGCACTAGTCACTATTACTCGCATGCCATCAGATAGCCTGACATGCCATCAGATAGCCTGACATGCCATCAGATAGCCTGACATGCCATCAGATAGCCTGACATGCCATCAGATAGCCTGACATGCCATCAGATAGCCTCACAACTAACAAAGAAATGCAGGAAACACGTGTAATTGAATAATTACCTCCCACAAGTAGCACTAGTTACTATTACTAAGTGTTAGTTGTAGCATCAGCTTTGGGTCTCTATTTACTGTTGGACTCACTGCATGTCTAAATAATAGACGAGATCACTGTTCCGACTGCGCATTCGCTGAAAACGGCGTTGGCGGCAAAGCAAAGGCGTACGGCCATTGAGTTTGCCGATACGCATAGAGTAAAACTTCAATTTTATTCAAAATTAATCAAAATACATAACAATTTCGCACAAACATGGATGGATGGATGCAATATAATAATATAATGAATGTGTTTAAGGTAGACCTCTCCATAATTAAGCATTTTGAGCGAAGAAACATACAATTTCAGTCAATTTACAGGCTGATGTTTACATCACCATTGTTGATTAGACATAAGTTTTCTGTAATTCTTGTTCTAAATATTAAAGTGTCAAATGTTTCAACAAAAACTTGTTTCAAAGAAATATATAACCAATGTCTGATTAACCGTACCAATTTCCTAACCCAACAAATGTTATTAACCATAGGATATAAATTTTGTTTAAATGAATAAAACTGAATCTGCATATGGCTCTAATTTGTCTCAATGTAATTTCAGATGGTATAAGATGTGCTGCTTATATTGATGTAAATGCAATGCTGGATAAAAGATTAATATCTCAATTTATTATATATATTTTTGTAGTTGGTATTCTATGTTTCAAACAAGAGGTGAGATGAGCTGAAACCAGCACATTTCATAACTGCACCCAGTGTATTAGCATGTGCCATGTGCTTCTGGCAGGTTTATTTTTCTTCCATGCATCCCACAATGCACCGCGCCGCTGGAATAGCGAAATAGTCTATTGCAACAGCTATTGCAATTACAATTGCAGTTGCTGTAACACCTGTTGCAGATGCTTCAATTGCCGCAACAACGGGAGATTGAACAAGTGCGATGCTTATTTAGATAAACTGAACGCTTCGCTGGTGTAGAGGCAAGTCATTGTGACTGTGAGACTTGTGTGCACGTGATGAGTGCTAATTTGCATACATTCTGTGATGACCAATTATAGGAGGGTAGTGAATTTTTAATGACAGCTCTTACCTTATCTATGCAAGTCATCTTTTTATTATTATGATAAATGTATTTACCCTGCTCATAACGGATAAGTGTGTCAAATCTTGGTTATACTGCTGGGCATCATTAGTTCGATTTGATTCAAATCCTTTGAATGTTGTTTTAGTACCAAAAAAAATCCTCCGGTGCGACTGACAATGTCGACCAGGAGGAGGGGGGGGGGGGTGGTGAGTGCAGGAGGCGCCACCTGTCAAGAGGAGTCTTATGGAGAATAACAATGGTATCAAGTAATATATTAATAAGATATAATATTAATAAGGAAACAATTCCCTTGGTATTTTTATACTCGCATAATACGTTATACACCACATATGTATATAGCCATATTTATGTCAATACCTGACATGCAACTATATGTAAGTCATATCAGGATGTGCACCGACTTGTGACAGTGCACACTCATGGTGACTTCATCATGCTGCCCCACTGGGAGACCAGGTTGCCAGGACCAGGACCCAATATCCCACTCAGTCACATTATCCTGACACTGAGCCAACCAGTGCACTGTTACATATGCAGATACACGACGATTTAAATACACAGCTATAGATGGGCACATATGCATGTTCATAAATGCATTTTAATGCACAGATACAAATGTATATTATTATGTATTGTGTAAGCATAGTTATGTATATGAATGTAAATGAGTACATGTGTGCAGGTGTGCTTATACACATCCATACATGCACACTTGTATACCCGCATGAATGTATATATGCATAGATGCACAGATGCATACATGCGTGTGTGTATGCACAGAGCATGTGTCTCTGAAGTCTTGCGGTTTCTCTTCTTTCACTCTCCAAACGTGGTAGCTGTCCAAAATGGTGGGTGACTCATGCAGTGGCCTGCTACACCTCCAATATCTGCTTGGAGAGTGGAGACAGTTCCGGGCATTCCTCCCTGACACCAACGCGCTGGTTGCTGGCAGTTCGAACCTGTGTTCTTTCCGCCACCAGGTGCTGCTCACCCCTCCCTTCCCCTACCCTACCTCCCCGCCCATCCCCGCCCTCCCCGCCCCCCCGCCCCTCCCCACCCCTCCCCGCCCCTCCCCACCCTTCATTCCCCTCTCCTCCCCTCTCCTCCACACCCCTCCATTCCCTTCCCCTCCCTCCCCTCCCCTCCCCTCCCTTCCCTTCCCCTCCCTTCCCATTTTCCCTCCCCTCCCTCCGCCCCCACACACATATCCACATACACACCCCTCACAGTCTCCCCCCTCCCCCACACCGTCCGCTCTGAGTCTTTGTAGACTTTGTCCAAATGTCGTCTGCTTTGGCCCGCCGTTTTTGTGCCGCATCGTCTGCCGCTGTCAGGACTCCGGGCGGGGCGACCAGGGGGGACCACAATGATCGTGTTGCGACACCTGGACGGATTAAACAGATTCGGCACTGCGAGGGGGTGTTGTGTGTGTGCGTGTGTATGTGGCTGTGTGGGGGCTGTAGGTGTGGCGGGACCGGGATTGGGGGGAGGGGAGGTTTGTTACGTGACCGGGGTTCTACCGTCACGCTGCGGGTGGCTGTCGGAAGATGGAAGCGCGATTATGCTGTGGGACCGGCGAGCTAAATGCCGACACACGCTAGTCTCGAAAATGAAAACAAAATTAAAGTTTAAGCAAAAAAAAAGTTTGATAATTTTAGTTTTTTTTATATAAATATATCCCACCAAGCAGAGACAAATATCGCGGACACAAAAACTATCGTTGATTACATATTCTTAGCTAGCATGGCTTTATGGATTAGCGTTCGCTTGCGCGATTGTTGTGTGTGGGGTTTCTTTGTGGTGATATTTTGTTGTCGCTGTTTTTGCTTTTTGTTGCGCTCGTCTTCCACTCCCTGACAAGTGACAGGAACAGGACGAGCCTTTTCATTCACCCTACGTGTCCATGCACTGTGTATTGCCGGGGCAACTCAACACCCCTGATGGATGAATGCCACCGATAGAGGAGTCTCCATATGCCTCCTGTCTCAACAAAGACTGTGTCTATATAAATATAATAAATCCATATATATATATATATATGTATATATATATCTGTATATATATACAGTAAAACCTCTCTATACCGACCCCTCCACAGATCGACCACTCCCTTATATCGATCGCTTTATTTGGGTCCCAACAATACCATTGTAAGGATATTATAACTCACTAAACCAACCACCTCCCTAAATGGACCACTTAAAGTCGGTCCCATGGTCAGTCGATTTAGAGAGGTTTACTGTATACATATAATATATGTATGGTGTACAGTAAAACCTCTCTAAATCGACCGACCTTGGGACCGACTTTAAGTGGTCCATTTAGGGAGTGGGTCAGCTTAGGGAGTTAGAATATAGTTGCAATCGTAGGCCTATTGTATGGGACTCAAATAAAGCGATCGATATAGGGGAGTGGTCGATCTGTGGAGTTGGTCGGCTAGGGAGGTTTTACTGTGCGTATATACATATAATATATATATATATATATATATGTAGGGTATATATTAGGGCACCAATGACTTGTCACTTCCTAGCCAGGCGCTCAGCATTATTAGGCTAGGGTATGGACTGGTTGGCTCAGTGTCAGGATAATGTGATTGAGTAGGATATTGGGTCCTGGTCCTGGCAGCCTGGTCTCTCAGTGGGGAAGCACTATGGAGTCACCATGAGTGTGCACTGTCACAAGTCGGTGCATGTCCTGATATGACCGTATATGTTGCCAGGACGTAAAACTCAAACAACAAACAACAACAACAAAAAACTCTTTTAACCTTATGACGGAGTAGATTAAGCCTCTACTGTTTGTTCCATAAATAACAGACGTCCTGCGCTATCGGGCGACATGGTCCATGTGAGATGTCGGATGGGTGTGGATACGTCGGCGCAGACTCTGCAGCGTAGTGTTGCCGTTGCTGACTGCAATCACTTTGATCTTCAACACAGTCCGTCAACCAGACTCGAACTCTTTGTTGTAGCGCGTTCCCCCCCCCCCCACCCACCGGGAGTGCTGACGACTGCACTCTTCTTAGCACACTCACAGCTCTTCTTTATGTGTCATCGTAATCACACACTCACACACACGCGCCCACACAACAGACGCACACACACACGCACGCACACACCATTGGCGCCCGCCCCACACTTGTTGTCTTCTGATGACGTCACAGTGCCGGGGCGGTGACGTCACTTCCTGGCGCCTGCGTGGCTTTGTTGTGCTGGTTTTCCCGGCAGGGCTACGGGTGTCGGAAGGCCTCCCGTCGGAGGATTGTGCTGCTGCTCCCCAACTGTTCCTGCCAGCGCGTGTGGCGGGGTTGGGGGGGGGTGGGGGGTTGGGGGGGGGGGGGGGGGGGGGGGAGTGGGAGGGAGAGGAAGTGAGGGTGTGGGAGGAGAGTGGGAGGGAGAGGAAGTGAGGGTGTGGGAGGAGAGTGGGAGGGAGAGGAAGTGAGGGTGTGGGAGGAGAGTGGGAGGGAGAGGAAGTGAGGGTGTGGGAGGAGAGTGGGAGGGAGAGGAAGTGAGGGTGTGGGAGGAGAGTGGGAGGGAGAGGAAGTGAGGGTGTGGGAGGAGAGTGGGAGAGAGAGGAAGTGAGGGTGTGGGAGGAGAGTGGGAGGGAGAGGAAGTGAGGGTGTGGGATGAGAGTGGGAGGGAGAGGAAGTGAGGGTGTGGGGGAGAGTTGGAGGGAGAGGAAGTGAGGGTGTGGGGGAGAGTGAGAGTGAGAAGGGTGGGGTGTGCGAGGAGATGGTGGGAGAGGAAAGGAGGGGTGTGGGGAGGAGAGAGAGGAACTTCGGGAAGGGAGGGTTGTTGGCAGGAGAGTGAGAGGAAGTGAGGGTGTGGGAGGAGAGTGAGATTGAGAGGAAGTGAGGGTGTGAGAAGAGAGGGAGAGGAAGTGAGGGTGTCGGAGGAGAGTGAGATTGAGAGGAAGTGAGGGTGTGAGAGGAGAGGGAGAGGAAGTGAGGGTGTGGGAATAGAGGGAGGGGTTGGGAAGCGGCAATAGAGAGAGAGGCTAAGGGTAAGACGGGAGAGGAGGGTAAGAATAACATGGTGGGGAAAAGACGGGAGGGCTGAGAGGAAGAGGAAGGGAAGGTGTGGGAAGTTTGCTTGGGGTTGGTGAGGGGTACAAGAGAGAGACTAGGGGTTAGACGGGAGAGGAGCAAGGGGGGGGGGAGGGGGAGACGGGGGATGGGTTTGTGTGCGGGGGGTAAGTAACTTAGAGTGGTAGGTGAGAGGGGGTGAGAGGGAGAGGAAGGGAGGGGGAGGGGTTAATTGATAGAGGATTGTAAGGGCTAGGGGGGAAATACAGAGGAGTTGAGGTAGGATGATGGGAGGGGAAAGAGTAGCGGGGAGGGAGGGGAGGGGTGTGTTAAGTGGTAAAGGATTGAGAGAGTCTAGAAGTAATGTGGGGGGTGAGGGGAGCCTCAGAAGTAAGATGGTGGGGAGAGGAAGGGGAGAGGGAGGATGGGAGAGAAATATTGGTTGGTTGTTGGAGTTTAACCTCCTGGCAACATATATGGCCATATCAGGACAGGGGAGGGGGAAGAGAACGGGAGGGGGGGGGGGGGTGAGATGAGCGTTTTGGGTTGGGAAGGGGAAATAGAGAGAGGAGAGGAGTTAGACAGGAGAGGAGTGGGAGGTTAGAGTGATGGGGAGAGGAAGGGTAGAGGCAGAGGCAGAGCCAGAGCCAGAGCCAGAGCCAGAGGCCAAAACACTGAACTTCATGCCACGTACACTCTATTTACATATATATTTTAATGCTTCCCAAAGACTTAAGCGACTTTAAATATGTTTTTTTCCACTTGAATTTAACATCAGAATCTGATATAATTAAGGCAATTTACCATTGGTTCTCACATAATCTCCGAGGTTATTATGCCCTTTTTCTAATGGTCAAAACTATGTCGGGCCCCCAAATCGGACAGTGGTGTAGGGCCGATACAGGCACTAATGTTAGGGCAATTTCGAAATGACGTCACACTGCGGACTGGGAATCCTAGATCTAGAGAGGATGTTGCTATTTTGTCTATTAAATTAACAATTAACAAATAAGCGATGATCGAATTCATGAATTAACAAGTAAAAAATTACCAACCAGTGAAATAACGAATTGGAAAAAATTGAGTTAAAATGTGAGGGTGGAGGGGTGGGTGAAAAACGCCGGGCGTTGTGCTTCAGTGCATTTTGTAGATCACTATTAGGCCAAACAAACAAAACGTCGTCGTTTTGATTACATAAATCAGGTTCAGTCTGGCGGTTTTTATTTATCTCTTAACATTTTTCCCGGCATATGACGTAGACGTAATACACAACTATGTTCAATTATGTTGCACAGATTGTGTGCTTACGAAAGTTGAATTGCAGCTAGTCCAACAGATTTCTAACTATTAAAAAATATATATATATATATAAATGATAACAATCAGGGGCGGGCGATTTTTCACGCACGGGAGGGGACGACCACAATTTTGTTTTATATTTGGCCTTAGTATTGACAGTTAATACGGGTTGGACTATACCTGATGCGTCTGTCTCGGCACATAGATTAACATTACACCAAGTGGGGTTAAGTTCAACATTGTGCTGATATTCAGTCCTGATTTCGAGGTTGTTATGGATTGGGGACCCCCTTCCTGTGCGTTGACACACATGTAATTATATTCAGGTGTCCATGGACTAGTCCCTTTTTTTAAATATATTAAAACAGGTTTATTGCCCAACACCAAAAGGAAACAAACAATGCCGATGTACATCCCTCTTTAGTTTCATTGCTAAATGATCACAAACTCAACAGCTACCCTGTTGCTATAGACCTATTTCATATGACGTCAGCATAGGTATTTAAGTCAGTGTGCACGCGGGTTGGATGCAGGATGACACACTGTCACACTGCAAACTCAATGGCTGTGAGCAATCTTCATTGAGAACAAGTGAAATATCTCTAGAACCATGGCACTTACAAACAAACTGCTTGGAACACATACAGAAAACATATTTAAGAAACATATTATATTAAATTCTTACGGTTAGGGTTCTGCATTTCTATTAATTTTGAATAAAAATGACATTTTGCACTGCGCATATCAGCAAACTCAATGCATTGTCAATGGCCGTGAGCAATCTTCATACAGAAAAAGTTAAATATCTCTAAAACTACACCACATAGAAATAAACCACTTGGAACACATATAGAAAACATATTTACCAAATATATTATATTAAATTCATACGATTAGGGTTATGCATTTCTATTAATTTGGAATAAAACTGACATTTTGCACTGCATGTACCGGCAAACTCAATGCATTGCCAATGGCTGTGAGCAATCTTCATACAGAAAAAGTTAAATATCTCTAAAACTACACGACATAGAAACAAACCGCTTGGAACACATATATCAAACATATTTAAGAAATAGATTATATTAAATTTATATGGTTAGGGTTCTGCATTTCTATTAATTTTGAATAAAACTGACGTTTTGCACTGTGCGTACTGTCAAACTCAATGGCAGTGTGTATTCATTCTGCTGCCAAGCTGCGCGCGCATACACAATGTTTATAAACATTGAAAGGGGTCTATAGTTGAGCCCATGACCTTGAACCGATGTACTCCATTACCACAGGACAGTTCATGCACAGTGCTATATGGACTAATAATGCAGACCTGTATGTATGTTATATAAACCAGCTCAAACGCCAGAATACCAATTCCGTGCTATACAATCTTGTATAGCACGGCTATGCTACATTATAATCGGTGTTAACGAAAATAATATGTATATTCAAGCTACATAGTCCGATAAAAAACATTAAATTTTCAAAACGAAATCTACTATCTAGATTTGATTCAACAACGCTCAATATAGAGAGAGTAGTGGGTGGGTGGGTGATGAAAATGGGAAATATTGCGCCTAGAGCAGGAATCGAACCAATATCTCTTGTATTCTGGTTAGTGTGCTAACCATTAGCCAACCTAGGCTTAATAAGGGCAGCAGTGTGCAAGTTTAGATATGTAGAATTAAATCTAGATAATTGCTTTTGTTTTGAAAATTCGATGTTTTCATCGAACTATGCAGCTTTAAATGCGGACACTACTTGACACCAGTCTGCGACATTTTTTTTTTTTTTTTTTTTTATTGAGGCTGTATTTATACTGTCCATAGCATATAAGCCCGGGTACCCAGGCTTGTTTTCAATGCTGGCCAGTTGTAGTGTTGGTGTTATCTTACCACACAGTGGCTGCTGATAAGGTATTTGATTGCCTGCATTTCAGTAGCAGATAGATAATTGGTTGGTATGGTTAATAGCCTATGTTAGTTTTTTTGGATTTTCTTGGTATATATGTTTTTATTTTTCTACTCTTATTACTAGACTAGCCTACTCCTATTTACATATCATAGGCTTGTACGTAGCTGTGTGGTGTGTTATCTGGCTACTTTTGGCATGGTTACCTTCCATTGGGCATCCCGCTGGTGGGCCGTGACATATCACATGCCCCTTTGCAGTGCAGCTTACTGGGGGTTTCCTAGCCTTATTTTGCACAGATATTTTTTGTAGGTTTTTAGGTCAGGAATTTGTCGTTCCTTTACCGTTTGGGCATTCCACATTTGCGAGCATCCATCGCCGGGTTGGTGAGGACGCCCCCTATAGACGAGATCACCGTTCCGAGTGCGCATGCGCTGAAAACGGCGTTGGCAACAAAGCAAGGGCATACGGCCATTGAGTTTGCAAGTACGTGTCGGGCAAAACTTCAATTTTATTCAAAATTAATAAAAATGCAGAACAATTTGGCACAAACATGGATGGATGGATGCAATATAATAATATAATAAATATCTTTAAGACACAACTCTCCATAATTAAGCATTTTCGGCTAAGAAACATACAATTTCAGTCACTTTACAGGCTGATTTTATATTACCATTGATTAGACATACGTCATTCTTGTTCTAATATTAAAATGTCAAATGTGTCAACAAAAACATGTTTCAAAGAAATATATAACCAATATATGATTAAACCTACTCATTTTCTATTTTTACATATGTCATTAACCATAGGATATAAATAAAAACATGAATAAGATAAGTAAAACTGACTCTGGCTATGGCTCTAACACTAGGCTGAGTACCCAGATTTGTCTAAAATCTAAATGCAGATGGTATAAGATGTGCTGATTAGATTGATCAAAATGCAATGCTAGATAAAAGATTAACATCTCAATTTATTATATATATTTTTTAAGTTAGTATTCAATGTTTCAAACAAGGGCTGAGATGAGATGAAACTAGCACATTTCATAGCTGCAACCAGTGTCTTAGCATTAGCCATGTGCTTTGCGGGGGTTTGTTTATCTTCCACGCATCCCACAATGCACCAACCGGCTGGAATGGCGATGTAGTCTATAGACTACATCACGGTTCCAGCGGCGCGGTGCATTGTGGGATGGGTCAGAGCAAAACAACCCCCCCAAAAGCACATGGCACATGCTAATACACTGGGTGCGGCTATGAAATGTGTTAGTTTCAGCTCATCTCAGCTCTTGTTTGAAACATAGAATACTAACTAAAAATATATATATAATAAATTAAGAAATTAATCTTTTACCCAGCATTGCATTTACATCAATATAATCAACATATCTTATGCCATGTGCATTTAGATTTAGAAAGATCTGGGCATTCACACTAGTGTTAGAGCCACAGCCAGAGTACTCAATGCATTGTCAATGGCAGTGAGTAATCTCCATACAGAAAAAAGTAAAATATTGATAAAACCACACCACCTAGGCACAAACCGATTGGAACACATATAGAAAACAGGTTTAACAAAAATATTATATTAAATTGATAAGATTAGGGTTTTGGATTTCTATTAATTTTGAATAAAACTGACATTTTTCAATGCGCGTATAGGCAAACTCAATGGCCGTACGCCTTTGCTTTGCTCCCAAGGCCGTTTTCAGCGCATGCGCAGTCGGAACCGTGATGTAGTCTATAGACTTATTCCGGAACCAAGTGCTTGGAGTTGACTCGTGAACCTCCTAGTTACCACGCACCCCGAACCCTATAAACCACGAGCCCCCTGCACACGCCCCGTCGGCCAGCTGTCCTTGGCAATCTGACCTTGGCTGACCCCGTCCCACCTGACCCTCACCTGGGCGGTCATCTGACATGCGCCGTCACACTCCCCACCCTCACCCACCCACCGGACACATACATACACACATATAAGCTACACCTCAGTCCCCACTCTCACCCACCGTACATGCCTACATACACGCATACACACATAAGGATATACATAGCCTGCCCTCACACCACACTCCACACTCTCAAGCTTTATACACACCGTATATACCTATCTAAATGCACACCCATATATAAGGATATATGCAGCTACACCTCACACTCCCCACCCTCACTCACCGTACTAGATAAAGATTCACCCGGTACTTGTTGTACACGGGTGAAGACCAGCCTTATATAAATACGGGCGAAAATAGCGTTAGTATGGAACAAGAAGTAGAATGCCTGGCACCAGTGTCAAATGGTTACTTATAATATCAGAACAGAGTTGGTGAAATGGGAGAGAATGCAAAAAGACAAGATGGCGGCCAGAGAACGCCGTCAATTTCAATTTTAAATTGTATTAAAGTATATGTTTTATTATATTTTCCAACTCAAAAGTAGCAGGTAAACATGGATATATATATATAAAGAATAAATGTTGCTTCTTAGATTGTGAAATTAGGCTCTCATAAAGACTCAGTTCATTAGCCCGATTTTTCGACCGTTTTTATATAAGGCTGGTTTTCACCCCTGTACTCGAAGTACGGGGTGAATCTTTGATCTACTAGTCGTACCACCGTACATACCTACCTACATGTACATACATATATATACCTACTTACATACATACATAGACATACATAAATACATACATATATATATATATATAGCTACAGCCTTCCCGTCCCCTCTACCACACCCCACACTCCAGAAACTACACTATACACTCCACACTCCACATCTCACACTCCACATCGCACACACACCACACTCCACGCCACACACTCCACACCCTCCACCCATATATATATATATGAAGTGGGCGAGACTACTGGACCGATGGAAATGCGGGCTGGGCTGATTAGCTTGCATTCTGAAATGCGGGCTACTCACCAGGCTCGCATTTGCCACCATTTGCGGGGCCGGGTTCCCTGCTGCAATGCGTCGCTAGGAGACGTCGATTGCGACTCTCCTAGCAACAGTGGAAGGTCGAGCTCTCGGGCTCCAACCCATCAGACGTGTTTCTGCACGCCCTGATGTTTAGGCTTTTATTGTCGAAATGCCAAACTGATTTAACTTAACAAATACGGGAGGGGATATACTTATTGTACTTAGTCGTTATTCAGTGAAATTCATCTTTGAAAGAACTCTTATATTGTTAGTTAGGGTAAGAATAAAGCCATGAGCTCTTAGGAAGTAATTGGAACATTCCTTGCATTCTTTACTATTCTCCAGTCTTATATTATTAACCGCTATGGTCAACCTGATATTGGTATTCGATTGTTCTATGAACATATTTAATTAAGGGCCTTCCGCCCCACGGACTGTATGGAGTCGAACTTCCCACCTCCGAGGATATAGTAGCCCCCTTTCTAGCCTGGGTCAAGTTAGCGTGAAGGCGGTCAACCGGCGGCGGGACGAGAGGCGACAGCGGCTCGGCGGCAGGCCCGGAAATTCACATGGAAACAATTATATATTAACACGTAGGCTTGCCTGCGGGGGTGGAATAGCCGAACGGTTAAATATATATATATAAATGTATATATATATATAGCACATGCCCACCCCAGCCCTTACACATCACACAATCCAATAAGTGCACAGTAAGCACCACGCCCCCCCCCCCCCCCCCCCAACCACCACACACACAGGCACACTGGGCCCGGCTCCAACTCTCCTTACGCGTCTGTGTTGTCCTCTGGTTCGACCCTTGACCTTTGCCACGTGTCAAACCCACGTGTCTTGGCTCTGCCGTCGTCCAAGACAGAGTGCGTGCATGTCTATGAAGAACGCACCAAGTGCATTGCAAAGGGACTCTCTGGGCAGTGACCAGACGGGATGGCCGAATGAGTTAGAACATCCGTCTCCCTTGCTGGTAGATCGTGGGGTCGTGGGTTCGTACCCTGATCGAGTCAAACCAATGACTTCAAAATTGATCCTTGTCGCTTCCTAGCCAGGCGCTCGGCATTATTAGGACAGGTCAAGGACTGGTGTGCTCAGTGTCAGGATATTGTGACTGAGTGGGATACCAGGTCAGGCTGCCGGTGGCCTGGTTTCCCAGTGGGACAGCACTATAAAGTCGCCATGAGTGTTCATTGTCACACATCGGTACCTGTCCTGATATGACCTTAGATGTTGCTAGGACCTAAAACAACAACAAACAACAACTCAGGGCAGTGCATGTAGAGAATGTAAATTGTAAGCCAATCCCAGAATGCATCACAGCAAACAGCTCAAAGGACTGACACTCCTAGTCCTACTAGTCCTACTAGGCAGTGCTACCATCTTTTAAAATGAGTTAGAGCGCCCGTCTCCCGTGCTGGTAGATCGTGGGGTCGTGGGTTCGAGTCCTGGTCGAGTCAAACCAATGACTTTAAAATTGATACTTGTCGCTTCCTAGCCAGGCGCTCGGCATTATTAGGACAGGGCAAGGACTGGTGTGCTCAGTGTCAGGATAATGTGACTGAGTGCGATACCAGGTCATGGTGCCGCGGCCTGGTTTCCCAGTGGGACAGCACTATAAAGTCGCCATGAGTGTGCACTGTCACAAGTCGGTACCCGTCCTGATATGACCTTAGATGTTGCTAGGACGTAAAACAACAACAAACAAACAAACAGCCATCTTTTAAAAAGTGTGTTGCACGATCCGTTTGTTTAATTACCCACATCCCATGCGGGTGGTCATGGGTTCAAGCCTTGGCCGAGTCAAAGTAATGGTTTATCATTGAATATCAAGTTAACACTTGTCATACACCAGTTTGCTATTCAGCATGGTGTGAAAGGGTTAAGGATTGGTGTGCTTATCATCGGGATAATCTGACTGAGTGGGATAGTGGGTCATGGTGGCTGCGACCTGGTCTTGCAGTGGGGCAGCAGTGTAAAGTCGTCATGAGTGCACACTGTCACACTGTCAAGTAGGTATGCCTCCTGCTATGACCTTACATGTTGCTACCATGCTAGGACATAAGAGACAAACAAACCAAAATCTGTTTCAGACATGCTTGTTCTGGGATTATATCAGAATTTACTCAGAAAAACAGAATGTACTCGGAATCATAGCAACTTCATAGTGCTGCCTCACAGTGATGCAGCGATGCAGCACCATGACTCAACATCTAACTGACACTGAACCAGCCCAACCTGTCCTTGCCAGTCGCGGCTGGTTGGTTGTTGGAGTCCTGTCAACAGGGCCCTCTCTCAGGGCTGGTACCGACTTTTGACAGCGCACACTCATAGCGACTTTATGCAGTACAACCCCGTTAAACCAAGCTCGGTTAAACCAAACGATCGGTTAATCCAAACTTTTGTTGGCGGCCCGGCAAAATACTACCATTTATCATATAAAAAAGTTGGTTAAACCAAAATCGGTTAATCCAAAGTATTGGTTAAATCAGCCCCAGGCCACTTCCAGTACAATTAAACCAAACTTTCATGTGGTTTTAAGGTCATCTGATACTTTTTTATATGATAAATGGTAGTATTTTGCCAGGTCGCCGAAAAAAGTTTGGATTAACCGATCGTTTGATTTAACCGAGGTTGGTTTAATGGGGTTAAACTGTATATACATATAACTGTATATACATTAAAAAAAACAATAATCATTGTGTCCACATACATTTTACATTCATAATGCACCCCCATTTTTGCCAAAGCCAAGTCAAAGTCAAAGCTTGGTTAAACCAATGATCGGTTAATCCAAACAAATTTCTAGGGTCCCTTCAAGTTTGGTTTAACGGGGTTATACTGTAATGGGAAACCAGGCGCCTGTACCATGCATGACCTGATAATATATCCCACGCGGTCACATTATCGTGGCATTGAGGTAACAAGTCGCCAGTCCGGCCCTGCCACCTGGTAACATCAAAAACAGTATAAACTATAATTACTATAAATGTAAGTTTTTGGTTTGACTAAGCCGAGGATTAATTTCACCACCTCCCCCACCCCAACCTCCCGCCGGGAAGCGAGCGCTCTACCCGACCGTCCATCCCGCCCAGTCAAGTGTTTTGTTGCTTTGTGCTAGACGGATACATTTGGTTGGTTTTTGGTGTTTAAAGCTGCATAGTCCGATGAAATATCAAATTTTCAAAACCAAACCAATTACCTAGATTTGATTTTACATATCTAATTTAGATACTGATGCACTTATTAAGCAATTGTTTCTGTGCAGAAGGCATTGCTGAGTCAATTTAATAGAACCTGTTACTTCAGAAGTCTATAGTCAGAGTTTTGGTAAGGTTGCCAAAACTAATTTTCCATGTTTGCACTCAAAATATCTCAAAAGTTTACCATTTAAAATAAAAGTAACTTTGAACTAAAGTAAAGTAGATACTAGTGATCGGTCTAATATATTTATCTAAAAAAAACACAGAAATTCAAAACCATCGGACTATGCAACCTTAAATAAATAATAAATAAAAACAAAATGAAGTGCAATTTAATTAAATGTTACAGTGAAAAGGTAAAAATGAAAGAAACAATAAAATATACTTTTTAAGTGTGTATTTGTGTTCATAGACTCAACATAAAAAATACCTTTAGTTCTGTCGCGGACGGTAAAACTAGAAGTACGGAGCAGACCTCCTGGTCCGTCACGCACCACTGACCCCGTTCCTGCCTCCACCTCCCCTCTCCATCCCCTTCCCTCCCCCTCCCTCTCTCCTTACACATGGCCTCCCACGTCCTCCCCATCTCTCACCCCTCCCCTTCCCTCTCTCCTTACACATGGCCCCCCCACGTCCTCCCCATCTCGCCCCATCTCTCACCCCTCCCTTCCCTCTCTCCTTACACATGGCCTCCCACATCCGCCCCATCTCTCCCCGTCCCTCACCCATCCCTTCTCTCTCTCCTTACACATGGCCTCCCACATCCCCCCATCTCATCCCCGTCCCTCTCCCTCCCTTCCCTCTCTCCTTACACATGGCCTCCTGACGTTCTGCCCCAACTCTCCCTGCCCCTCCCCCGCCCCTTCTCTTTCTCCCTACACATGGCCTCCCATGTCCTCCCCGTCTTCTCACCCCTCCAATCCCTCTCTCCCTCCACATGGCCCTCTCATGTTCTCACCTCATCTCTCCCCGTCCCTCCCCTCCCCTCCTCCCTCCTCCCCCTTTCCCCTTACCCTATCCATCTCTCCTCCGGATGCCCTCCCACGTCCTCCTCATCTCTCCCCATCTCTCACCCACCTTCCCTCTCTCCCTACACATGGCCTCCCACGTCCCCCCATCACTCCCCATCTCTCACCCCCCTCCCTTCCTTCTCTCCTTACACATGGCCTACCACGTCCTCCCACATCTCTCCCCGTCCTATCCCCCTCCCCTTCCCTCTCTCCCTACACATGGCCTCCCTCGTCCTCCCTCATCTCTCCCCCTCCCTCTCCTCCCCTCCCCCTGCCCCCCCTCCCCCTCCCCCTCCCCCTCGCTCCCTCCCCTTCCCTTCCATCTCTCTCTTACACATTACCTGCCAGTCCTCGGAATCTCTCCCTCGCCCCCTTCTCCCTCCCCCTTCCGCCACCTTCCTCTCGCGGCGCGCTGACGTCCCCACCCACCCCCACCCCCCCTCCTCCACCCACACACCCCAGCGTCTCGGGTGTACACAGGGGACACCACGTGACTCGGCGTGACGCCGCTGGTTGAAGGGCCGCGCGTGCCGACGCTGGTTCCTGAGTCTCCGACCCGCGACGGACGTGCGCAGGTGGTGGTGGACG
>CM059189.1:93217239-93239503 GCA_030323885.1 Branchipolynoe longqiensis | reverse complement strand
CACATATACACACACATACACACACATACACACACATAGACACATACACACACAGACACACACAGACACATACACACGCACAGACACACGCACAGACACACACAGACACACACACAGACACACACATATAAACACAGAGACACACACATAGACACAGACACACACATAGACACACACATACACACACAGAGACACACAGAGACACATACATGGAGAGAGAAGCAACTACAGCTTAACGACAAGACGACAGTGCCGCAACAGTGCCGCGACAGTGCGACAGTGCCGCGACAGTGCCGCGACAGTGCCGCGACAGTGCCGCAACCTCGGCTGTCGTCGGCTGTCGTAGAAGTTTTTCAACATGTCCAAAATCCCCGCGACAACTCGGCGACAGTCGAGAAAGAGTGGAGAAACTGCAGCTGTCGCGGAGGTGTCGCGGCGGCACCCATGCGGCACCTGCGCGACAATCAGCGACAATCAACGACAGACCGGAAGTGGGTGTCGCAGGGCTGTCGCCGCATGCGCGAGAGGCACGTTAACCACACCTTGTGCCAAACTTTTTTCTTTTTTTTTCTCATGCGGCGACATACGTTACAACTATGGCAGACTGAGCCTATGCTCACGTCCATTATGTTACGCTGACGTCCAACTTTTCCCCCTGCACCAAAAAGTTGTATGCATCTTGACATAAAAAAACTATTTTACGCGTTGTCGGCATGTTTGCGAGATGCATCGTAATGCGACAGGGCCTTTAGATACTGACTCTGAAGGGCACACTGAGTCAATTTAATCAAACATGTTACTGCATAAGCCTATGGTGTCAGTGTTGTGGCATGCTTGCCAACATTAATCTACCATGTTTGCACTTCAAATACCTCAAAAGTTTGCCATTCAAAATAGAAGTTACTTCAAGCTAAAGTAAGGTAGATTACAATAATCAAATTAATATATTTATCTCAGAAAAAAAAGAGTGTAACTCAAAACCATCGGACTATGCAACTTTAATATTAGAAACATTTTGACAAATGAAGAGTCATTTGTTTCAAATTCAATATCCTATCCTAACAAGTGAAATCCATCATATCAAACTAAAAACTGTTTTCAGAAATAAATTGGGATACCTGCTTATAGTTATAGCATAACATGGCTCCCTCTGCAAGAAACACTCCGCCCAAGCCTTTCCCAACACACGTAAAGCCTACTGCTATTGGATTCACTTCCAACACACGTAAAGCCTACTGCTATTGGATTCACAAGCCGCTGTTGGCTGCCAAGTAACAGGCGGTGCTAATTTAGGATCCCTTACAACACAGGAATGCAATTAATCACAAATTTGCATTTCGCGAAAGGTTGACCCATTATAGATCCACCCACTTGGCACGCCCCGCCGCACCTTGTCCCACCTCCCACCTCCCACCCCCGCTCCCAAACCTCCCTCTTCCCACCTCACACCACCCCACCTCCTACCCCCCCACCCCCCAACTCCCACCTCCCACATTCCCCCTACCTCCTACCACACCTCCCAACTCCCACTTCCCACCCCACCCCCACCCCAACCCCAACCCCCCACCACCTCCTCCCACCCCCACCTCTCACCTCCCCACTCCCACCCCCCCCCACATCCTACCCACCCCCACCCCCACCTCCTCCCCCCACCCGACCCACATCCTCCCCCACCTCCCCACCCCACATCCCTCCTCCCCCTTCCCACCCCACATCCTCCGCCCACCTCCCACCTCCACCTCCCACCCCACATCCACCTCCCCCACCTCCTCCTCCCACCTCCCACCCCAGATGCTACCCCCCCACTTCCCGACCCCCACTCCCCCTCCCGCCCACCTCCCACCTCCCCACCCCACCCCACATCCCCACCACCTCCTCCCACCTCCCCACCCACCTATTCCCGCCCCCCCCCCCCCCTCCCACCTCCCACCTCCCGCCCCACCTCCCACCTCCCCCACCTCCTCCACATGCCACCTACCCCTCCCAACTCCCGCCACACTCCCACTCCCACATACCCACCTTCCCCCTCCCACCTTCCCGCCCCCACTTCCACCTCCCACATGCCCCACCTCCCGCCCACCTCTCCCATCCAACCCCACATCCCCCCGCCCACCCACCCACCTCCTCCCACCCACACCACCTCCCACCGCTGCCTTCCTTTCTCCCTACCCCGACATACTCTCACCCCGCCTCCTCTTCCCTTCCCCGCCCCCCACCGCCCCGGGGCGGGACCCAGGGTGCAAGCCCCGCCCTGCACCTCCCAGTCTCAGCACTCAAACAATGACGGTCTTTCTGTATATAAGGCATTCAGCTGTTCCGCATTCCTAACATATAGCCGAGAGAGCAGCAGGAATAGCGTGGGGTGAACCTGTGATAACACGGGTGTCAATAAGACTAGGAGCAGCATATGGACTACAACAGCATCCCGTCAATGTCAGAGCGCTATCAGTATCACTGTATCACTATCAATATTGCATCTGCACATATATATGAAGAGTTCAGGCGCAAAACCACGTAAACACCAATCAAATGGAGATAAACATTGGAATCAAACCATCAAAATATTATTTTATATTCCTACTTTTTTATTCATTGCTCCATAACGATATGATCATATGGAAAGTGGAATTAATGAGAATTAAAATTATTTTCAGGTAAAAATGTTGTATTTAAACTACATTTGTGGATCGTGGGGTTTCGCCTGAACTCTTCATGTATATGTTTCTTTTAAATAGATATTATATTATATATAGGTAGATGTATGAATATATACATATATATGTGTGTGTGTTCTGGAAATCAACGGACTATTTCTTGGGGCATAGCCCTCCCTTTTTAAATTCCGTTTGCTCCCATCCAGGATACAGGCAGTCCACATATTCAATATTTACATATATATAATTTCTATATATATATATATATTTATATATATATATTTGTTATATATATATATGTTTTTATATATATTATACATATTTGTATATATTTCCATATATTGCTATATGGATAGTGATAAGCCCGTTATCGCATGTAAAAAGTCCTGGGCCCGTATGCATGGAGCAGTGTTAGCGGCGTGTGGTGTTATCCCTCTAACACCGTATAGATATCACCGTTTATCGGCGGCGTCGAAACGGTATGCATGGCGGTCTAAACGGTGAGTGATAGATAAACGTGAATCTATTTATAGATTTGGGAAATCCCTCTGCGTTGACGCATTGGCGTCAGTGTATTAGCGATTTGTTCACTTTACGCTCGTCGATTTGACAATATGAATAACGCCGCCAATGCTGCGGCTACATTAATATCGTTTCGAATTTAGGGTTAAATTGATAAGATTTCACTTATTGCGTATGTAATTCTGTTAAATATGACAGCATTTAATAGATTTGGGCGCAAGAAATTCCCGCCGATTCGGCGGCGGCGATTTGTTTACATTACGTTCGTCGATTCGAAAATATAACTATTAATATCACCGCCAATACGGCTGCTGCGCTAATATCGCTTCGTTTTTAGGATTAATTTGCTTAAATTTCACTTATTGGGTATGTAATTCTGTTAAATATGACAGCATTTAATAGATTTGGGCATAAGAAATTCCCGCCGATTCGGCGGCGATGGCGGCAGCCATTTTTACTTGACGTCGACAAGCGGTGACGGCGGCGGCCATTTGTTTACTTTACGTTCGTCGATTCGAAAATATAACTATTAATATCGCCGCCAATGCGGCTGCTGCGTTAATATCGCTTCATTTTTAGGGTTAATTTGCTTAAATTTCACTTATTGCGTATGTAATTCTGTTAAATATGATAGCATTGAGTAGATTTGGGTTCCATCCTGACACTAACACCGCTGTAAACCAGATAAAATCGGAGTTAGAATTTCCGAGTTTAAACGCTTGGTGTTAGGCCTAACACTGCTCCATGCATACCAACTTGTCCGCGCTAAACCAGAAATCCCGTGATAAACGCGGTTTGCCTCCTAACACTGCTCCATGCATATGGCCCCTGGAGTGGGTTGCACTCCCCCCCCCCCCCCTTCCCGGGGTGGGTGGGTACCAGCATGCACCTCTTCGCCTCCTGCGCGGGGCCTCTCCTCCACTAGCTCGGAGGAATATTGCTGTATTATATTGCTATATATTGTTATAAATTGCTATAAATAGCTATATATTGCTATACATTACTATTTATTTCCATATATTGCTATATATTGCTATGTATATTGCTATATGTTGTTATATATTGCTATATATTGCTATATATCTATGTGTATCTATATGTAATTATATATATTCATAAATATTTATACAGTTTTTATATATTTATCTATATCTATATATTATAAAATATGTATATATATTTTTATATAGTTATCTCTATATATATATTTGATATAATTATATATTTAATATATTGATATATATTGTTTATATTGATATATATTTATATATACTTGTACATATTTATATATTTATATACATTTCTGTATATATTTATTTATATAAATAACAATTTATATATACTTTAAAATATCCTTACAGCAATAAAGTCAATCTAAACTCACCGGAACAGCTTCATTGATTTTTTATTTTTTTGTCGTGTTCCTTTTATATCCTGAATATGCATTTTTAATTTGGGGTTTTGAATTAACTGCGGGTGAGGGCGGGGTTGGTCTGGGGGCCCAGGAAATGGACGTGAGATAAAGCGTAGGGGCTATTACACGAGGCGGTGTGAATGGGCAGCACTTTGCGGGCCTCTAATCACAGGCCTTTACCGTACAGGTACACATACAGGTAGGACAGAGGCAGCGCCGGGCAGCCCTCAGGGGACTTCCGGTCCCTCCAGGGCAGCGCCGGGGAAGGGCATTGACGGCGGGGTGGGTGGGGGTGGGGGGTGGGGGAGGGTGGGGGGATGGGGGTGCTTAATGCGCGGTGGCTGCTGGGAAGTGCGCGCGCGTGTGTGAATGGAACTGGGTGTGGAGAGGAGGGGGGGGGGGGGAGAGAGGGAGGGGGGGGAGGAAGGGGAGGGGGGAAGGAGGTTGCTTAATGTACGGAGCTGCTGGTATGTGACGGCGTGTGTGTGAATGGAACTGAGTGTAGAAGGGGTGGAGGTGGGTGGGGGAGGAGAGGGGGGAGGGGGAGAGGGGGAGGAAGGGATCGGGAAGGGGATTGGAAGGTGGTGGGGGGGGGGCGGCTATGGTGTGCAGGTATTGCAATACCTCAGGGAGTTTGACGCCCCTGCCCTGCAGAGTTGTAAACCACTGCCTTGTGGTACAGGTTCTTGACAAAACCGAAGGCTAAGGGAGCAAACCCTAAACAGAAAACCATGTCACTGTGGCAGCATCAAGGGCGGTTGATGTATGGAACTTCCAACATCTCCTGACATGCCACTTCAGGGACAAATAGTTTTGCACCTGTCTGGACATGTTCTTGCCGGTGTGAAACCTCTATTTGCTTCTGGAGAGAGTGCCACTGGTAACTTGCAAAAGCCAGCAGCACTTCAACACTTTTGCAGGCAACTTTCATGAAATGAAGTGGAGAGCGACAGTCAAGTAATGAAAGCAGTCTTTGTCGCATCGCGACTGACAGCATGATGATGATGATGATGATGATGGGAAGTGGCGGGGGTGGGGTGACGGAGGGGTAGGGGAAGGGGGCGGGGGTTAAGTTGGTGTGAAAAGGGGGATTGGACTAGAGCCGTGGACGAGTGATGGGGTGCAGGGACATGGGAACACTATGGTCTGACATAGGTGTCTGGGGAATGGAGTGTGGAGTAATTGTGTTTGATTGTTTTGGTAATGTATTTATCAAAGGTGGTTAGTTCAGTTATTCAGATATATTTTCGAACTTGGCAAAGCAACACTTTAAAACACTATGAATAGTGCTCCGTCTAATAGTAATCACAATGTTTGTACAATTAATGTAATTGTTGTTGTCTCAGACTACCAAAGGTAGTATCATACAAAAGTGTTATGTTTACATATATATTTTTGCTGATATATATATTGTATGACAATAGAATTATTTTATCCTCATATGCATATATTATATATATATACATATAGTTATATATACACATATAGTTATATATATACATATAGTTATATATATGCACACATATATTATATTATTTACTATATGTACATATATTTATACATATGTATATATACATATAGCTATATATATATAGTTATATATATTTTTATATATATGCACACATATATTATATTTTTCAAAGCCATTTACATATCAGTATGTATTGATCGAAATAGTTCACCTGTGATAGCGACAGTGATTTAGTAAACGGTGTATTGCTGTAATATGGGGTTTGAGTCCCTCGTGTTATTTGTCGACTTTGATTTCGTCTTTCATTCTTTGCATTCTAGAGTGCTTAGGGTTTCAAACCCCATATTACACTCCATAAATGGCGAATCGCCATTTAGATTTTGATTTAGATGTAAAGTTTATTTGATGTTGTTTTACATCTTTGTAGCATTTAAGTTCATATCAGGAAAGCTAATGATTTGTAACAAAGTGCACCCATGGTGACTTTTATAGTGCTGGGATACCAAGACGACTGGCACCAGGACCCGATATCCCACTGTCACGTTATACTGAGCTAATCAGTCATTGCCATATATTAGTCATATCAAGTTTCTAAGTTATTGGTTTGACTAAGCCAGGATTCGAACCCACGACCGTCCACATGGGAAGCTTTCCAAGCTCTTACTGATTCAGTTATCTCGTCCGGTGAATACATATCAAGCCATGAGTCAACTGGAGTAGTTTAGACAGTAGATTGTATCATGTAGTCCCATAGGAATTATAAAGGCAGAACCGGGCAGGCCACGGTCATGCATCCGATTCACCCTGAAATACAAAATGGCTAACCATACAACACAACCATCCCACCTAGTCGCAGTCCTGAAGGGTTCAGGGGTGTTCTGGCACACTGGTGTACTATCTAAGGACAGGGTGTGGGTGAAAGGATGCTGTAACAAACCACAATGGGATGGGATCCTCTCCCGCAGGCCTTTATATCATCTGCGTAGATGTACATAGTAGGCTAAGTTATCATATACAGGTTAGGAAAGCACTTTGAAAATTAAAAAAAAACTAATATAGAAACTACTAACACCCAAAACCGCAAAAGGTTGGCCCGAGAAAGATCAGGTAAACACTCCTGAGCGCGGGACCAGACCAAACCAGTATCACAGCTGTCCAGCATTGAAAACAAGCACCCTCATGGGAGCTTACACGTTATGGGCAGAATAAAAAACTTGTCACCAAAAAAAAATAAAAATAAAAATAAAGGGAGGGCTATGCCCCAAGAAACAGTCTGGTGATGTAAAAATTATGTGTACAGCTAAGCGAAGTAGGCGGGAGGTGAAGAGGTGTGACTTACAAGTTACATAACCTTTTGATCATATGTGCGTGCATATGCATCGAAATTCATATATATCTGCACATAACTCACACATATACATATAGTTATATATATATATATCTCTGTTTGAAGAGTCTTGGGAATATTGCATTCTGGTCCAAAGAATAGGGCCTATGTAAATTAGGAAAATATTCTCGAATTAGGGGAAAAGTGCGCTTACGCTCTCACACAACACTAGATCTTCAAAGTGCATTTCCAGCATGGTTGAAAAGCAATCATGTCCATGCAGGAAGCAGACGCACAATATGAGGTGTCAGGAGTACACATGGAACACACAGGAAGTGCAGTCTCAAAATGATGCGAACACCCTCCAACGACACCAAAGGTGCATGCATAGCATGCAAGAAATGCTGGAAGTGCATGCTCTTGTCATGCTGTGGATGCACTCAGACGACAGGGGAAATGCACTTTCACCATGAGGGAAAATGCATGCTGGGAATGCACTCACCCGGAATACAATGGAGGTGTCAATGAGGGCCACCGCATAGCAGTAAAGCAGGTTTCTTATTCCGGCCGCAAGGGGGCAGTTGGTGCTTCGCTGTGGACAGGTGTTGGCATGCCTCATGGACAACCGTTATAGCCCTGTTTGTTGTTGTTTTTTTAATTTGTGTATGGTGGACTACGTGGTGGGGATGGCTGGTGACGACGCGTAGGGTACAGGTCACGTGGCAGATCACGTGACCATACATTGTAAAGTATAGCATGGTGGAGTTGTAGGTAGTAGGGTGTAGGCGGTGGTGAGTGGAACTTGGAAGTGAAATGTAGGCTAGCTAGCTAGCACTTCCCCAATATCACTGGTCAAAGTTAATTTCTATTGTTAACAGAATGACATACGTTTGTGGAATAATGTATGGACATTGTGAATAAGAAATGTCTAATGTTTAATGGATGAATGTTGTGTTCGAACGCTGAGTTCTGACTGGGATGCTTACTGGATAGTTTGGCGAACCAAATCACTAGGCTGAACCGACATATTTCATTTTAAGGACGTGAAGAAGCTGAGTGAAGAAGTTGAGTGAAGAAGTTGAGCAAAGGAGTTGAGCGAAGAAGTTGAGTGAATGAGTTGAGCGATGAAGTTGAGTGAAGAAACTGAGCGAAGAAGCGGAGCGAAGAAGTGGAGCGAAGAAGTGGAGCGAAGAAGGGGAGTGAAGAAGTGGAGCGAAGAAGTGGAGCGAAGAAGTGGAGTGAAGAAGTGGAGCGAAGAAGGGGAGTGAAGAAGTGGAGTGAAGAAGTGGAGCAAAGAAGGGGAGTGAAGAAGTGGAGCAAAGAAGTGGAGCGAAGAAGGGGAGTGAAGAAGTGGAGGAAAGAAGTGGAGCGAAGAAGGGGAGTGAAGAAGTGGAGGAAAGAAGTGGAGTGAAGAAGTGGAGTGAAGAAGTGGAGTGAAGAAGTGGAGCAAAGAAGTGGGGCGAAGAAGGGGAGTGAAGAAGTGGATGAAAGAAGTGGAGGAAAGAAGTGGAGCAAAGAAGTGGGGCGAAGAAGGGAGTGAAGAAGTGGATGAAAGAAGTGGAGGAAAGAAGTGGAGCAAAGAAGTGGAGCGAAGAAGTGGAGCGAAGAAGTGGAGCGAAGAAGTGGAGCGAAGAAGTGGGGTGAAGAAGTGGAGCGAAGAAATGGGGCGAAGAAGTGGAGCGAAGAAGTGGAGCAAGGAAGTGGAGCGAAGAAGCGGAGGGAAGAACTGGAGCGAAGAAGCGGAGCGAAGAAGCGGAGCAAAGAAGCGGAGCGAAGAAGCGGAGCGAAGAAGCGGAGCAAAGAAGCGGAGCGAAGAAGCGGAGCGAAGAAGCGGGGCGAAGAAGTGGAGCGAAGAAGTGGAGCGAAGAAGTGGGCCACTGGTATCTGAGAATGGGTACCGATTGGCTCGTGTCAGTGGACTTTCATGGCGGTTTGCTTTATAGTGCTGCCAAACTGGAATGCCATGCCCCGTACATCCTACTCAGTCAGCGCATCCATAAACTGAGCTAACTAGTCCTCGCCCGATACAAGTAGCAGACGTGGCAGGACCAGGTGCAAATTTGATCAGTCTCAGTTTGGTATCGAACCTGGTAGCAGACGCCCTAAGTGCTAGTCCATACTTATTTAGTGTGGCATACGAGCAGATTCTATTAAAAATACATTGCAAATCGTTAGTCTATAGCCCACCCACCCACCCTTCTTTGCTTTGCCATATGGTGTAATTGTTGCAGTGAGTCTTTACCAAACAAAACACTGAACACCGAACAGAGACAAACATTTTTACCCCCACCCCACCCCACCCCACCCCACCCACCAAGGAAATAAAAAAGAAGAAAACAAAAAGAAGAGATCAAAATAAATCTTTGGCGGATGTAAAGCTAGTTCAGACACGTCCTTACTTATGTATGTATAACGGTCCTTTGACCGAAATCAAAGCCTCCAAGTGTTTAGGAATGATAACCCCCCACCTCCCCACCCCATACTCACCCACACACCTACACTACACATCACCACCTACACTCACAGTTCACATCCCCATTCCGGGGGCAGGGGTGTGTATACATAGCCAAGCGGTACAATGTGTCTGCCTACAAGAGTTACTTGTACTCACACACCCGGGTGTCTTTTCTTATTGGGGCAACAGCACTACCTTTGTAATTACATTATGAACTCCTCCACATCGCCACCTTGTTGAGTTGGCGCGTGTGTGAAAGAATTCAGGCCGGCTGTGACTCTGTGAATAAATCCTGATGTTATGTAAACGCGCATGGCTCTGAGCAAAAATACACACAGTGTTTTATATATATATATATATATATATATATATATATATATATGAGTCAGCCTCACGAAAATGGGCCAATTGGTGGCTTATTTAAGATGTCAGCGTCGCAATTCTTAAAGTGTAGTGCATATCTTTGTTTTATATTAGATTATCCTAGAAACAAATAAGGTTGTTGTATTTTCTCTACCTTTACATTCAGGATAAATTTATGGTCTTTGCAACACCCCTGTCAATGCTAAACTATAAGTATGCCGATCGACGCCGACATCCAATGATTGATGCCGACAACTTCCCCCAATTGGCCTCTTTTCGTGATTCTGACTCATATATATATATATATATGTATATATGCATTTATATGTATATATATATATATATATATGTATATATGTGTATATATATGTATATATCCATATATGTGTATATATATCTAATATGAGTATTAAATCCACACTTCTTCTGTCTTCACCTCCATCCTCAGCAATGTGTATCCATTGAATGGGAGATCTCTGTGTAGTATTAGTGGAGGCGGGGGAGGAGGGGGAAGAGATGGGAAGAGAGGGAGGAGGGATGATGATGATGATGATGATGATGATGATGATGATGGGGAGGATGGGTTGGTTGGTTGGTTGGTTATTGGAGTTTTACGTCCTGGCAACATCTAAGGTCATATCAGGACGGGCACCGACTTGTGACAGGGCGCACTTTATAGTGCTGCCCCACTGGAAGATAACGCTGCCAGCACCATGGCATGATATCCAACTCAGTCACATTATCATGACACTGGGCCAATCGGTGGGGAGGATGGGAGGAGGAGGAAGAGGGGGCGGAAGAGGAGGAATGGGGAGGTGTGGAAAGAGGGGGGGAATGGGAGGAGAGGCGGGGGAGGGGGAGGGGGGAAGAGAGGTGAAGAGGAGGGAGGAGGGGTAGGAGGAAGTGGAGAGGGAGGAGCAGTGGGGAAGATTATCTCAAGCAAGTGATCACTACAGCGAGTGAGCATAAATAACAAGAACTGCCGGTGGCGGCGCCACTGTAGTTCAGCATGCCGCAGTTAATCAACATTTGTCCGTTATTGGACCTTAAATATATTATAAAGTGAAATGATAATAACAATAAGAAAACCTCATACCGATGATTTATACCCGTATATTTATATACTAGCTATAATGACATAGTCGGTGTGTACAACATGGATAGTTGAATGATGCATACCACCAATCTCAGATATCATACGATGTATTCATGTCAATGGATATAATATTACACTTTACTTTAAATACTATAGTCAGTCTGTACAACATGCACCGTTTCAGAATGCCAGCAAACTATCTCAGATATTATGCCCTTTATTCCCACCATAATACCATGATCTTAACTTATATGGTACCTTCAGTGATACAATCGGTCTGCACATAGTTGTAGAATGCCAAAAGAACTATCTCTGGTATCGTCTAATGTATTCCCACCATAATATCATGTTATATGTTAGTTGTTACCGCTAAAAGATATAATCAGTCTATATTCATAGTTGGAGAATGACTACAGACTATATAGTTGTAGAATGCCAAAAGAACTATCACTGGTATCATGTAATGTATTCCCACCATAATATCATGTTATATGTTAGCGTAAAAGATATAGTCAGTCTCTATGCATAGTTGGAGAATGCCTACAGACTATATAGTTGTATCTTACCGTCAAAGATATAATCAGTCTATATGCAGCGTTGGAGAATGACTGCAGACTATATAGTTGTAGAATGCCAAAAGAACTATCTCTAGTATCGTGTAATGTATTCCCACCATAATATCATGTTATATGTTACAGTCAAAGATATAATCAGTCTCTATGCATAGTTGGAGAATGCCTACAGACTATATAGTTGTATGTTACCGTGAAAGAAATAATCAGTCTATATGCAGCATTGGAGAATGCCTGTGGCAGATTGGTTAGAGTGTCTGACTTTTTTCTAGGTCAGACTCCTAATCGGAAGATCAGTGGTTCGATTCCTCATGCCCCCCCCCACCTCTGCCAATTTGGATTGCCACCACTGTGTATAACTTACAGCAACATCAAAGGCCAGTTGCTCTCATACCATGTCTGTGTGGTGTGGGAGGTTAAAAATCCCTTGGGTCGGTAAATGTGTAGGCTCAGGCTTTCTATCAACAAACTGTCTAATGGTGAAAACAAGTCTATTCAGACTTATCCATGATAGGCAGTATAAATCTTCAAGAAAGAAAAAAAAGAGAGAAAAAAGAATGCCAAAAGAACCATCTCTGGTATCGTGTAATGTATTCCCACCATAATATCATGTGATATGTTACCATCAAAGATATAATCAGTCTCTATGCATAGTTGGAGAATGCCTACAGACTATATAGTTATAGAATGCCAAAAGAACTATCTCTAGTATCGTGCAATGTATTCCCACCATAATATCATGTGATATGTTACCATCAAAGATATAATCAGTCTCTATGCATAGTTGGAGAATGCCTACAGACTATATAGTTATAGAATGCCAAAAGAACTATCTCTAGTATCGTGCAATGTATTCCCACCATAATATCATGTGATATGTTACCATCAAAGATATAATCAGTCTCTATGCATAGTTGCAGAATGCCTACAGACTATCTCAAGTATCATGCAGCATATTCCCATTTTAGCACAAATATACCTTCAATTATATAATCGGTGTGTACAGAATGCATAGTTCGGTACTGCACACAGACTATCTCAAGTACCATGCAGTGTGTTGGCATCATAATACAATGTTACATGTTGCTTTTTAATATATAATCAAGCTGTCTGGCATCCCTGATTATAAAATGCACACAGATTATCTCAGTAATCACACAGTGTATTCCCACCATCATGCAATGTTATATGTTGCCTTTAAATATATAATCAATCCGTATGGCATTGCTGGTTCTAAAATGCCTACAGAAAATATCAGGTACCACACAGTGTATTCTCACCATCATACAATGGTAAATGTTAAAGCTGCATAGTCCGATGAAAGCATCAAATTTTCAAAACCAAAACAATTATCAGGATCTGATTCTAAATGTCTAAATTAGATACTGATGCACTTATTAAATATCTGTGGCCGCATAGAAGGGAATACTGAGGTAATTTAATAGAACTGGTTACTGCAGAAGCCTATGGTGTCAGAGTTTTGGCGTGTTTGCCAAAATTAATTTCCAATGTTCACACTTGAAATATCTTGAAAGTTAGCCATTTAAAATAAAAACTACTTCAAGGTAAAGTAAGGTACATTATAACGATCAACCTAATGTATTTATCTCAGAAAATGACAGAAACTTAAAACTATCGGAATATGCAACTTTAATTTTGATGACAAAACTGACCTATTGGACATCTACAGTTGTAGAATGACCGCCGACTATCCCAGGTATCGCGCAGTGTATTCCCACCTTAACACAATGTTATATGCTATCTGCAACGAAAAGACCCGGTCTGGCCTTGACATAATAGCCAGCCTTTAATGGTGTTTGTACTAAACAAAAAATAAACTTTAAAATAAAATAAAATTTCCTGAAAGAAGTAAAATGGGTGTGAGTGTGTGAGTGGGTATGTGATGAAGGGAGGGTGAGTGGGTGGGGTGAAGGTAGGGGGTCAGGAATGTGGCGGGTGTGAAGGAACCTATAGGGTGGTTGAGCTGAGTGGCTGTGGTAGGTCCACACTCCAGGTTCTGGAGAAGAAGGAGGAGGAGGAGGAGAAGGAGGAGGAGGAGAAAGAGGAGTGCTACCAAAATTGGCACTGTGTGTATCTATGTGGGATATAGATATATATATATAGATATATATAGGTGTATATATATATATATATACATAGATATATATAGATATATATATATAGATATATATATATATATAGATATATATACATATATATATAGATATATAGATAGATATATGTAGATATATATATATTTGCATAGATATATATGTAGATATATATACATAGATATAGTATAGACATAATATGTATATAATAATTAATATATATATATATATTGCTATATATAAATATACATAGATATATACCGATATATAGATATATATAGACATATATATTATATAGACATATATATATTATATAGATATATATATATAGATATAATTATATAGATATGCATACAGATATGTATATATAATACATATACTGATGGAATGGCTGCATGAGTTGAGTGTTCACCTCCTGTGTTGGTAGGTCGGGCGTTTCAAATCCCCATGAGTCTCCCATATTCGAACATTGGTCGAGTCAAGCCAATGACTTAAAAATATATACGTGTCACTACCTAGCCTGGCATTCAGCATTACTAGGATAGGGAAAGGAGAAGTGGAGAAATGACTTCTGATTAACCAATTAAAGTACCAACAGTTGGGTTGTTTAATGTATGTACATGGGCTATGTATGTGTGTATATGTGTGTATGTATGCATGTATGTGGGTAGGTATGTCTGTAAGTATGTGTGCATGTATGTGTGCATTATGTGGGTGTGTATGTGTGCGTGTATGTGTGCATGTATATGTGCATGTATGTTTGCATGTATGTGTTCATGTATGTGTGTGCATGTGTGTGTATGTGTGCATGTATGTGTGCATGTATGTGTGCATGCATGTGTGCATGTATGTGTGCGTGTATGTGTACATGTATGTGTGCATGTAGGTGTGCATGTATGTGTGCATGTGTATGTGCATGTATGTGTGCATGTGTGTGCATGTATGTGTGCAAATATGTGTGCGTGTATGTGTTCATGTATGTTATGTGTGCATGTATGTGTATGCCTTCATGTGTGCGCACATACATGCACACATACATGTGTGTGCATGTATGTGTGCATGTATGTGTGCATGTAGGTGTGCATGTATGTGTGAATGTATGTATGTATGTGTATATATATGTAGTATGGATGTATGTATGTATGTATCGATGCATGTATGTGTATAGGTATCTCTGCATATATGTATATGTATATTTGTGCATGTATGTGTACATGTGTGTGCATGTATGTATATGTATTATGCATGTATTATGTATGTATGTATCGGTGCATGTATGTGTGTAGGTATCTCTGCATATATGTATATGTTTATGTGTGCATGTATGTGTGCATGTGTGCGCATTTAAGTACGTCTGTTTGGATATGTATTATTATGTATGTATTATGTAATTATGTATGTATCGATGCATGTATGTGTGTAGGTATCTCTGCATATGTGTATATGTGTATGTGTGTATGTATGTATGTGCATGCATGTGTGTGTGGTTCTCTAGTTGGATGGTGAATCTAACTTGAAATTTCCAATTCGTAATCAACTAATGTACCAACATAAAAAATCAAATTAAAATAAACCAGACCTAAACAATGCAACCCAAACCAGCCCAGACAAACCTCGACCGGACACAGACACAGACAGATCCCCCAAAGCGACAGTTCCCACAGAGTTCTGCACACCTCCCCATCGCCGTGTCTGATGCCCAAACCGTGTGTGTTCGGTGTGGATGTCAGCGGGCAAGTTGATTGTTCAATTCACTTAATCTGACGTCTAAACACACCAGCCCGGGACAGTCAGAGCGCAGCCATACTACGGACCCATCGGGAGCAGTGGCCGAATCGGTAGAGCGCCGGCCTCCCATACAGGATATCTGCAGTTCAATTCCCGGTCGAGTCAAACGAATGACTTACAAAATTGATACTTGTCGATTCCTAGCTTGGTGCTCAGGATTAATAGGATAGGGCAAAGACTGGTTAGCTCAAGCATCAAGATAATGTGACTGAGTGGGATATTGGGTCATGGTATGGGCGGCCTGATTTCCCAGTGGGGCAGCACTATAGAGTCGCCATGAGTGTGTACTGTCACAAGTCGGTACCCATCCTAATATGACCTTAGATGTTGCCAGTGCATAAACCTCCAACAAGCACCCAACTTCTACGGACCCCCTCCTACCTACCGACCGCCTGATCTGTTCCAGCTCCCCTGCCACGTCGGGCACCCCGATACAACAAATATTTGCTAGACTCTCAATGAACGTCATGTATGACAGGAGGGTTGGGGGGGGGGGGGGAGGTTTACATCCAAACCACCCCTCCTTCCACTTCCTTACCTCCACCAAACCCAACCAACAAAATTTAAAAGAGCCTTGAATCCCCTAATGAGAGTCAATTTTATTTTGCCTAAGTTATACTTATACTTAAACTTAACCTCTTCTGTTTAAATATTTAAGCATAATAGTCTGTTAACTGATTCTGCCTCTTTATATATGACCTGTCATAATTATATCGGTCATGCGGCTAGGACTGACTATGCCGATTCTGACTCCAAAATTGGTCAAGTGCGTTTTTCAATGCATTCAGTGATGCTGCTTCGACTATTTGGGCTCGAAGTCTATTCCATGTTTGTGTGCTCTATTTAATGAGAAAGTTTTTCCTCACTTGCAGGTTGTTCCTGAGATTTTGAATCCAAAGTTTGTCTCCTCTGGTGTCATTTGGTGATATTTCCAATTTAATGTATGGATTCGAACTATACTATTATTATACCAACGTTTATTCCCAATTATATATGTATTAATCCAATGTATGCATTGGTAGTATGGTGTGTATGTATGTATGCTCTCCTCCTGTGTTATTATTTTTAATAATTAAAAAAAAAAATGTAACATCACATCCAAATCACTAAATGAAGTGTTGAGGCCACGGCGGGAACTGGGATGCTTGAGTAGGTCTGGTGGCTGTGGCTTGGGGACCAGTTTGCGTCTAGATGCGATTCGGTTCGAGGCTTTCCTGTGTGTATCTATTCCTTCGAGATGTGTGCTGTTGACCTCATTGTTGTGCAGTGCTAAATTGCAATCAGTGCCACCGCTATATTGTTGCGGGTCTGTGGCAATCCTGTGATTCTATTCTAATACTTAGCTCTCAACTGCATGACCTGACTGACTGATTGGAGCATCTGCTGTCCCTCGCGTGGCGACCGCTGGTTGCAAAGGTCTGCAACATTCAGATAGGCATTCCTGACGGAGTCCTATTTAGGTTGTTTTTGTTGTTCATGTCTTCTGTGTGCATAGGTTCTTGGGGGCGGAAGCAGGGAGCGGCGTTGGGGATGTTGGCTGGCACGATGCTGACCGTCATGGTGGGTGGAAGTGCCAGCCCCAGAAGTGGAGGTGGTGTGTTGGTCAACATTTTGGGAACAACAACAGCAGGGACCACCAACAGCAAGCCAGATGAATATGTCGTGGGAATGGGGTCCACAGCCCAATGCTGCTAACCCCAATGATCGAATTGTGAACCGGTGTTATCGGCACAATATTCCTCGGCGGGCATATTGCTTGACCCTTAAGACCTGGTCACATAGCCGGTAGTGGACGTAGGTGAACATAGTGGAGGCTAACGTAGCTGAAAGTAGTTGAACATAGTTGAACGTAGTTGAACGTACCGGCATCCATGCTTCTCCTTGATGTTAACTTGGTAATAACTTGGGTGAACCGTGATCTCCGATTTAAGTTTTGGACACGTTCAAAAGAGCGGTACATTAGAGGCTGAATTTCAAACATAGTAGAACATAGTGAACATACCTCTTCATGTAGTCTAGCATATGCTATCAAAGTATCATACTCGCTAGCGTACTTTGACCTGCACAAAACCATGGCTGTTCCACGTCGCGCATGTCATGGTCACATAGCCGTTAGTGGATGTAGTAGAATGTCTCAAAAGGTGATAACTCTTTTTTTTTGTCCATTTTAACAATTGACACAAAACAGCACAGAAACGGCTACACTGAAAACACAAGGACATTTGCTTCAAATCAATATGTATTCTATTGGGATTATGAAACACCATGTAAAAAACAAATCAGTTTATCCTGAGCAAATGCATAAGCTATAAATAAATAGCTAAATAAAGAGACCCATGGAAGGGATCGACAATGCCTTAGAATACAATCACATCAAAGAAGCCCGAAGAAATGTAGATACTATTGTGTGATATTAATGATCAAAGGTCACCAACCCAACAATCCCAGAACTGCACTAACCCAAATCTCCACTCAAACCGGATGTCTTCCCGTCAGGTCATCCGGAAAGGGACGTCACGCCTCAATGGTCACGCGCCTCAATCTCCATGTCCACTGTCAGCATGGATTCATGCGTGACTCTAACTGCGCAGACAGCACGCCTGACTCAGTCGGGCCGATTCAGTCGGGCTGGCTCGGTCCAGGTGTTCCATCAGTCGGCAGTTATTCAGTTCAATGCAGTAAAATCTCTCTAAATCGACTGATCATGGGACCGACTTTAAAGGGTCCATTTAAGAAGGTGGTCGGTTTAGGGTTTAGGGCTTATCATTACAACGGGTGATTGTTTGGGGCCAAAATAAAGCGATCGGCATAGGGGAATGGTCGATCTGTGGAGGTTGTCGGTTAGAGAGGTTTTACTGTACTTTATTTCAGACTCTGGTTCGTTAGTTTTTTCCATTTTGGAGTTTTACGTCCTGGCAACATCTTAGGTCATATCAAGACGGGTACCGACGTGTGACAGTGCGCACTCATAGCGGTTTTATAGTGCTGCGCCACTATTTTGGTTGGTTGGTTGTTGGGGATTTACATCCTGGCAACATCTAAGATCATATCAGGACAGGTACCACTCACAGCGTTTTTATTGTGCTGCCCCACCTGGAATTTCAGGCCGCCAGCACCATGACCCGATATTTCACTCAGTCACATTATCCTGACACTGAGCTCACCAGTTAATTCAGAATCCGCATTCCAGCAGTTACACAAAGTGGTCCACAGTGAGTAGAAATAAGAACACCTGTGAATAACATACATGTAATAGTATGGGCACTATAATACTAGCTATTATCAAAATGTAGACCTACATACAGTGGGCTTACTATTGGTCTATACCAATGCCTCGATATGGCAGAGATAAATCTGAGATTACTCTCACCGATTTTTACAAGTCCCTGCATTATAGCATTCCCTGACTTCTCAAATCTAGAAATAAATTTCCAAAATGATATTCCACAAAACAGCCTGGGGTTTAAAGATAATGCTGTCAGATTACAATCCTGACTGTCGGTAGCCGACAGACCTGGCTGGAGGTTCGGCCCGGTAATAGCCGTGTATCGGGAGGGGCAGGGTGCGGTGGCGGTGGGTGGCGGACGTGTGTGTGGAGAAGGGGTGTCGGTGTGTGCTTAGGGTTCAGGCCGGCCATGGTGCTGTAAGGGGACAACAACAAAGGTGGGTGGATCCCCTTCCGGACCCCTGCAGGCTACCGGACAGGTGAGTCCGACACCGGGCCCCGGGCCGCCTCCACCGGGGAAGGGACGGGGAGGGGGGGGGGGGAGGAGCAGGGGGTAGGTGTGGGCAGGGGACCGGGAGGGGAAGACGGGTGGGAGAGAAGGGGGGGAGGGTTGGTGGGGGAGGTGAGGGTGGATGGGGACAGGGGATGGGTTGGGGCGCGGGATGGGGGCGTGAGGAGGGGGAAAGGAGGGACGGGGCACGGGAGGCGGGGCAGGGGCGGGGGAGGTGACGGTGGAGGGGGGGAGGGGGGGGGGGAAGTGAGCGATGATAGGGCGCTAGAGACGATGGAGGGTGGTGGCAGTGTTCGTGTCGATGTGTGTGCAGGGGTGGGGGTGAGTTGAAGTCAGAGGGGTGTAGAAATGGTTATGGTTGTTGTGGTCAGGTGGAGTGTTGGGGTGTGGGGGCGGGGGCCGGGGAGCTCGGAGTGGAGGAAGGTGGGAGTGGGGTGGAAGTAGTTGGGGGTGTGGTGATGGGTGTGGTTGTGATGGTCAGGTGGAGTTGGGATGTGGGGTGGGGGTTGGGGTTGGGATGGGGTGGGGGTGGTAAGAGTGTGGTGATGGGTATGGTTGTAATGGGCAGGTGGAGTTGGGATGTGGGGTGGGGGTTGGGGTGGGGGTGGTAAGAGTGTGGTGATGGTTATGGTTGTAATGGGCAGGAGGAGTTGGAAGGTGTGGTGGTGGTGGGTGTGGGAGTGGGGCTAGGAGTAGTAAGGGTGTGATGATAGGTGTGGTTGTAGTAGGGGTGGAGTTGAGGGTTGGATGGGGGGGGGGGGGAGTTGTGGGCGGTGTGGTGGCAGGTATGGGTGAGTGGTGGGGTGGAGTGGGATGGGTTGTGGGGGTGGGAGTGAGGTGTGGAGTGTGGGCTGGTGAGTAGGGTGTGGTGTAGAAGAGGTTGAAGTATGGTTGTTGTGGTCGTCGTGTAGGGAATTGTGGGTTGGGGTGGGATGGGGGGGCGGGGTGGGGTAGGGGACAGGTGGGTGGGGTTAGGTGGTGGCGGGTGGGGTGGGGTGAGGGTGGAGCAAGTTGGTTAGTAAAAGGAGATGGGTATTGTCATAGTGGTTGGGGCGGACTCGGGGGTGGAGTGGGGGTGAGAGTGTGGGGTGGGGGTGGATTCCAGGGAGGGTGGGGTAGGGTGAGGTGTGGGTTGGGTTGTGGTGAGGGCCGAGTCAGAGGAGGGATGGTGGTGCGGGTGAGGGGAGGGGGAGTCGGGGAGGGGGAGGGAAGTGGGAGGCCTTGGGGACAAACAGACACACAACAGTCCGGGTGGGGGTTGTTCAGTGCGGAGACGGACCAGGTAAGGTTGGGGGTTGGGTGGGTGGGAGGGGGGTGCGGGGTGCTAGGGTTTGGGCGGAAATGAAACCCCCTGATTGTGGTTGTTTGGTGCAATGGTGGTGGTTTCCGGTAGGACTGGTGCTGGTGTACTACGGTAAGTGGTACGTGTGGTTTCTGGTGAAATCGGGATGATTCAGGTTTCTTGGTTGTTGGGGTTTTCCATCCTAACAATATCTGATTTCATAGCAGGACTGGTTACTGGGGACAGTTATGGTGACTTTTATAGAGTTGTCTCATTGGGAGACTGAGCCGCCAGCACCATGACCCGATATCCCATTCAGTCACATTATCCTGATACTTGCGCTATCCTAATAATGCCAAGAACCAGCCTGGGTAGTGACAAGAATCATCTTTCTAAGTCACTGGATTGCTTCAGCCGGGACTGGAACCCACGACCACCCATCTGTATGGAATGCCAGTGCTCTTCCCAAGCTGGCCATCCTGTCCAGTGGATTTTCAAGGTGAGGATAATGTGGCTGAGAAGGATATCATAGCCCAGTGCCACATTATCTCAAGTTGGGCAGCAGTATTAAGCGTGCATAGGCGTGCATTTCTACCCATTAGATGTTGGCCTTTGGATGTTGCTATGCTCTAAAACCCCATGTGAACCCCCAATTACTAGCAAAATAGTATCATGAGGAACACATATTTATTTCACTGTCAGGAACAGCAGGACTCCTTGAGAAATCAAATTAATTAATTAATTAGTTAGGCGTAAATAAACAATGGTATTTCCTATCACTTGACAAACCTTCAATCTGTTGTCAGCTTACCTTGTCGGTGATATAGGACCTAAATAATATGCCTTAAAATGAGTCATGCTAGTGAAGGTGCGCTATTAAGTTTATATTGTTATTTAAATTAGTATTATAATAGGCATAGCAAATCCTTGAGATTGGTGTGAAATGAATCTCCTTCCCTAATGTACATTTTGGTATTCTGTTGAGCATGTCATTCTGATGTACTGCTCTCAGAAATTAAAATTGCATAGTTCCATGAGACCATCGATTAAAGAAACCCAAAGCACTTACCTAGAGTTGATTGTATATATACCCATTGTAGATACTGGTGCACCGATTAAACATTCATTGCGACAAATAAAACAAAGCCTAAGTCAATATAATACAACATGTCACTGCTGAAGCCTACGATGTCCAAAATGTATATGTGCATGCCAAAACAAATTTGTAATTCTTTTCACTTCACATATCTGAATTAATTCCTTCAAATAAAAGTTACTTCAAACTAAATTAAATTAGGTATACGGATTAAGCTAATATATTTATTATATATGTATATATAATATATATAATATATATAATATATATAATATATATAATATATATAATATATATAATATATATAATATATAATATTATATATTATATATATATTATATATATTATATATATTGTATATATTGTAGGTAGAATA